>JAIGNY010002621.1:535000-765000 GCA_020152595.1 Chiridota heheva
TTTAGAATTATGGGAAACTATCCTTTGTTTTCTCTGTTATTCAACATTTTATGCAACTTTTAAGTTTGGGGACAATGGAATTTGTTAACAGGGATACATAGATAATCAACTTATGCTAAATTGAAAGGCCGCAAAAATCTGGTTTTTCCTTCCTTTGCTATGATAGAAGCAATATTCATTACGCAATCTGGCACTTGTCCAAATTTCACATCTCCCTTAGCAATATTTTCAATTAATTAAATATTGATTCTGTGATAAATAAGTTAAACGAGAGCATATATTTTGTTCATACTGTCCTCTAAAAAACATATCATTAAGTTCCTTTATAATCTTTTTCAAATTATCTAGCTTATCAAAAATATAAAAAATTCAGTGCATGTGCATATTAATTTTGATGTGTACATGAATTTATTGATATAAGCCTTCATAATTTCATATCAATACTGAATAGAAAATTGTAAAAATAGTAGTTATTGTGTGCTTACACATTGAGGCAAAGAAAGCGGGGGGGGGGGCAGGCAGAGGGAATGCCCTAGAGGATGGCACCTTCCCGGTTGCATGCTTTCTTACCGGCTGGGTGTTGAAATGTCCCAAGTTAAAGATTACGTTTTATGCTCATTCTATAGTCTTGATTACAAGCCCATTAAATAAATTGTTGATGCCCTCGTGACGATCAGGTAAATTTTTTTAAATGGCACTAGTATGAAATTAGATACAAAGCTTACACGCAAGACTTCCCTTTATCAAATTTTGCTACATCACAGTCTAGGCAATCCCATTAAACAGTTAAACAATTAAAGGCCGTAATATTCCTAAATTTACACCGTAGCAACTACAGCTTTTCAGGACACTTATTTCGAGGAAATGTTCTCAAATGATTTTGTACCTGTGGGTTGAGGCAGCGGACCAGTTGGCACGTCTTCCACACCTTCTTCAGTTGGTACGTCCCCCACACCTTTTCAGTTGGTACGTTCCCCACACCTTGTTCAGTTGGTACGTTCCCCACACCTTGTTTAGTTTGTTGTTCAGTTTGTACGTCCCTTCACACCTTGTTCAGTTTGTACGTCCCCACACCTTGTTCAGTTTGTACGTCCCCACACCTTGTTCAGTTGGTTCCCCACACCTTGTTCAGTTGGTACGTCCCCCACACCTTGTTCAGTTTGTACGTCCCCCACACCTTGTTCAGTTGGTACGTTCCCCACATCTTGTTCAGTTGGTACGTTCCCCACACCTTGTTCAGTTTGTACGTTCCCCACACCTTGTTCAGTTTGTACGTCCCCCACACCTTGTTCAGTTGGTACGTCCCCCACACCTTGTTCAGTTGGTACGTTCCCCACACCTTGTTCAGTTTGTACGTCCCCCACACCTTGTTCAGTTGGTACGTCCCCACACCTTGTTCAGTTTGTACGTCCCCCACACCTTGTTCAGTTGGTGCGTCCCCCACACCTTGTTCAGTTTGTACGTCCTCCACACCTTGTTCAGTTTGTACGTCCTCCACACCTTGTTTGCTATGTTAAAAAGGTGACCCTCAACAGAGATATACAAAAAAAAATCAAAATAACAGACAAGTCGCCTTATTGTTACTGATCTATTCATTCTCAGATTGAAAAAAGTACAAATATTTGCTATGCACAAGCTATGGATCACCTTTATCTTGGGGTCCAGAGAAGAACTTTCCATGGGGTCCAATGCAATCGTCTCGCTGTGAATTTAGACTATTTTGTTTAATACATACTTATCTATCGAGTTAAATTGATTTTATGCAACTAGAAAATCCTCCTCAATCATTCTAACCCTTATTTGTTTTTTATGTTTTTGGGACATTATATATTTCCAGAGATGATCAATACTAATGACTATAATTATGATTTAAATCTTTTAGATTTAAAGAGTCATAACAGCGTCGTAGGTACATATTTGACTTTGTGCACATGTGGGGGACATATTTTGGTTTTATCCTAATTCAGTCTGTTATGTCCAACAAACAATTTATAAAGTGGGGGTTTTGGGTGGGGGTCGTAATATTTGGCCATATTTCTAGATAATTTCACAAAATAAAGGAGAAGTCGCGTTAATTGAAAGAGATTTCCCCCAAAATTGAAGAAGATGTCCCAAAGAAATTTTGTGGGAGAAATTAACTAATCAGACCCTTAGATGTTCCACTGAATACATTTCCCAATATATGTAGATCTTGGTGTTGATGTTTTTAATTTACCCCGAATTTTGGTGCTTGTCCTAACTTGATCTAACATTGAGTGGCAAACTTTCGTACCTGCAAATTAAAAAAAAAAGTCACCAGGGTTTTTCGGACCAATAACAGTATGACAATGTTCCTGATAGGGGGAGGTGCACGGACATATTTCACGTGTTCGCCCCTACAGCTATAATGCTATCGTATACATGTTTTCCAAAATACGTCAGTCGGAAACTGCCCCGCAAACCTGTACCCCAGAATCAATCATCTTTCGCTACCCATGGTCATGGGTACCACTTCTTTATACCATTTCAGGATTTTCGTTAACAAGATAAAAGATTACCCTTTTCCAACTGTTACAATACCCTGGCAAAGAATTGAATTAAGATCTGCAATACGAAAAATCTACATGCTTTCTAAACAATTCTCGCGGTCTTAAAATTTGTTGTACCGCAACTTAGAAGCATAAGACCAAATATTCCCAAACCTTCAATTTTTGATCAAAACAAGGTTAATGCCTTCATAAGAAGTGTTTCAAGGTTAATCCCCCATAAACCCTGCCCCTCTAGACAAAAATGTTAGATTCTTCCCTAAAATGTTTAGTAAACAAGTAAGAAGATTAAGTTCCATGGCAATTGTCTATTTGTGACCAAGACAATCAGGTTAAAGTCTTCATAAGAAATGTTTTTAGGATTAACCGCCCATAAATCATCCCCTCCAAAAGAAAATGCTACAATCGTCCCTGATATGTTTCATAAAGTAACGAAGATTAAGTTCCCTGGTAATTGTCTATTTCTTAACCGAGATTTTATAGCCAGAAAACGGATATCCTATCGCGCGTTCAACAAATTGCATGAATGTTTTCCCCTTTGCTGACATCATGCCGACATGGAGAATATAACCATGAACAGAGACATGCGAGGAAAATATGTCAACATAATATAGGGGACAGTATATAATGTAATAGGGACAGAATTTCCTAGGGGACCGAATTTCCTGTGAAATTCTGTCCGCCTGGACAATATTTCCTAGGATGTCCTGTTCTGGCGGACAGAATTTCCTAGTTTATTTTGTCCGGGGGACAGAATTTCCAGGGGACAGAATTTCCCGTTACACCGGCTTGTTTATTTTGTACCGTCTCAAAAAAATATAGGTAATTGCATATACAAATTTGTCATGGTTACGTATCATCAGATCATGGTGTTTATGTAACCGAGCTCACTATTTTCGAGTAACAATTATCAAATATTTCAAAAAGTGTGTCTGAACAGCTGAAGTTTATTCTACATCAGTAACTTTTTAACAACCTATATCGTACATGTCGTATCATCGAAAATGTAGTTCTTTATCTGTACTATAATTGAAAAATAAAGTTCACAAATATTTTCTGATAATGCATCAAATGATAAGAAATAGGCCTACTTTTTAAACAAATGGACTTTATAACAGTTCTGCATTGTTCATTAATATCAAAAATATACAGTGGCGCAACATTATGGTGGGAAGGGTGTATGGTAAACCCCACGGGCTCCGAGCAAAAATCGAGATTTGGGGTTCCGACCAATGACTCTACGATATGTTTGGTGCCCGGCTTCTATATTTCCCACAGGCCCACAGAACTCTAGTTGTGCCACTGAATAATACCCCATCAAAAACCCCGTAAAGAAACCATTTGTATGAGAAAAAACCACTACAAGTAATCGACGTTCCTGACAATGCAAGAATTGAAAACTGCTAAGCGAAACCGGAAAGTTTTGTGACGTCACTCCCAGAACGCTCTCATTATCAGCGAACTTACAGATACAGTGGAAATTCCATAAGCCAAGTTTCTTCTTTGCGTCACGACTCCTTTTCTTCAGAAGACATTGATCTTGATATATATCAGACCCTTTTGATGTAAATAAAATGTTTTTAATATAGACGTCAATGTTTTCAATAATTACAAATTGAGCAAAATCTTTGAAAGCCTGTTAAAATTCGTAATTTAACAGTTTAAAAATAACATTTTGGAACAAATCAATGTACTAAGTCAATGGGTAATTTTAACATTAGGTTTCGTATTACAATTGACTATGTTAGGTTGTTGCCGAGCTGGGAAAGTCGGAACGTAATTTGGTTTCAACCTATGATTTTTTTTTTGTAAGAACTTATAACTCGTGGTAATTTTTGCTACATTCTAATTCTTTAACAATAATGTACGTGCAATATATGATATTATCGTGTGAAATGTCAAATTAGGAAAAATATTTAATGCCGTCATGTTCAACTTCATAAATTTACAACTTTCAGTGTTAGGCCTAACTTAAGACACAAACATTGCAACGCAGGCTAGTCATTAGGCCCTTCGAAAAGAGAATATATATTTTAAGAAACTTGAAGCAATGGCTTATCTAAATAAATATATATCTAAGAAAATAATAACAGTTAGTTAAGAAACATATTGTTGAAAAGTCGTTCTACTCCTGGTGTGAATACGTTAAATTTAAAGGAACACACACGATAACACTAATTATTAGTCACATACCCACTGTACACGCGTATTTGCTGTGTACACTGGGTTGTTAAAGTTAGCGGAAAAATACTTTCTTATATTATCTACCTATGGATATGACAGATGCTCTAAATCTTATTCACGTAACCGGGTGCTAAAATTGTACACAAAAAACAGTTTTTAAACAAATTATAGTGTCGAATCTCAGTAAAA
Organism: Chiridota heheva; assembly: GCA_020152595.1. Taxonomy (NCBI): domain Eukaryota; kingdom Metazoa; phylum Echinodermata; class Holothuroidea; order Apodida; family Chiridotidae; genus Chiridota; species Chiridota heheva. The sequence goes on from JAIGNY010002621.1 coordinate 539,899, forward strand.
ATCTATTAGTTATATTTTTCTCCGCAAATAAACCATTTGCGATGCAGCGTTATATGTATAGACATAGCTTCTTCCGTATACAGTATATAGAGCCTTGTTAGCTCCGTGAGGCAGGCCAATCACCAAAAAAGCAACAAAAAAACGGCAGCTAATTAAAAACAAAAGAAAATAGTAAATGTCTGTCATGATAAAAGAGGCCATGCTTGAAACGGAGCATTACATCAGTACATATAGCTACGATAGCACTATGTTGTCTGTGTGATGTGAAAGTGTCGCAAGAACGTTTGTTCTGAGAGTGACGTCATCACAAGTTCACCAATTTTTACGAGCAAGAACATGAGCTGATGAAAGCGAATACTTTATTAGCTTTTTTTTCTCTCGTTTCTGCTGTTACAACCAACACAAATTTTGGAATAATTCTCTACCAAATTATCCAAATAATCAAGTTAAGAGTAATATAAAGACCCATGTATCAGTGTATCATGCCCTCTTTAATAATGCTAATATAATGTTTTTTGCAGTTTTCAATGCATAAAAATGTATTTAAAAACCTGCAAAATGACAAAGATAAGGAATGCGAGTTTGTGCTTTTTATGACAGTAGTCGTGCATTGCTACATAAATCCGTTCGAGGCTTAAGCTTAAAGTATTAGTTCTTCTTATTACTTCAGGTCGTAAAATATGATTATTAATTACCCGCACTATTCGGTTTGACTACTTTCCTGACATATCCAATGGGTTTTGGGCCTTAAAATATAACAGAAAACATAACTACTTCAAGGAATCTGAGTATGTGATATCACCTGATCACCACCAGTCCCTGCCCAAATGGTTCAAAGTTTAAACTTAAACATCTTTCTCCTTAACGGAATAAAATGTTTGAATGCTTTTATCACCAGTTTATTTCTTTCAACGTCTTCTTTCATATAAAATGAACTTGCTTTATCCTTGAACTAATCCAGGCTACGCATTTTGATATGGTATAAGGCTTCTGAATATACTTTCTTCAACTAGTTTTCCTTTGTTCTCTATCGCAATGGATGAACGTACTTATCCACGGAGCTTTTCGACCCATTGGCTCTTATTTATCTGTTTATAAAGAAAATTCGCATTATAGAAATATGGATGTTAAGGAAGAAAGCTCGTTCCAACAGTTTAAGAAAACGTCTTGTTCAGTTGTTAGCATTACTAGTGGGTATCATGACAGTGAGGTTTCAAAACACATCCCTACTGGTGATGTCACTTGATGTAGATTTGATTCCAACACAGCTCGGTTTGGCATTCCTTAATGTGTGTAGATATTTAGAACAAACTTTGAATTGTATTGTATTATTCTTTTAATGGACTGAAATGTTCATTATGCAAGCTCAAAAATGTCAGTGTGTATTTAATTTTTCCCAATAAAATTAAGAGCTATTTGTGGAGAATGTGTTGTCATACTTCGTGTTGATTACATCGCTAACACTAATCTATGAATGCCTTAAAAAATATCTCATATCTTTCACCCCATGTAGGCTACAAAACAATCCTTGGCGACAATGTCGCTTTGATTGATCCTATTTGTAATGATTAAAAAGTTGTAGGAACCTATCCAATGAAAGATATTGGCTGGTACCTGCAATGTTATTCTTGATCCATTTCAGCGCTTCATTCTGATCCCACAGTCCATAATTACCATGCAATTCATCATCCCCTACAAAAATTAAATAATAATGGTATGTCATTATATAAAGCTGAATTTATCCGGAGCCGGTGCTTATCCCCGGTTACAATAGCGTAAGCGGATGAGAATATGACTCCCCTCGACCCCACTCCATCGCAGATTAACTCCCCAGCCGAATAGACTGAAGCAAGTTAAAGATGTGTGTTCAAGGAGCGCTCACGACGGGAATCGAACCCGGTACCTTTCGAATACGAGCATTACTCCTTAGCCACAGCACCTCATCATATGAACTGTTAAATTACTTAATATAATGTGAAGACATTGTTGATAAACTGAAACCTAAGTAATCATAATCTCATTTAATGGAGGTAGATTTTTAAATGTTGATGGTGTTTACAATGCATATAAGCAAGATGGAGACAAAACATCACGGTATGCAAAGTCTCCATACTTTTGAGACTTTTAAGACAAAGCCCTAAAAATCGGACTCATGGAGTTTTGTTACATAATCATTTCATCAACCGTGATCAACTTCGAATTACAAAATGTGCCAACAAACTCATGAATATATTTCCAGATCAATAATGCGTCCCAAAATTATTTACTGTTCGGCAGTGTACTTCTTTAAAAATGTATAACGTGTAATAGGCTAAGCAATGGAAATTATTAGACCCAACTTGACAAAACTGACAAATTTATATATTTTTTGTTGGGGGTTGGGGGAGGGGGTGGGGTGGGTTAGAGATCACTTCCTCCATATCTATTCAAAAATGACAACACAATGATTTTTTTTCAGGTATAAACATGCTCTGGTCTTAAGAACGTAATTCATGCATTAAAAGTGAAGAATCAATGTATATAGGAATGATCGTCACTTTGTTTGGAACATCTCATATTGTAAATTTATGAAAAAAAATCTATTACTAAAAAGAAAAAATATTAATAATTACGGCCAAAAATTATGGCCTTAAAGGTGGGAGAGGTGATTGACAAGTGTGGCGAAAGATTCCGTATAATTACCAAGCTAAGCTAATTAATAGTTTAAGAACTTTGACAAAGACAGACTTTGACAGACAGTTGGTCTATCAGCAATGATTGTTTTTTAAACCATTGTTTTTATTTGATAGAATTGTTCTTCTAAAGCACCACAGCGTCTTTGTCGGAGTTTTTTGTTGTTGTTGTTAAGCTCTCGTATTTACCTGTTGCTATGAATCCAAATACACCAAGTCTGTAACTCAAAGACACAATCACAACATCATTAAGAGCAACTAAAGCCCTCCGTCGTAACTAGGAGAAAACGTGGCTCCGAAAATGAATGCTCCTCCGTGAATCCATACCATAACGGGTATAGCATTTCTCTATGTGTTTAGAAGTAAACAAATTTAGAAAGATTGTTTATTAACTGCTGTAATTGATAATATTTATTATATGATTTCTATAAGTCTCTAAAATCAAGGGCATGTCTTCAATTGTTTAGAATAGACCTAAATTATACACCTAAAGTTGTACTAAAATTGACACCTATAGTTTAAAAGAAAACGTGGGCAATCTGACGTAAAACAGTTATATGCTGGCAGACTAGAAGCAGGGACTCGTCTGGAGAGAGGTGCAACACCTCGTTCATGCATGTATCAAGCGTTTACGAAGCAACAATCTTGAACAAAATTGTTGGGACCCTCACCAGCTTATTAAAAAGTTTGTATATTATTTTAAATATTTGTGTAGAGTTATTTTCACCCCCGCCCCTTCCCCCCTCCCGCTTGCTTCCCCTCTGCTCCCCTTTTCAATGTTGTCAACATATTTCACAACTTTTTCCACTCATTTCATCAGCATTGAACGGGGGAACGGGGCGTCCCAACGAGTTTTGTCCAAGATTGTAGTCATAGCGTTATGAAATCATTCTCAACCAAGTTCACATCTGCATCGCAACCACATAAAAGAAATCTGAAGTAAGGGTCATTATGCCTTTCAATCTTATCTAGTTATTTAGCAGATTTATGATTAGTTATCTTACATTTTATAGTTTTTTGAAGTGTGAATTATTTACACCTACATGACAGCAGCGGAAGGTATATACTAATTAAAGTAATCAGATCAAATATATTGAAAAATTCATTTATTTTCTATACACAGTTTCATTTGCTCGGAGATGCAACAGAAAATTAAGCATAATTTGTGGAAGGTGTGTCATTTTTTATTCAAATTGGTACTATGTACAAGCCATTTTAGAAAAACTATTGACACATATTCTATGAAAATATTTAGAGTGGCAGGCTGGCCAATAAGAAGAAAGAAGCGTTTAAAATGGCTCCAATATCATTTGATAAAACAACATTCCCTTCAATCAAAGATAATTCATGCTTTAATTTGGCATTATTTTTTAAAACGGATTTTCGTCTCAAAATAAAGGATAATTAATCACATTTACCATCTAGATATCCTGTTTCACATGGTGTCAGAAAGGGGAGAAGGGCAAATTCTACTAATCATTAATGACAATGTTTGTGTTTACCAAAGATTGAGTTGATAGAACTCTACCTACCGTTACATTAGGTGACCATATATTCACGTACAGACAATCCTCATCTTGGGGTTTTGTGATATTGTCCGCAAAAAGCTGCCAACATTGAGGTTTAAACTCCGTAGCATCGAGTTTGCCCGGCCAGTCCTCAACGGGTTCTGGCTTCTTGAATCGTAGATCGCCAAGTGGGGGTTTTGCAAATGGGATACCTTTGAAAATGTCAACTGTTGTGTCAACTACTGGATGTTCAGTGCGAGCAAATTGTTCTCTGTAACCCAAAACATCTCCGTTTGCAATTTTGACAAGAACATTAACTTGAGATGCTGTCACTGCGAAGGAAATGATGAATAAAACGCGATGCAAGTCTGATGCACCATCTTGTTTTGCCAACACCACGTCTAATGTATGAATTTCGTAATACTCACTCTTTGTTATCTGCACTTTCTGTGACTGCAGTCACGGCACAATCAAATATTGGATGTATAAAAGGTAAAACAAGTTGTTTTTATTGTTGATCTAACTTTGTTAAATTTAATTCCTACATGGTAAGATTTAATTCTAGGTCTAAGTAGTCAAAAGGTATTTGCAGTATATTTTTTGTTTTATTTATTCGTTTACTCCTCTTATCTATATAGCCCATTCAGCTGAAAGCTGGTTTGCGATAACATTTATTATCATTATTTAGGTTTACAATGTAATTAAAAACAACAAAAATAAATTATAAAGTAAAATGTAGGATAAAACGTAAGTATTCTATTCTATTACTAGCTACGTAGACTTGCAAACAAAAACTGTTCAAGGTACGTTCAAAGTTCATTGGTTCAGTCATACCAATTGCTTTGTGTATATCCTGTTGATAAGACAAGCTAATGATATCCATCCCCTGGCAAAATCTGTCTTTATAAACTTCCTTAATAATCTATTTTCTTATTCCCATGTGTGATTTCCTGGAGTTGATATATTATTCTCCTCTTCCTCCTTCTCCTCCTCAAATGGGTGCGAATGGTGCATACTATACTATATTTTACGTCCTCCCCCCCCCCCTCTTTCCCCTCAAGATACAAATATCACAATTATTAGACCAAGCAAATATAAGATTTTTCTGAAAAGTAAAACATTCATTTAGCTTGGTAGCGAAACTGTCAAACTGTTATGGTGGTCAAAAATACAGATCCGCAAGGAAATGTAACTTTACTCTTAGTGCATGCGTCTTAAATTTTAAGCGTCTTAAAAAATGTTGAGCGTCTTAAGAAATTACGAGCATCTTAAGAAATTATGAGCATCTTAAGAAATTATGAGCGTCTGCATGAAGTTTATTAAATTGATTTTACCAGTTAAGCAGGCATTTTGTTAATTTACATAATATCTGATCTAACTTTGAAAGAAATTCCTTCAGCCTCTCGGGTGTGCATTTCTGGGATAATCTTGATACTGTGATAAGAAAGATCACATCAATTTCTGTGAATAATAGGAACATATTGAGCAATCACGTCGGCTAGTTTCGTACTAGTTGCTGTTATTTCCTAGACCTTAAATTGAGGAGTGAGCTGGGGGTTCTTAGGGAGGAATGCGGTAAAGTTTAAATGTGATGGTAACATTATATGATTATAATATATTGTATCATATCTAGGAAATGTGTTATTTTCACATGTTTTCTCCGATATAATTTTTATGTTTGTTTGCACGTGTCTTCATTGTAAGAGCAACGGGTGTCTCAGACCTCCACCAGCCATATAAGCTTTGTTGCATTGTAACATTTTTGTATCATTATTGTGGGCATCAATAGATCAAATAAAATCATATCAGTGGCATGTTTGTCCACGTTCTATACTATTGAACAAGAATAACATTTGTGGGAACGCCAAATAGGCTTCTTTAAGCAGTTAAGAGTGCTTACGGACGAAATATATGGGACACATTCGAGACAAATATATGCATTACTTAGATGAGGCAAGGGAGGACTGGCTACACTCTTGAGAAAAAGCGGCCTTGATTATGTGCGAAATTGTATGGCGGAATGAAGACAAATATGATATATTTTAGCATGTTAATGGATCTGTACAAATGGTACTTCTTCAGTGGCGTCGCCAAAGATTTTAGTTTAAGTGGCACAACCTGACAACAGTCAGACAGTTGAGATAAAGAAAAGAAAAAGTAAAATTACGTTAAATATATGGACCAGTGCCAAACCCACAAAATGGTGTTAAATATAGAGGTCCAGAGCAAAACCCACAAAAATGGTGTTATAGATATGTGTCCCAAGTCCTAAAATTTCCGTGTTCTGATTCCCAAAATACCTTAAAATAAACCAAACAACTGTTGTTGAGGAATATATGAGTACACAGTTTCAAGAGAAAAGAAATTAATATCATCAAATTAATATAAACTAATGTAGTAATTGTTTGGATATCCAATTGTAACCAGGTACGAAACAAATTACCCTAATGTTGTGAAGAATATAAATTCAGGCAAGATCTTTCCAAATTGCTAGAAGAGTAAGGATCTTTCTCCTCTTTAAAATGTTGGACCCATACATGTATGCATCATCCGTGATATTTAGGTGATGCCGATTTTTCACTTGTATGTATGAGGGTGTGTGTGTTAGGAGGAGGGGGTTGCAGTAGTTCAACCAGGGTGTTTGCGAATATGTCAATGATACTCTCGTATGCATAATACAGCAGTACATAATTACTCGGAAGTTCAACAACTACCTTTGGTGGTATTTTGTTAACTTTCGCTTTTTCACAATCTAAACCCTTCATCAACTTTTATCGCGTTTTGAACCACCAAAGGGCATGGCCGTCTGTGATCGTGATTTCCTTTAATGAGCCCTTTACTGAAATTTCAAAATGAGTCTAAAGCTTAAAATCATAGGTCTATGGATTAATACGGCTCTAACCTTCTTGAAAAGATCCGCGCGACTAGATCGTTCTTGCTATTTAAAAAAAGTTTGTTCGTATTTTTGCGTAAATGTTAATCTGTTGATTATTCTTTTGTATAGAACCTCCTTAAACAGTTAAAATGTGGATTAACTAAGAACTTGAAATTTTACGTTACTTTAAATACCAGCATAAAAAACGGCCCTCAGACAGACCACATGCATATCTTATGTGTAAGTCTTCTGAAGCTCCCCTGTTTGTGTTAATTAAGTCGTAGCTCGAACACTAAAGATCGTATTTTCAAACTGTTAATACTGTGTTACTCAATCCATTTTATGTTTTTATTTATTTGTAAACACCTAGATATATATGAAGACCAACATTCTTGATATTTATTCAGTTATTGAATAAAACGTATCTTTTCTGCTTTCACTCTTTTTCTGATCAATGAATACCAAACATCTTTTTACTTGTTTTTATTTCTTACCGTTTTCGCAAAATTTGTGTAATATCTCATGACGTCAAGGGTCAATTTCACTTCTTCATTAGTTAAGTCCAGTTTCTGTCAGGATTGAAGCCGCAACCAAACACGAAGATGAGATCTTCACTGTGTGCAACCCTCTCCAGCAAGGAATAACACCCCACGACGATGAGGATGGAATATGAGTAAAAACATATCCATATACATCATTGCTTGTCTGAGCATATTCTCGAGCCATATGTTCTGAAGGGTAATGAAAAGCTTCATTTGTAGCGAGCAATTTTGAGATATGCGGGAAATTAAGCTGCATCTGGATCGTCTCGTTGTGTCCAGTCAATATATTCTTGTTCCATTAAATCAAGAATGATATCTTTTCTGTAGGTGTATGTAAACATTTATATTTTTTATCGGAAGGTTTCGTAATCAGATGTAGCAAGACGCTCTGGAACGGGAATACGGGCAGGGTATGCACTCATCGTGAACCATCATCTCGCGTATTCCCAACGATTATGCTGCACTGTTTGAATTTCCCACCTGCGAGGAGTGAGCGAGGATGAGCTGAGATAAATTTACCGGAACAAGGGTAATAACGATGGTGGTAGTGAGCATTATCTGTAGATGATAAACAAGACAACAAGAATGCAATCCACGGAGTTACTTATCTCATCAGTACTTATCCTACCTGCCAAGTACTTCATTGAGTGCATGGAATTGGAAGTCGTCTTAACAACGTCCGGGAGCAGCTCGAAAATCTGGGTATTTTGAAACACCCAACAAAGTTGGTACTTTTATGTATTACGTCATCGCATGAGCCTACACATTTGACTAGCCCACACTAAACGTTTGGGGTTTATTATTTTTCACTCGGGATTGTCCAACATTTCACTGGATATCCTGAAATCTTGGAGACGGATAGTAAATAGATATTCAAAACTTTTTGCTGCTGTATCCTGAAATTCATCGTCGCCTTTTTGAGAAAATCAATCAAACAGATTGCTCATAATAGGATTTTTCAGGTTGCTCCCGGACCGTTAACATAAACATTTGATGAATTTATCAATTCTATCTTGTAATATGAACAGGTTTGTGATTGCCATATGGGGCAATATGGTGTTCCTTTCAAGAAATTTGGGGTTTCATGATGCAACAAATTTTTTTGAAAATTTATTGTTTTATATGGAATGTTAATGTAGTATATTAATGTTGATTTTCTGGATTTCTTAAAAAAAAAAAAATCATTTCAATTCATATAATTGTTCGTTATTTCACAACTTGTATGTCTGGCCAGCCTGCTGTAACACTGCTACTGTGACGTTGCACTATGTAAAATGGTGAGCCAGCAAACGCCACCACCGAGCACCGAGCTCCGGGCGTTGGTAAATAACCCGGCCAATTGAACTTATAGCTAACCTGAGTGGGGTAGTGCAACCCCTAATGAAGGAAATGTCATCTAAAGGCGAATGAGCTGTACCTAGAACAGTAAACGGCATCTACAAACTCCACTAAGTTAGACGTGGCAAATCAATTAATTATACCTAGCTAAGGAAGATTGAAACAAGCAACTGGAAGCTGTTTTCCGTCTACGGACATCAGATGATTATGATATCATCCATAGACGGACGTTTGTTATTTTCTGACATATTCCATGGTTATAATTAAGTCTGAATCTCATAAAACCTTTTCAATAAAACACAGAAAAATGTTTCAGGATGTAAAGCTGTATTATGTCACTTTAAGTCTGATTATTCTATAGAATTTATAAGTTAGTACCCATCCTTTAAGGACATTGGTTATTCGAAAATTAATTGCCTCTTTCTAAATCATTGGACACCTTTTTTTCAATTTTTGAGATGGTGTATAACATACACTTTACCAGAACACATTTTGCGTATCTGCTTTTGATACTTTACACTGTAAATAAATGGAAAATAATTTTCATTATAAGAAATTAAGTTGGATACAAGTTATGGCATCACACTATACATTAGAAGGTCACTATTTAACACACTGGTGAACGCAATGTTTTGTCATTAATTTGTTTCTTTAATAGTCATCTATCATATTTATGAAATTGAAAATTCACGGAAATATCCATTTAAAAGATTTGATAACTAACAAGTGAATTTGCATCAGTCTAAAAGTTTAGTATACAGATAGCCATCACAGCCCTCGTACCTTGAGAAAACAAGTCATATGCAACTGACGTAACTTAAGCAGCGGTTTTGATTTGCTTGTAAATATGTTTCTTTTTGTAGTTGAATGATAAGATAACTTTTGTTTCTGTTACTTTATCTATGTTCGTATAATCAATTCAAAGCTTTAAGTACGATTCTATAATCATTTTGGCGTTACTAGCACCTACTTTTATTTATTCATGGATATTCGTAAATAATCCCCACAACAAATCAATTCTGGACATTCTCAGTAGTTTCAATTTATGTGTATAATTTGTAAATGGTCTTCTTGCCAAGTTGATAAAAGAAAGTTTCATCCAAATTTCTTGGTATACGTTTTTACGATATGCAAGTATTGATAACCTCCTAATATCTATCACTGAAGAAGTGACTCAAAAAGTTTGTTGAGAAATAAGAGATGACTGTCTTGTTAGATTACCACATTAGATGCTGCAGTCAGGAGTTGCACATCAAGCTCCCGCCGGTAGCATGCATGTCAGTTGTGCCGATGAAGGTAGCGTCACCACATCCTGCCAGTCTTCCCATTTGATAATCAACTTTTCGTGCCTCGTTGATGTCTAACATAGCCAATGGACTCATCATATTTCCACTTTGTGAAAGTAAAAATAATTTCAATTAACAGTATAAGACGGTATGTATCGACACGTTTGTGCATCCTATGTGCCTGACCAATGCATGCTGGGCATGCACGTGCATGGGTCATTAAGAGCACACGGAATCATGTTTAGGTTTCTGCTTAAAGCGTAAGATCCATATCAACATAAGGTAAATAAACTGTTATATTCAATAATTTGTGAAATCAAGGCGATAATGACCTAGTCATTGTCCAAAAAGAGTATGAGGGGAGTGGAACACGATTTCTAACGTCCAAGTGCAATTTACAATGTTTTTCCCAGTGGCTAAACGACATTCAGTCAGTGAGAACTGGAAATTGAAACACTTGTTGCTTACGAAATTAAGCCTTGTTGCTCACTGCGGAACATAAGCCATCGACAATTCGTCCCCACTTCAACGATTCTAGGCCATAATCTCCCTCCAGTTATAGCGCCCCATTACCATGGTGTCCTTTCAATTGTTCCGCGGTCGATCCTTTTTTCCCTTCCAAGTTAGAACTTGCCGATGTGATGTTTGTCTTGGGTTTCCTTACTGCCTTAAGGTATGACCAATCCAATCCCATTTCCTTCTGGATATTTATAATTCGGCGGTAGGTTCTTGGCTGGTTCTCTCCCATACATAGTTATTCGTTGATGATTTTCGCTGGCCACCAAAATCTTAAAATTCTCCTAAAACATCTGCTGATGAAGACATGAATGCTGTGTTGGATTTTTTGTGGTGCGCCATGTTACAGCCCTGTAAAGTCAAACTGATTTCACATTCGAGTTGAAGATCTGCATCAGTTCGTGGACATCTTAATTTCTTGTGATTTCCAAACTTTGGCTAGTATGTTGAATGCTACTTTGGCTTTACCAATTATTGCCTTCACATCTTCATGTGTTGTTGTGTTGACTATGCTTCCAAGATATCTGAACTGTTGAAGGTCTCCGTTTTTTCTATTTCATCTCTCTCAATATAAACAAATGTATTGTTTCTGATAATTTCACGGATAATCTTTGTCTTTCATTGTTGGGCTTTAACCCAATTTGAGCAGCTGAATCTTCCAGCACTAAAATCTTCTACTACAATTGGTGTTGATGCTGTTAGACTTGAAACAAGCACCGTAATAAGATCACTCGGTTGGATTCCATTATTTCAATAAAAGGACATGGCATGGCTATCACTAGGCTAACTAAAAAACCTTCGATGTGGCATGGAATATACATTCTATACGGGAAAAACACCAAAACCAGGGCTCAGTCAAACATTTAAGATGGGACAGATGGTCGAAGAGAGGGTGGCTAAAGATAGGTGAATAGGTCCTGACCATCCAACTCTTTGATCAGATATACACTTACCTCAAAATCTTATTTGAGGCAAGCTGTTTGTCACTTAAATTTAGCACGGCATTGTATTTTTTAGGCAGATTTACTGTGAGAAGTTCTAATAAGCCAATGACACATACCGTAGGGCTTCTTTCTCCGCCCCACCAAAAACAAAGATATGAATTGGCCAGTCAGTCCATTTTTCTAATACGAGGCTTACCGTGTTACATACAGGCTTATACATATTGGTTTGAACTTTAAACTACATATAAATTAAGATGATGCGATTAATCGGACTGCACTGACCGTGGTGAAAAGAGAACAACTGATACACGCAGGTTGGAACAATGCAATGCTGCAAACTTTCCTCGAGGAATACCTGAGTTTACATGACTTAATTTGCAACGTTGGGTGGGAGTGGGGTCAAACTGCAAAACTACAATGTACATCGCATCACACAATAAGTTACTTATTATTGGAATATTCCGATCAAAGTATGGCCAGCTTGGTTCACCAATCAACTGGAATCATACGCTGCCACTCTGTCAAAATATAATCATTCGATCTGGATCTCCTCCAAAAGCTTCAAACAAGAGCAGAATTGTTGATGTCATTTACTTAATAATCAATATTTGATTGTCTACTTTCTGATCAGTTTTTGGCCACAATGGATGATATTGTAATTTTTACAAATATCGAAAAGTGAAAAACTGTAACAGTACAACAAATTGTTTCACCGATTTTGCCTCAAAATAAATTGTTTAATACTTTGTTTTTAATAAAAGTTCTGAATAGATGGGGATGGTATTTTATTCCTCATCCTAATTTCGAATTTGAATTGACTTCGTTTTACTTAACGATTGCATGTTTTAATTATCGCCGAACCTACTATTTCGTAGCTTCTCAATATTGTTACATGCGACCTTTCGCAACGTATCAAAGACATTACTGAGGGAGACAAAAATTGCGCAAAAACACTATGAATCAGTAACTAGGTGGCGCAGTTCGAGAAATTTATACGATGATCTGATACAGTGATTTATGCTGACCTGCTGATGCAATCTTCTTGATTTGGAACATTGTGACATTTGGGGTTTACGATAAATCTCCATATTTTCGACCCTTTTAGGACAAACTGCTCAAACTTAAAATTTTGTTAGATCCACATAACCATTTCCTTATTTGTGATCACCCTCGAATTACAAATGTATTAACACACATATGCATGGTGTTTCAAAAATGAAATTATTTACTGTTCAGCCGTGTACTGCGTTTACGACTTTTACTTTATCAACCTGACAAAATTAGCAATAATGGTCTTTATTTTTGACCAATTTGACCAACCTAACCAATTTCCACTATTATATCACTCCTCTAGGTGAGAAAAGTATCGACTGCTGAATTTTCCCAAGATTGTTTTACCCAAATGACAAACATTGACAGTTTGACCATTCTGAATGTGACGTCCGGAAGACGCCCAACCCACAACCGTACACGAATGCAATTTACACAAAAATGATTTTGAAGATTTGTTTGCTGCTTTTAAGATTCTTAAACGACTAACTCAACTTAGCCAATACCGCCTCTGCACGTCAATAAAACTTGAACTAAAAATATCAGCAAAATGTACATAATTCATGTGACATGAAAACATTATGAAAACTTGTGCTTCCATTTGAAAGTGCAGCTGCTGTAACATTGCATATTTCCGTAATCACTATAGCGAAGAAACTATACCCATCACTAATAAATGTCAATATGAAGTCAAAGTCCGAAATAATGGTATTTTGCATAACAAAATGCAAGGGATAATTACTTAACACTTTAACAATTATTTTAACGAAGTGACGACAAATTAAATTAAACAAATGAACAACCCGTGCCAGTTTAAAAATAGTAAGACTATATGCTTTGGTAGATAAAACTTTACTAATCAACGAAGTGTGATATGTATTGATAACCGACGTCTGATGTTTGTTAACTGTGGGTATTATTAACAACTGAAATATTTAAGAACTCTTCTGCATGAGGAACTTTAATGTAATTTTTAGGCATTACTTGCATTCACGTGAATGGTAACAATAATCATAAGGCGATAAGATGTTGCTTTTTATTTGTCACCAATTTACTAGCTGTACATTTTCTAATGTCAGCTGTCGTTACGTGTCCTTTTTTTTTTTTTTTTTTTACAACCTGTTACAGTAATTAGCAAAACAAGTCAGTGACAGACAGTTTGCTTTCACTTAACAATAGCGACTTGCCCCTATAACATATAGTTGGACAAAAATTCAAAGGTCTGCTATGATTGTACTTTAACCTATTTTTTAAATCGGTTCCTGTTTCTTAACCTATCGTACTTACCTGTTGCTATGAATCCAAATACACCAAGTCTGTAACTCAAAAAACACAATCACAACATCATTAAGAGCAAATAAAGCCCTTCCGTCGTAATTAGGAGAAAACGTGGCTCCGAAAATGAATGCTCCTCTGTGAATCCATACCATAATGGATATGTCATTTCTTTGGATGTTAGAACTTGCGAAATAAAAGATTACTCGTTACAATTGAGATATAACTCATTTCATTAGCATGCCAGAATATTAATCAAATATTCCCGTACATTTGTATTTATGATAGCGAACTATTAATGATAGAGGAGTATTGGCTGATAAAAGAACCCCATTGATTTAAAAACATGTTGATATCTTATTCTGTTTAAGAGTTATAGTATTGCAAAGGTTTGATTAGCGGTTTGAAAAGTAACCTAGTATTCACTCAGACAGTAGTTTATAGTGTGATTTCTTAGTTGCATTTCCAAGACAATTCTTTTTTCTTTTCTTTTAAAAAAAAATTATTTCAAATTTTCTCTTGCTAAGAATTATAGGTACATGATAGTTGAAAAAACATGTTCTTGTAAAAAGCATGTTTTAATGTAATTAATCAAGCGAATATATTTCAATAGTTTAGAACGAGGTGATTAATTGCAAAGAAATACAGCTAATGCAGCTAACTTCTAAACGGAATAAGATATCAACATGTTTTATCCCCACTTTATTTCTTTAATTGCCTTTTTATAGGTGATTCTTTGGAAAAATTGGGGACTTACCCTGTATTGAATATTTAGTCATTTTCTGCACCTCATCCCGGAACAAATTAAATGTTGTCCCCATGTTGCTGACCAATCTGGATTCGTCACTGCCATCAACCTACTATAGTTCATGATATTCGTTATACCATTTGCATTTTAGGATTGACATGATCCATCATTTGTGATTAATTATCATCGAATATTGTCGTTTGCTTTCTGCATACAGTTTTATGTGCTGAAAGTTACAAAAGAAAACACATATGATTTGTGGCATTGGGTTATGTCATGCCCCGTCATGTTCATTCAAATAGGTATTTTGTACAAGCCACTTTGGATAAAATAATAACCCACTAGCAGGATGCTTAGGTCACTGGAAAATAATCGTTTAAGAAGGGGTTCAGTAGAGCTTTGCATTGCTCATTGTGATTTGATAAAACAACATTCCTTTTACTCAAAAGGTAATTCAGGCTTTGAATTTTTATCTTTTTTTGTTCTTAGAGAAGGATCATTATCTCAAATTACAGACTTATATGACATCTCGAGGATAAACAGATACTCTACCCAGACTGCCAGAGCAAGCAGGCAACCGCTCAAACAGATCAACAGAGGACCAGGTCACTTACATCTGTACATTGCGCAAAGCAATGAAGACTTCTTCTAAAATAAAAGTCGCACACTGGCTATTTGGATTGACATGGGGAAAACTTTTGATAAATTTTGGAAGGATGAACTTGAGCTCAAACTGAAACAGAATGGTCATTTCAAAACTATGTACACTTGGATCAAGCATTATCTACATAATCGTAAAGCCCGTGTACAGCTTTATGGACACAAAAGTCATAGAAACTGCAAAAACAAGGTGTTCCACAGGGAGGAGTTCTCTCACCGACTCTTTTTATCATCTTCATCGATGACCTCGTCAAAAAACTGCTAAAAAAGGTCCACTGGTCAATCTATGCTGACAATATGGTACTATGGTGCTCGGAAAAGTATATCTTTACAGCACAGGTGCAACTCTAGGAGGCTTTGTGCAATACATCGAAAACAACTTTCACAGTATTCAGCCACTCCTCCAAATTCCTGACTGTGAAGCTGACATTAAATGGAAATGTCTTAACAGAAGAGCCCAACCATGTTTACCTTTTAGTGACCTTTGAAGCCGTCTCACATGTAAACGACAGACCAAAAATGTTGTAGCAAGGCCAAGTTCAGACTTACTATCATGAAGAAGATGGCAGGTACTACTTGGGGAGCTGATATACATATCCAAAAGACACTCTACACAGGCAGAATATGGACAACTGAACAGGGTGCAAAACCAAGATGAACGTCTCATGACTGATCCACTCCAATTCACAAGTTGGATGAAATTACAGATCTGCAGTTTCTAACTGACAGAAAAGACACACAAATCCCTACCCAAGCAGCAAAGTTAAAACGACACCCAGGCTACCAAATGTATAACAGAATGCAATGATACCCAACGAGAGGCAGACTAAACGCCGCAGTTTCTTACACCAGTCCAAACGGCTTGAGAGAGAAACACCTATCCTGATCCTAAGCCAATCTCAACTCACATGTCTCATCCACCCTGGAAGAAAGACTTGTTTCCTTTAAAGAAACCTACATCCCTGGAATTAAAAAGAGAGGTCCACAAACTGACTGAGCGAAAATTGTCAGATTGAGAACTGGACATTGCCGTATCAATTATCACATGTTCACCAAGTTCAAAGTTGGACTCACAAGATATTGTCCCTGCGACACAGGACCAATGACAGTAACCCACACTCTCCAAGATTATCATTTTCAATGATCTTCGGGCAACAGCAGCTTTTAGTACAGGAATAAGAATACAAATTAGAATAAGAATAAGAAGAATAATAAGAAGAAGAAGAAGAATAAGAATAAGAAGAAGAAGAAGAAGAAGAAGAAGAAGAAGAAGAAGAAGAAGAAGAAGAAGAAGAAGAAGAAGAAGAAGAAGAAGAAGAAGAAGAAGAAGAAGAAGAAGAAGAAGAAGAAGAAGAAGAAGAAGAAGAAGAAGAAGAAGCAACAAGAAGAAGAAGAAGAAGAAGAAGAAGAAGAAGAAGAAGAAGAAGAAGCAGCAACAGAAGAAGAAGAAGAAGAAGAAGAAGAAGAAGAAGCAGAAGAAGAAGAAGAAGAAGAAGAAGAAGAAGCAGCAACAGCAGAAGAAGAAGAAGAAGAAGAAGAAGAAGAAGCAACAGCAGAAGAAGAAGAAGAAGAAGAAGAAGAAGAAGAAGAAGAAGAAGCAGCAACAGCAGAAGAAGAAGAAGAAGAAGAAGAAGAAGAAGAAGAAGAAGAAGCAGCAACAGCAGAGAAGAAGAAGAAGAAGAAGAAGAAGAAGAAGAAGAAGAAGAAGAAGAAGAATAAAAGAAGCAACAGCAGAAGAAGCAGCAGCAGCAACAGCAGAAGAAGAAAAAGCACCAGAAAAGAAGCATCAGCAGCAGAAGAAGCATCAGCAGAAGAAGAAGCATCAGCAGCAGTAGCATCAGCAGCAGCAGAAAAAGAAGCATCAGCAGAAGAAGCAGCATCAGCAGAAGGAGAAGCATCAGCAAAAGAAGAAGCATCAGCAAAAGAAGAAGCATCAGCAGAAGAAGAAGCATCAGCAGAATAAGAAGCATCAGCAGAAGGAGAAGCATCAGCAGAATAAGAAGCATTAGCAGCAGAAAAAGAAGCTTTAGCAGAAAAAGAAGCATCAGCAGAAGAAGAAGCATTAGCAGAAGAAGAAGCATCAGCAAAAAAAGAAGCATCAGCAGAAGAAGAAGCATCAGCAGAAGAAAAAGCATCAGCAGAAGAAGAAGCATCAGCAGAAGAAGCATCAGCAGAAGAATCATCTTAAGCAGAAGAAGAAGCAACAGCAGAAGAAGAAGCAGAAGAAGAAGAAGCATCAGCAAAAGAAGAAGCATTAGAAGAAGAAGCATCAGCAGAAGAAGAAGAAGCATCAGCAAAAGAAGAAGCATTAGCAGAAGAAGCATTAGCAGAAGAAGCATCAGCAGAAGAAGAAGCATCAGCAGAAGAAGAAGGATCAGCAGAAGAAGAAGCATCAGCAGAAGAAAAAGCATCAGCAGAAGAATAAGCATCAGCAGAAGAAGAAGCATCAACAGAAGAATAAGCATCTGCAGAAGAAGAAACATCAACAGAAGAAGAAACATCTGCAGAAGAAGAAACATCTGCAGAAGAAGAATCCTTTAGGGCTTCATACTGGTGCCCAAAAGGGGTTAAATATGACTTGATCGTATAACTCTACCTAACGTCACGTTAGGTGGCTATATATTCACATACAGAGAATCTTCATCTCGTGGTGCTTTAAAATTTTGCCGGAAAAAACTGCTAACGCTGAGGATTAAACTGAGTTTGCCCGACCAGTTCTGGCATCTTAAATCGCAAAACGCAAAGTGGGGTTTTACAAATGGGATGCCTTTGAAATATCAGTTTGAGATGCCAAGAAATGATGAATAAAAAGGCGCTGCAACTTTGATGCACCATCTTGTTTGACTAACTTCGGGTCTTATGTATGCACTGGGCAATAACCACTCTGGCATGTTTGTTGTCTCGACGTACTTTGACTGCACTATGAAACAATGGGTGTGGAAAAGGTAAAACTTGATTAATTTTAATTGTTGACCTACTCAAAGATTAAAAATTGCAAATGTATTTCGTATCTTATAAATCAAAAGATAAACGTATCAACTTTAAACACGCTCATTATCAAGAGCGGATTTTTTGTTACTAAGAAAGATTATTTCTTATTCCTACTCCAACATTTGTGTTCGAAAACATGCCATTTTGGGGCATTAAAAACGTTATAGTTTATGAAAAAGAAAGTAAAGTTTTTTCCATCTCATTTGTTTACACGTGTAGAGTCCCCGCCCTGCCCCCTCTCCCCTACCTTCTTCTTAAAAAAGAAACAGAGGAGTGCGTGAAATTTCTATATTTCAGTGCATGGAGTAGCTATATTTTTCAGGGGGAGCAAAGACATTACATTTTTTTCCGAATCCAAATTTTGACTCTCGTTCTAAATTTGTTCAATTTTTCTGAATAATGAAACTTAAATTTTCCGACCTTTTACGAATCACTATCCTAATTATCCAATTTTCACCTATAACAATCTAAATTTCTTTCATTTTCTGAGCGAATTTATTCAAACCACTTCAAGTTTGTATCAAACTTCAAACTATTGGGGAAATTTTCCTTCTGGAAAAACTGTTCATTACGCATGTCACCATTCTGCCATTGGTCGTGATGCTGCCCCTCACTCTGCATGATTGTGATCCTCTTTAAATATCAACTATTGTATTAAGCTCTTCGCTCAAGAAATCAAATGGAAAAAGAAATTAAACAATCTTACATCTATTCATTTTGCATTGATGAGATAAAATGGTAAAATATAATCAGGGCTATGTATTTTAAGTGATGAAAATCTTATTTGGAGGAAACACTTCAGATACCAATCAAGGGCAAGAGGACCTGGAGCGATAATTGACAAATAATCTATCAGGGCAAAAGTAACATCTCACTTTCAATGGCCCCCGTGTAGATATATTTAAATAGGGCTGAACTTAGGTCATTTTAGAGCCTCAAAAGGATCAAAATGCACCATCTAACTACTGTGGTGTAGCGGTTATCATACATGTCTACAAATCACGAGGTCCTGGGTTCAAGCCTGGGTTGGGTAGACACACCAGTGCACCACAACTGGTTATTAAAAGGCCGTGGACATTGACTTGGTTGTCGATGTTATGTCTGTCCGTACGTCGTACCTGTTCTCGTCCGGGTCGTATTAAGCGTTTCGTGATAGCATTGTTTCTATCATAACCGATTACGCAGGTGACGACCCCGTCATTGTAATTGTGTGTTCACTCGTCGTTGTCGTCGTCAGCTGCCAGGAGATTCGTCGTCCAGAAGATTTGCCGTCCAGGAGATTCGCCGTCAGTAGAACCCACCGAGGACCTTTGGACACAAAGTTCGAAAATTTGATTGATGATAAACGATAACTTTAGATTATCATAGTAAAATCTACTCAAATAAGCATTTGGATTACAATTTCAAAACAGACAGTGGAGAAAGTTCCCACCCCCTTCCCTCCTCACCAAAAAAAAAAAAAAAACCCTGATCTGAAGACTTTTTTATGCACCAAAATACCTTAAAATCAACAAAAAATTCGAAAATTGAATCGATGAAAAGAAGAAAATGTTGAAACTCTTATCTTAAAATCTACCTGTCTGCTCGGATAAGCATTTGGGGTACCATTTCCAAACATGTGCGACAGAGGATACATTTTTTCTGCAAAATTCGGATAAAATTGTGGGGTTCCGGACAAAGCCCCTGGAAGTTCTAAAGATCTCTTGCTTTTGATCTGTTGATGATCCAAAATTTGCCGGGGTCATCGACTCACAGGGGCTCAGGGGTTTTAAACGTATGTAGGAGGGGTATCTTTATTTTTTCATATAAACGTCCCAGTTGCCCAACCCACAAATCAGCATCATCAGATCATGTCGAGTCGACTGCAGATGATTTTGATATATAGACGGGCAGGATTCCTATAAATCTGATATAAAGAGTACATCCGATTAGTCAACCCTCCTCCACTTTTCAGAAATAAGGTTATGAAGGTTTTTCACCGTCCCCTATATTTTTGGACGTTGATATCAAAGTGCAAACTGTCAATATTTACATACCCCAACCGCGAACTTTTTGGAGGTAAATTGGCTACGCTACAGTATTTATTTTTGCAAGGACATTTCACATTCTTGCCCGATTATAAGATTGGTGACCCGAGAATCATGTTGTCATCGTCTTCTGATCATGCTGAGTCGGGAGGACATGATTCGGATATACAGCTAAGTCGGGCATGAATGAAATATATCTCTGATTTAAACAGTACACCCGACATTTCACGTCTCTCTCAATTCAAATCGGTGCCTAAGTATGATGTTGTGCGAGTCAGAATCATACTGAGTCGGGAGGACAAAATTTTGATATTTATATCTAGCCGAGTCGGGCATCATTGACATATATCTATGATTTAAAAGAACTTCCGAACTTTCACATATCTGTCCGGCTAATATTGGTGTTCGGCGGACTGGGGTGTCTTGCCCCCACTTCCACCCCCTCCTCACCTCCCTACCTCTTCTCGTAAGGTCATGAAATAACAATTATGTTTTCCGAAGAAACAGAAACATACAGATATAATTAACATATTAATTGTTCTAGCATTTCTCTCCAATACGGACGAAATAGTCAAAATTAGAATTACCTTATCAGTTTATACGGATATTATTTTAAGAAGGTGCCACAAGCAGACAAGTTGAGCAAATATTGATATAAAAGAGTGATATAAAAGAATGAAGAGTGGAAGAAATGAATCATAGATTAGCAACTGGCGGCAGACTGGAATTGCTAACATCTTCACAAACCTTTGCTAATATTACAGATATATGTTACATCGAACAAATGACCCTACACAGTACACACACACTTTTTAGCCAATGATACTCAAAATGCATGTTCTACCCCGTCTACCTGTCTACGGAATGCTATCTGACTATAGGTGTGGTAAAATACAAACAAATAGTTTGGTCAGCTTGATCGTAATTCTCATCTGGAAAGTGGGGATGGACGTTGCCTCTTATCCAAAAGGTATGTGTGTGTGTATGTGAGGGGTGGAAAAGAAGAGGGGGTGAAGACAAGAGGAAAGTTTTCCACACGATGTACTGAATTTTTCAAAATGTGACCTCCCGGAGAATTACAGTCCCGTCAGTCAATATCCATAGGACTACGGCTTCATTTCCCACCAGATTGCAACTGCAGTTAGCCTATATCATATATGACTTATTTCAATTGGTTAAAGCCAATAACTTAGTTATCTTTAAGAGGGGGCCACGTCCCATTTGTCCCCTAATAATGAAGGTCTATAACGAATTGATTTTAAAGAGTTAGATTTCATCATGGCATCTTTTCTTCCAAAAATCTTCAATTTTCGACAAATCTCCTTCAATTTTCCGTGAAATTATAGTCTCACTTTCGAAAAGTGGGACATTTCCTTCATTTTTAAGAAATTTCCTTTATTTTCGGAGAATTTTCTTAATTTTTGTGAAGTTGGTTTCAATTTTTGTGAAATGTCCTCAATCAATTTTTGGGGAAATTGTACCCAAATTTCCAATAATTGTACGACCACTCCCCCTGTACAAATAGTATTACCGTCATAAGAGACTCGAGATTTATTTTGAGTCAAATCTTCCCCACCCCCCAAATTTCTTCCTACGCCCATGGCCGTACGAAACAGGGCTTGGGGGCGGCTGCCTCCATGTCAGGCAGGAATCGACCTCAGTTAGTTAGTCAGGCAGAGACGTAAACTTTCGGATTTACCGTTTGAATCATGATTTCAGGATTTTATCGCAATCATGCCCGGCTTGGCATAGAATCATGCCCGACTTGGCAATCGGGATCATGCCCTTCACACTCTACATAAGCCTATTGTTGAATCTTGGGCACCAATCTTAGTCAGGCAAAGATGTGAAATGTTGGATGTATTGTTTGAATCAAAGATATGATATCCGAACTTCAAGCCCAATTTGGTAAGATATAACTGTTATAGCCTCCCGACTCGACATGATGCTGGTAACATGATTTTCGGGTCACTATTCTTAATCAGGCAGTGATGTGAAATTTTGGATGTAGTGGTGTAGCCAGCCTCCATAAACACATAAAGGAACCGTTCATTTTGATGCCAACGTCCAAAATGTCAATTCCCTGGATATACCAGATGCGGAAAACTACCAGCACAATATGCAGGTAACATTTTTATTTATTTTCCACGTTGTAACCTTTTTTTAAATTATTTATCTGAATACAGGAATATTACCAATAATATTTTACCAGAACTTTCTCCATTCTCTCCTCTACCTGTTTAGAAATAGTAACCCAAATGCTTATCATAGTTTATTCTAACTTAACAATTTATAATTTTCTTTCTTGTTTTATTGAATTTAAATCTGGCCACGCCTGTGTCTTGATTTAAAGCCATTCAGGAGCATCACAAACAAGAAGTCTCATCGCATCCGGACTTCACCCCTTGGCTGCTTGGGTCCCCTGCAGGGTTTCGCCCCAGATTCACGAGTTTGTCCGAATTTGGTTTATCTGCATAGCTGTGGAAAAACTGGTTAAGTCCTGACCGAAGCTTGAACCGGGTCCCTCCAGCATCTCTACTTGAGCGCTCTACCGTGACTGAGCCATGGGCGTCAATCCCTGGGGACAGGGGGACCTTTCCTAAACTTTTTGAGATCGGGGACACAATATCAAAGGTCCCTTCTCCCATTTTTGCATATTCCAATGTCTTCTGTACTTGATAATTTGAGGCAAATATATCATGCCGTATGTGACAAAATCGTGGAGATTCAGTCGATCAACGAAGCTATAGACCGTTTCATATTAGAATCGGTAATTTCCGGAAATCTCATTTAAATAATGTCACATGGCCGAAGTTCACGTGACCATAATGGACCAAACAAATTCCGGGGAATCCTGATTGTCTGCACAATTTACTAGCGTATGGGGTCAAGCCCATTAAAAATATAAATTCACATAATAATCAACAGTATATAGTGGCCTACATACACAAATAAGCACTTCATTGAGAATTAAATGGTGGCGTAATTTAGTCAGGAAATTCCATACCAGACAGAAAACTTTGTATAAACTGTATCCTCTCCATTCACACAATTTTTCCGATATGCAAAACTAGTTGTTTCATTCACAAATAACAAGGCATTTACTGCCGACAGTTCTCGATACTGTTTTCACATTTTGTGCAGTGAGGTCAACGGCACAATTTCATACCGGCATTAGCCTCTCCGCACTAAACATCAACGTTTTCAAATTTGAACGATTTTTGCTAATTTCCGTCCTATTTTTGTGTTTTAATTGTGCACAAATATTTTTAAGGTTTTGTAAATGTTGAGGGAATGTGAACCCCAACGAAGATACAATGTTCCGTTTACAAAAACAACATTTTAACGTTAATGTTATAAACGTACCTGAGGCTAAGTTTTAACTTTAAATCTTACCTGGTTATCGCGCATTTCTTAATTGAGACAGTCTGAATGAAAGACAGTACGGATCCTCTTGAAATATGACAACAACAAAACATCCCCATAAGAAAAGAATTATCAGGCATGACAGAGCAGTTAAAAGTTTAGACGCAATTTTAGATACTTTACGTGATACAATAAAGTTTATACATTTCACATAAAGTTTACGTACGTACGTACGTCGTACATGTAATGTTGTAGGTCAATTTTTCCTGCAGCTGATTGGTTGGTTAGTAAAAACGAAAATTCCCCGGAATTTTATTGGTTGAAATATCCTGATGTCTCAAGTTTGGCTAAACTCGGTTTCAAAAGGTCTAAGACTTAAAATTTGAAGTCATTGATCTGTGAAAGAATTAAGACGTCATCACAACCACGTCACTTTGGTGTTCTACCCCACGCGTTGTCTATGAAACATAATTTTACTAGGGATCGCAGAGCAATTTTTTAAGTAGTAAACGGCGAAAATAAAAGGTGCCATTCACATTAAACCCTGTACACTAATTCTCAACCATGTTGGTACATATATATAGCAATGGCAGACTTAGTACAGTAACTATACCCTTCATCAGCTTCACTTCACAAAGTTTGCTGATTTTAGGTATAGGAAATCGCCCATTGAAAAAACAAGTAACGCATGCTGAAACAAAAGTCAATGGGATTTAGCACGTGTTCAAAAAAAGTTGCTCTAAAAATTTAGGGCAACTAAAATTTCATTATCATAATAAACACCTACATACATGGAAATTCATTCACTCTTACTTCAATATGTTTTATGCAATCTCACCTGGAAATGAAAACTTAGTTGCTTGAGCATATGTCGAAAAGTTTCAGCGTACGTTGAAAACGATTACACGCAGTGTCACGAACAGAAATGATCTTTACGGACGTGCACGATCAAATGCGCGGGCGCATTTTAAATGTCTGGCAGTGTACAATGAAAATACTCTAAGATCAGCGTGGATTACGCTTGCGTGCTTTTTGATAGTACGCACGCTTGAAGAAAATACAAAAAAAACTAAGGAAATCTTTGTGCAACACGTACAAAAGTAGATTCTTTAATATAGCCGGCGGATCTCGATCTTCGATTACATGAGAACACTCACGTCAACCGTACACATGTACATTTGGTTAGCCTGATAACGCGATACTCATATTGTTCAAACATTTAAAGTCAATTTCGTCAAGAAACATCTGTTTTTCTACTTTTGATGAACAATTTTGCTTAAATAAGCAGCCTACCAAATTTTTAAACATCCTAAATACAAGGTAACCTAATCTTTGTAACATTTAGAGGTTATATAGGAAAGCCAGAGTTACTAAAAATACAACTTTGAGATCATCGTTGAGTTTGCACAGAGAAGTCAACGACGATTTCCCCGTTTATAGAGCGGACTTAGTAGACACGATCGCTAATACATAACCTCTCAATTCAGTACAGTGTTCACAAAAGAGCATGAAAATTAACACCGACGCCCTTAACGTTTGCCTAATGTAACCACACAAACACAAAGCTGAATATTTTCAACTGACGTTTTGGTCAATTTAATGTAAAAAATGGTAAAAATGGTTAAATCTCTGGAAGAAATTCAGTAGCTTGTGCACAGGATGATAGCATTGCAAGTATAGTTGCAAACGCGCGCGTAAAACTTGAAAAAGGAAGGGCCATGACGGACAAAGATACAAATAAAAATCACACTGCGCGTTCGTTTAAATACACGACAATTGCGTTGTTGCGCACTATCATAATTTGTTCGATTTTGACTACCTCAACGCTCTTTTTCTTTGTTAATATTAAGACATACAAATTGTACGCGTTGTACATAAGTAACACGCACATAGGACACACAACGGTGCGTTCATATGCTCAAGGATGCACAGGGGATTCAGATACGCACTCGAAATATGTCATTATTTTTTTTTACGCAAACGGCCTATGTTCTTATTGGTTGGAAAAAATGCTTACACTCGCAGAAAATGTGTTGAAACTTTATTTTAGAACGATCAATGTGTATCCTTTTAGGATAGTTATCAAGTCATTACAATATTGACAATGTGTAAAACAAATTAAAGTTTCCGTGTGCTGTTTTTCAGGTTAAATTAAGGAAGACTTCATATCGAAAACAAGTTTCCCCAAATTTCCGGGCAATTTCTTTTGAAAACACACGTTCAAAGCCCATTGACTTTGCTTAAAGTATGTAAATTTTTACCTCCGCCAACGAACAGACGAAGTTGGACGGAGGTTACCTATGTTTTGCCCCTGTTTGTCTGTTTATCATCAAGATATCTCAATAACTAATTAAAAAAAATTAACTTAGGTATAATTTTCTTTAATTTCTTTCATTTTTGGCCAATTCTTTTTTATTTTTGGGCAATTTGTTTCATTTTCGGAAATTAAGTTCTTCACTTTCCTTTATTTTATTTTATTTTCGGACAATGTTCTTCCAATTTTAGGGAATGTTTATTCAATTTCTTTTATTTCGAGCAATCATCTCTTGGATTTTCTGTTAATTTTCAAGTTTTTTTTACATTTTTGGGCAAATTTCGGGAAATTTTTTCAAAATAATTTCTTCCAATTTTTGGCAACATTTTCCGTTATTGGGAAATTTTCTTCGATTTTCTGGAAATTTTCTTCGGATAGTCGGCAAATTAATTATCCTTATTTTGTTTTAGTTCGGGTAATTTTCTTCAATTTTCGGCAGGGCAATTTGCTTCAATTCCCTGGTAATTGTCTTCAATTTTGGGCAATTTTCTACGATTTTCAAGTAATTTTCTTTAAAGGGGTCCGTAGTGGGGCTGAGGTCCCCCGAATCGAGAATATTAAAAGTCATCTCAGATTTTATTTAAAGTTAGTGATGTAAACGCATTTCGCATATAGGGTCGAGAGGACGAAGCCCTAGTACCTTTCAATTTTTTACTTTTATTTTATTGTTAATCTAATTTTAAGCTACCTTAAAACAAATAATGAGAAGTTGATAGTTGCAATGAACATATGGATATTGAATGAATATCAATCCGCAGAGATAAAAATAAATATAAAGGGCAATATTTAATTACATTTTTCAACAAAGTGTAACACTACTAACGGATGGGGAGTTCGGACCCCAGACTCACCCCCCCCCCCTCCCTTTTCCCCGCTGGATCCGCCCTTGTCCCATAAATCTTTTCAAAACGAATTGAGCCGAACGTGATTTTCTCACTATTTCGACCAATCAACTGCTGTAGAAATTCACCTTAGTTTCCTAACCAATCAGGTAGGTGTATATTTAAGCAAAAATTGTAAGCAGCAATACGCGCGCGTATTACATTCATGTATGACACGTACACGAGCGATTCATACGCTTGAAAATATTTTTTCATGACGCTTGGTCCAATACCGTATGTGAATTGTGCAGACGGCCACTAAAGATTCCCCCAGTTTTTGATTGGTCAATAGGATTTCCCCAGTATGCGATTGGTCCATTATAGACACATGAATCTCGGCCATGTTACATTATTTGAAATAGTTTTCCAGAAATTGCCAATTCAGATTTGGAAAGGTCTATAGTTAGGCAGGTAACGCATAAGAGGGGAAAGGGGAGAATAACCCAAACAATTTTCTGGTCACAAGTGCATGAATCAAGTTTAATCACTGATGTTGCTGATAATCGGATAATCCCCTTAACTTTTCGAAAAATTCCTTTTATTTTTCGAGCACTCTCCTTTAAATTTTGGTGAATTGTTTGAAGATATGAATTGTTTGAAGATATTATATAAACATTTTGCTATTTTGGGGCAACTTTCTGAAATTTGTTGCTATTTTTGAGCAATATCCTTCATGTAAAGGTAATTTTCTTCGATTTTGAGGAACTTTTTGTCAATTTGGGGGAAATTTGATGACAAATTTAACCAAGATTTTGGTGAACTGTTTGACAATTTTAGAAAAATTTCCGTATTTTTGTGCAATTTTTGTGCAATTTCCTTCATTTATTAGTAATTTTCTTCAATCTGTCGATTTTGAGGATTTTTTTGCAAAGTTGGAGAAATTTGTTGACAAATTTGACCAAAATTGAAACCAACCATTTCAAATTTTCCTTCAATTTTCTTCGATTTTAGGGGAAAGTTTGTTAATTTTCTGGCACTTCCCTTAAAATTTTGTTGAATTGTTTCTCAATCTGTGGGAAATTTCGTTCATTGTTGGCAATTGTCTTCAATTTTCAGGAAATTCATTTTTTGGGTAGGCCTATATGTTTGGGAATTTAGGTGATAAAATTGACCAAAATTTGAAATAATTATACCAAATAATCATTTAATTTGACCAATTGTTTCAATTTTATATTATTAATTATATATTTTACCTCTCAACCTGGAAAACTGGGAAGGTGAAATCCTGTCACTGACCATATCAGTTTTTTTTTTTTTTCACAGCAAAAATGTGATCAGGTGGTGGTGGTGGGGGAAGGGGAATCCCAGCCCCCGTCTTCGCGGTCCCGTTTACGCCTATGCCACGCGTACGGGCTATGCGCTTCGCCCTACAAGTACGAGTGTACAGTGTCTGAGTGATGATAACACGCATGTTCTGGTTCTTAGTGACGCACGTGCATAGCCGTTACAGAAAGAAGGCAAGTTAATTTGATATCAATTTATTTGAAAATGTTAAAATTTGTTTACAGGCGCATAGTCAGGGGCGATGAGGGCGGTCACCTCCCCCCCCAAAAAAAAAAAAAAAAATATGTATACATAAAAAGAACGGACCGACCTTTTCAAATGAGTAGTCGTTGACAGTGATTTTGATCATTTTCAATATGATTTTAAATTTTACATAGCTGATATATAGGGCGATTAAATACAATAGGGCATCCTTTAGTCCACGAAAACGCATCCAGCTCCCAGGGCCTCACCCCTGCACCCCACTATGGACCATTGGGTGGGTCCTAGACTCCACGCTGAATGTGCAAAGCATATCCAACCCACCAACCACCAGCCCCACACACCACCCCCCACCCCCCTTGATATTAGTATATTTCCAAAAATCCGAGTAATTTTCCGAAATTCATTTATCCGGCAAGTAAGCGAATCCTTTCCCCGCTAAATACCACAGCGAAGATCCTTAATCCTCCCACCATTTGTTTTCTTTGTGACTACGGATTACTAGACTGCTGGCATACTGTCTACCCTTCCAAACCGTGACAAGGCTTGAACCAATTACAATAAGGGCCCTGTGTAACAATGTCTGTAGACAGAAAAAATGCATAACATCGATGTCAATTAGATCATTTTATAGTCTTGTATATACTAGCATATGGGAATTTGCTTCAATTTTAGTGAAGTTTCCCTAAATTTTCTGAAAATTTCCTTAATTTTCGGAAACTTCTCTTCAAAAACTTCCCGCCCCTCCCCCTTCCCATCCCCTCTCCTCCATTCTTCTCCCTTCCCCACCCTCCCTCCCTTTCCCCCTCCCCTCCCCTCCCCTCCCGCAGCCCTTTGCAAATAATTTTTGGATAAAGAGACTCATACATATTTATAGGTTTGTTTGAGAAAAAAATCATCCCCTCCCCTCCCCCTACAAAAAACAAACGAAAAACATCTTTGTTGTTCCTACGCCGTTGACATTCATCATTGCCCATCCAAACAATCACTTTTTAGTATTGCACCACGTTACACCGGCCTAGCTTGCGCCTAGCATAGCCTATTATTAATTTCGGGGCTGAAATCCCGTACGTACTGTGCTGTAGGAAATTTGCGAGTCTTCTATTTTCCTGTTGATTTATATTTATGGCGACTTCATCGCAACGCAAGTCTCGAGAAGATCTCGACAACGGTACGGCTACTATTTCGCAATGTATTTCATAAGTAATCACCACTTTATTTACGAATTTAAACAATATTGTGAGCAAAGGTGTGTCCTTCCCCAAATAGTAAAATTACCATTTACCACTTCCACGAAATTCCTTGCTTGTGTGACTGAGCATGAGTAACCTTAACTTAGTTATTATACACATCCCTTAGTACGGGTTGACAATAGGATTGCCGTATGAGTTAGGTACAAATGGGCTTTTTTTAATTCACACGTTGTAGAAAATTGATGATTGAAAAAAGTTTCTTTTTGGATATTCTTATAAAGTTACATGTAGGCTATATCAAGGTTGGTGTTTAATACACTTTTCCAAAAAAAGTATATATGGGCTTCAATCATCGATTCTAGTTATTGTGGGCGAAAAAAAGGTTAAATGGTTTCGTTTTCAGAAAGATCTTAAAACTTCGATTTCCTTATACTTTTAACACCTTGCTAAAAACAGTACATGAGGGTATAGCATTTTGTAGTACCCTCGGACGGCCAGCCTTTACCAACGGCAGCCATACTAATGCACTTGTCAGTTGTATGACTCACCTCTGCTACCCCCGGCAATGTCAGTCAAAGGTTGGTCATTGACATATGAAACAGTGACTCACATGTGCTTCATTGTACCAAATTGTCAGTCACCATAGTGACTCTGGGGTGAGTCAATTTACTTCAGACCCATTGACTTTGTACAGAGATGAGCGATTTGGGGCAAGTCATGTGCTCAAGAAATTTCAGTCACCTATGTGACTGAGGGGTGCGTCAATGTACATGTATTGACCACCCACCTTGGTGCAATGACTCACCTTGTCCGGGGGTGAGTTAAAAAATTGACAAGTGCATAACACGCCTGGCATCAGTCTGACGGTACTACAGGGAGTAATAGCCTAAACATAGATTTAACCAACGTTACAATCAGCGACAAAATTAATGAAGCAAAACACTAGAGATGCACATCTTATTCAATTTGCGTCTCATTCACATACATTTACAGCACACATGACACACCACCTACAACCTCTCCCTCCCTCATTCCCCATCCCCTTGCATTTTTTCATGGAAGCTTCAAAAATGTCAATAGGCCTATTTCTAATTTATGAAAATTTGAGAGCAGTGTAGGCCTAGTTTGTTTCATTCTCTTTTGTTGGGGATTGTAGGCTTGTGCCATTAAGAATGGTGGATAAAACCAGCAAAGAGAATTAAATCCATTACACATCAGTCTTGGGGCTCCCAAACTAGTTCATGGACCAAGATGCCTGAATATAAATTTGAGACCAGATGCCCCCAGGACTAATTTAATATATGTACCCTTATCCATTAAAGCCATCAGGCATGCTCAAAAATGGGCCCAAATGGCATATTATGTGTTTTTTTTTATTGGTTGTATTTCAGGGTTTTTGGCCTTTGGGTTTCCTGAGGCTCCTAAACTAATTTGTGGACAAACATACTCACATAAACACGTTGGACCTTAAGACCAAAGGAGTACTTTGATATATGTTTTATATGGATTGAAGCTGTCAGGCATCCTGAAAAATGTGCCCAAATATCATATTTTGTTCTTTAAAAAAAAAAAAAAAAAAAAATAGGGTTTTCGGCCTTTGGGTGCTCTGCAATTTCTAAACTAGCTCTTAAACTAACATACCAGAAAATAGATGAAAGACCAGACACCCCTACGAATAATTTGACATACACTGTACGTTAAATTTCCATTGAAACCGTCAGGTATCCTCAAAAATGGGCCCAAATGGCATATTTTTTTAATTAATTTGAGGAAATTTGGATTTTTTTTAGATTTTTGGCCCTTTGGAACCTTGGGGCCTCAAACTAGCTCCCGGACCAACGTACCCGCATATACACATGGGACACTAAGACCAAATAAGTATTTTGATATATGTGCCATATGGATTGCCTGGACCACCTAAACTAGCTCCTGGACCAAGATACCTGCATATACACATGAAACTAGTTGACAAAAGCAATAATGTGATTTATGTGCCATAGTCAGTGAAGCTGTCATGCATGTTGTTTTTTAATTCGTTTTGGCCCTTGGGTACCGAGGGGCTCTAGAACCAGCTCGTAGATCAACATACCTGAATGTAGATGTAAGACCTGAAAGGTCTAGGAATGATTTGATATATGTGTCATATGGATTGAAGCCATTAGGCACCCTCAAAATGGGCTCAAATTAATTTAGTGAAATTGGGGTTTTTCAACCCTTGGGTACCCTGGGGCTCCCAAATTAGTTTGTGGACCAACATACCCGCATAAACACCATTACACATTGGAACCCTTGATGAAAGTAATAATTTGTCATATTAATTGAAGCTGTCAGACCTGTCAGACACCTTAAAAAATGAACCCAAATGTCATATTACATGTATATGATTAATTTTGTGAAATTCCATGTTGTTGGCCCTTGGGGGCCCTGGGACTCATGAACTAGATCGTGAACCAACATACTAGACCAGACGCCCCTGGGAGCAATTAGATATTTGTGTCGTATGGATTGAAGCTGTTGAGCATGATCCTCACAAATGGGCCCAGTGGCATGTTATGTTGTTGATTTTGTGGTGAAATTCAGAGATTTAGGCCCTTGGGTACCGTGGGATTCCCAAGCTAGTTTGTGGACCAACATACCCACATACATGGACCTTGACCAAAGTAAAATTTGACATGTATGACATATCCATTGAAGCCGTTAGGCACCCTAGAAAATGGACCCAAATTTCATAATATGTGGTTAATTTTGTGAAATTTGTTGTTTTGGGCCCTTGGCTTTCCTGGGGCATCTAAAGTAGCTCGTAGAGCAACATAGCCGAATATAGATGTGAGACCAGACACCCCCATGAGTAGTGTGCTATATGGATTGATGTCGTCAGGCACCATCACAAATCAAAAATTGGGGTTTATGGCTCTTGGCTGCATGAGGCTCTTAAACTAGCTCATTGATCAACATACCCACATACATGGGACCACTTGACCAAAGTAAAATTTGACATAGGTAAGTGACATATCCATTGAAGCCATCAGGCACCCTTAAAAATGGACCCAAATGTCATTATTATGAAGTTAAGTTTGTGAAATTGGATGTTTTCGGCCCTTGGTACCCTGGGGCTCCTAAACTAGCTCCTGGATCAACATATCCGAATATAGATTTGAGACCAGACACCCCTAGGAGTAGTGTGCTATGTGGATTGATGTCGTCAGGCACGCTCACAATCTGGCACAAATGGCATATTAGGTTGTCATTAAAAAAAAAAAAAAATCAGGGTTTTTTACCTTTGGCTGCCCTGAGGCTCTAAAACTAGCTCAAGGACCAACATACCCGCATATTCTCATGGGACCGCTGTTCCAAAGCAACAATTTGATATATGTGTCATATCCATTGAACCCGTCAGGCATCCTCCAAAATGGGTCCAAGTGGCATATTATGTGGTCATGTAGTTTTTTAATTCGGAGGTTTCGGCCCTTTGATACCGGAGGGCTCCAGAACCAGCTAGTGGACTAACATATCCGATTATAGATGTAAAACCCCAAACTCCTTGGAATAATTTGACATATGTGTCATGTGCATTGCGCCATCATGCACCCTCAAAAATAGACCCAAATGGCATATTATGTGGTAATTTTATTTATTCGGGTATTCGGCCCTTGTGTTTCCTGGGGCTCCCAAAGTAGCACATGGACTAACATACTTGAATATAGATATAAGGTCCCACACCCGTATAATAATTGATAATTGTGCCGTATGGATTGAAGCCGGCAGGCACCCTAAACATGGGCCCAATCAGCATATAATATAATCATTTGTTTTTAAATCCGTTTTTTTAAGTTAAGCGAGAATTCCTAGATTACAGGCGTAGGAACATGTTCTTTATTAGGGAAGGGAGGAGGGGGAAGGGGGGGTGGGGGCACAAAGATATGCTACAACACTATTAATGATAAAAAAGATGACTTAGTTGGTTGGCACCATGTAGATCACTGCAGCATTGGGGGCACCATGGAGGTCAACATTGGGGGAGGGGGGCACGCGCCCCCTGCGTTCCGGTTCCTACGCCTATGTAAATGCTAAACGGACAGCTGGAATAAGTTATTGTCATTGTTGAACTTGATAGTTGATGTTAAATACAATCTTTTGGGTTTCCAGTGGCAGTTTCCCATAATTACATTTATCATTGAATAAAAGATGGTATTGTACTAACCAGTGGTGTGGTGGGTCATGTTCACTGGGGGGCAAAGGCAAAAAAAAATGCTCATTAAAAACGATTGGTACATAGATCTACATTGGTATGCATTGTTTATATGGCATCGTTTAGGAAATTGCTTAAAATCAGTGTTTCAAATCAAGGGAGAAAGCCTTGCAGTGGTCCAGGGCCTAAAACCTGAAATTTTGTCATAGAGGGTGCCTGACGGCTTCAATGGATATGTTGATATGTCAAGTAAATCCTTTGTTCAAGGGGTCCCATGTGAATACGCTGGTATGCTTGTCCTTTAATTGTTGTCTTTCCCCATTATATTCAACTGGAATCAGAATGTGCTGTTCCACCACATCACTGATGCGCTAGTATATAATGCCAGGAGAACCTATGAAGAAGAAAACATAAACAACAAGATATAAACATAAAGGAAAATAACATATCCCACAATTAATGGTAGCATTGCCCTGAACTCATCTAAGTACATGTAAACACGTTAGACCAGTTCCGCCTGGTTGGTAAAAACACTTAAGTCTGAATCTGAATCTGAGGCTAACTTCAGGCCGGTGTTTTTGTTGCAGCCTCTATCAAGTGTATTGAGAGCTCTTAATAAATGACTAAGTAAGGGTCAACACATTGTTAAAAGTACTGTATATTTTAAACCTTAAGTTTCAGATTTGTTGATAATCAGATGTAACCAGTGTGATTTAGCTTGATTTTGGTAATAAAAAACGACTAGAGTTTCATTTTTAAGGTCTCAAAAAGTGTCTCAAATTTTCCCACGCTACAGCCGATAAATTCTGGCCATTCGATGAAAAATTGCTGTGAAATTTGAATAACAATAATAAATTTACAACTCAATCAACATGAAACTGTAGTACATCAGATACATAAGAGTTAACGTGCATCAGGATCTAGGTTAAATTCCAGTCTGGGTTGTTATGTTATTTTAAAAGGTGGCAATATTTAGAGGGTATTATCAAATTCATATACAAATCATGTTTTTCAGGAGTTGCTTTTTTAAATGAGTTTTCTAGGCCAATTTCTCTCAGTGTCCAATTCATCTCCTGGCCCTACTCGATTGTCAATGCTCAAGTAGGAACGTGGGGAGGTCTTTTTTTGCCAATTTTCCCAGGGACTAGAGTGGCGATACCATGACTTTCGAACTAGGGATGGGGGAAAATAAATAGTTTTGGAGGTAAAATTTACCAATGCACAAAACTCTGTTTGAATATGTCATTCATATCATTTTATTATTATTGTTATTATTTTTTTTTTTGGAGGGGGGGGGGGGGGTAGCGAGGAAAGTGGGGGAAAGCATGATTACATTTGAATTTCAGCACCACTCAGAAAGTGCCAACCCCCCGGTGGCCGTGCCTTTAATTTTGACAAAATTTTTACAGGTATGGCAGCAGTGCCTTTAATTTCAACAAAATTCTTACAGGCACGACGGCCATGCCTTTAATTTCAACAAAATTCTTACAGGCACAGCGGCCATCTCTGTAGTTTTTACAAAATTCTAACAGGCCTGTGCCTATAATTTTCACAAAATTCTGCCTTTTAGCCCCACCTTATGATATTTAAAAAACACACACGTAGCCACGTATAGCATATTGAAAAGTGTAACACACAAAGCGATCATTTGCCTTTGAAGCACATTTGGGATATTCCATTTAAAAGTGGGGATTTTTTTTTTTTACTTGAAATCAATTTAGAATAGCTAATGCGAGTTATGTTATGTTTATGACTCAGATGTGACTCAGATGTTGTAATTTTTACACATTACCCAGCAATTTGTCAAACCCTATTATTATAATGGACGGTTCCTTTTAACGTGCAAAAAAACCTGAGCATCTTACAGTAATATAAATTTTAAAAGTACTTCTTTTGAAACATTTATGTATGATGATGTTCTTGACATATTTTATTAAACTGTCACTGAAGTAAAATTAGTAAAATCGTCGAAGTCATTAAAATGTACTTGCACTCAACTTTTGCCTTGTTGTTAGATGTGGATGACATCAGAAAAAACAAGAAATAATTAAAGAAAATCAGACACTTTAAGAAGTTTCTATTGATTGGAGAGGTATTTACGACACAGCAAAGCATCCAATCAAAGTAATTGTTATTTAGCTGGATAGGTGGTACATTGAAGTTATAAAAACTGTAACTTTAGCTGTAACATTTTTGGGAAAATAAGATAAAACACCCTTTCTTTGTGACTTTGCTGTAGACATTCTAATCGTTGAAAATTGGTTGTTGAATTCCTTAGCAATCCATTCTTTACAAAAAATATTCAAAAACTTTTCTCAGTTGCAAACTTAGGGAAAATTTGAGACACTTCTGGAGGACTCTCGTATTCCTTAAAAATGAAATTCCAGTCGTGTTTTACTAAGGTAAATCTAACTGTTAACATTTAATCATGAAAAAATAAAGAGCAGGGCTTTCAAAATAGCTTTAAATTTTGCACCTAAAGCAGGAAAATGTTTGAACTTTTTTTTTCAGGAATTGTTCAGAAATTTCTCTTGTAATTTTAAAGAGTTTCATGACCAGGGATACTAAGAATCAAAATTTGAGGAATGTCCTATGCAGTGTCCCCCAATGGTTGCAAGTGGGGACTATATACACAACCGCCATGTACAGTAAATAGTCTACAGCTCTCAAATATACATTTATACGATGGCTGTGTAAATAGAAGGAGAGCTTATACGCACAACCATCGTGTGCCAGCTATTTGATGATGGCAGACTATTTAAACGCTGTTTATACACGACAAACATAACAATTTAAACAAA
Organism: Chiridota heheva; assembly: GCA_020152595.1. Taxonomy (NCBI): domain Eukaryota; kingdom Metazoa; phylum Echinodermata; class Holothuroidea; order Apodida; family Chiridotidae; genus Chiridota; species Chiridota heheva. The sequence continues at coordinate 576,560 of JAIGNY010002621.1, forward strand.
ACTTGGGGAAAAGCTACTTCACTCAACTTTTTTCTGTTAATCCACTAAAGGTAACGGGGTGGTATCTTTTGCCACGAAATTTTAAAATTAGGATACAGTAATCATTGTTGTTGTTATATATTCAGATTCTTTATAAAATTTCCTATTCAATGATGCTAATCTACAATGTTCATTGTTAGATTTTTGGATTCCTGGCCTCGATGAACTTAATTCTATAACATCTCAAGATATCTGAAATGGAGTAAGGTGCCTATTTGTTATTTCTCCTCACTAACAAAGCATACAAATATTGCAACTTATTATCTATAAGCTACTTCAGGCCTATGTGTGTTGGTACATGTATCATCTGGTTCATGCCCTTTCATTATCGTGTGATGTTACTAGTCTTTATTTACAGATTGGAGAATGATTTAAGTCTCAAGAATCATCTATAATTTCTTATATTGAACCCAAGAATTGTATAGCATAAGGAAATACGTTGTCTTCTCACCCGCACGTCCTGGGTTCATATCCTGGTGGGTCTGCAACCAGTGAATTTATAACTAGTTATTAAAGGCCATGGCCGTTTTGATATAAATGTCCAGCACTGGATGCTTTTGGGATGTTAAATCTTGCTATGCTATGCTAAATAACATCTAAAGGTTAATAACTCTTAGAAGTTATGTGAGATACATGAATTTGATAACAAATATCTTGGCTAAATCAAATAAAACTTAATTGCAATTATCAATTGAAACAAATTCTGGGTTCAATGAAAAATATTTGAGGGAAATTTTGCAGAAAAGAGACTTAAAACAATATTTACAACCCCAAATGGGTACCGGTCCTTGCACTCTACCTGACAGCGCACATTTATGCTTATTCTGTTTTTCAGAGATTGAAGGCGTCAATGAGGAGGGACACAGGAGGAAAGAGAGAGAATTAAAATCGTTTCCAGGGGAGAGCTTTTCAGATGATGAAGATGAAAAGTAATTTTTGATCTTCATTTAGTTTGTGTAATTGCGTTTGCATTCCTATTTTTGAATTTGATGATTTTGTGTATAACAAAAATGATTTATTTCAGTTGTAACTAATGTAGATTTCAGGGCAACTACTTGTATATTCATGATTAATGAATATCCTTTGCACGTGAGTAATTACAGAAATAGGTTCAGACCTTAATTGCACAAATGATCTGATCATCTGATGCTTTCTCTAGCAACAAACTTTCCTTGTTGCTAGTGGCAGCATTCAAATTTGTTATGTCACATTTAGCAAATTCTTATGCAGCTGGTATTATTCATTTTTGGAATCAAATACTGTGTATCAAATTCCTGAAAGGATTTGTTTAATTATATGTGTCACATTCTTACAACCTGCCAGTTTGTATCTCCTGTAAAACTGGTTAAATTTTGTGGAGCAGAGAATTAATCTTGGCATTCTTTTTGTTAATGAGAAGAAATAAAAACATAAAAATGATTAGGAGATTTTATTTGGTTTGTTTACTTGCAGTAGGTTCAAGGTGTGACTTGATTGGCTTTTGAAAGGTCATTAATTGAAGAAATTTCAAATGATCAATTATGGAGGTTTCATTATTATTGAATGTTTGTGGAGATAATTGTATCAATTTTCCATTGATTCTATTTTATAACCATTGCTCATGTTAAATGCATCAAATAGCCCAATTCAGGTGTGAGCTGTGACTGCAGATAATGCCAGTTGGGTTTTGAGATCAATCATGTGTTACATTGTATTTGTATCAATCCATTGTGAAGGAAACATGAAACCATAATTGTACCTTTAACTTACGCAGAAAGAAAGTGAAGAAAAGGCCGAGCATTTTCAGAAGTCGCTTGAAAGGGAAGAAGGAAAAGGAAGAAAGAAAAGATAAAGATGGCAAGGGAGATGAGAAAGTGCGAAAGAGTAAGAATAAAGATGGAGATGAGCAGAGGAGCAAGACGGAAGAAGACAAGATGCGAAGCGGGAAAACAAGGACAGGAAAGAGATGAAGAAAAGATCAATACTATCAGCGAGCTGTCTGTCTCCAGAATACGCAAAGGTAAGATCAATTTGAATTTGTAAAACCCACAGCCTTGTTGGACAATCATGTGGTTTTGGTCACATGTTCATTTTTTTGACAATTCTATATCGTAAGTTGAAGAAATGTCAATTCTTCACTGGCCAGAAATGTAGCTGAATCTGTTCTTTGTGACCTGTGTGTAGATAAGGTTAAGAAATTTATACTATGATGAAAATCAAAAGCAGGGAGAGAAAATGCTTCCTCTTGTTTTCTCATGAATGTCAGTTAGGTCAGCGATCTGCAAACTTTAAGGCCAATTCAACCCGTGCTGCAAAGGTAATGTCATAAAAACATCCTATTCTTGACATGATTGATACATATTAAAGATTAATTTAGCTATGATTTGCAGCAAAAGAAATATTATTACTCACTTGAGTGTACAATTTAAACTTCAAAAATTTCCTTTTTTGCATTCATTTCAAAATCACATTATCACAATTATTTTCAGAAGAAAATGTCTTCAACAATCCTATCAGAATTGTATCAAATCACTTGAACATCAAAGTTATTACGATTTTCTGCTCAAATTATAGATACATACAATCATTATAGCAACTTGCTAGCAACCTATCGCATCTAAAACTAGAATTATAGCACTCTGCAGAGCGCATAGCAACCAATCGCATCTAAAACTAGAATTATAGCACTCTGCAGAGCTTATATGGCTGCCCCATGTCCATTCCCCACTGAAATACAATCTACCTCAAAACCCCTAAACATTCATTGTTTGAGCTTAAACAAAAATTCAGGCTAAGCATTCATTGTTTGAGCTCAAACAAAAATTCAGGGTAGAATCACATTCCATCAACCAATTGTTTTGATTTCTTTGATACCGTAAGCTAAGGTTGTGATGGTTAGCATTTTTTGTCATTTTAAAATGTACAGCTGTCACCATTAGAGTCATTTAAGCGTAAGTGATGACGTAATTATCCAGTGACGTAATATTCTATACTTCTTATGTGTGTAATCACTCACATCATGCATGTATTGGTCATTCCCTCATACAAACCTGCTCAGCCTACTGCCGTTTTGGGGATGGATTGCGTTTCCATGTTAGGGTAAATATTATAAATGAGTGGAAACGAGAGTGGTAAATTTATATTTAACTGATAAATGCAAGATGAAAATTCATGGAAAATAAATGGTACTAATGGAAAGAGAACGCACACCACCAGTGTTCAATCATTTTCATTACACATAATGGAAAGTTTTCAAGAGAATGAAAACAACCACAAAAACCACAATACTGCACACTAACAAACCTAGTTTTTCATCGAAGAAAATATGTAAGGAACATATCGTAAGCAATCCTGCCAAATAATATTTAAAAAAACCTTTTTATTTTCAATAATCGTGATAATAAATCAAGCACCATCAACAAAGTTAAGCAGTTCAAGTAGATTAAAACCACCATTAAATATACTGCACATGTTTACACACACAGCAAGTCTGCAATACCTGATGCTTGAGATATCCAGGTGTCTAAGACTTGAGCAGTTTGGATTTAACATGGGATTCCCCTCAAATATTGCATGGCCCACTCAATGATTCTTCCACATGGAATGTAAATAAAGTTAGTTCGTTATCTCAGTGACCTTATAAGGAGTTACAGCATGGCTGTGAGCGAAAGATTTTGCATGTGGGCTGGTCAGTGGTTGGGAGATATGTAATGTGATTTGATAGTGAATGGATATGGGCAGAAATTTCTTGTGTGTGTTGTTGACGGGTTATGTTAATGAGTGCTAGCCTGGGCCTTCCATATGAGCACAAGCTAGCTGCATTCCATCGATCCCAGGTACCATGGAAATGTTTAGTGTTATGCATATGGACCCCGGGTGAAATGTGATGGCAATAACTTAGTGGATAAAGAGAAAAAGAAAAAGGTTGATTAGATGGTTTCATGAATTTATTCAAACTTTAAAGAAACAACATAAAAATTAAAATAACATTCGTCTACACAGAGCATGATTTTCTAAACGGATAATAGAACAAACAGGCAGGTAAATGGTTAAATGGATTACCTTTACAACCTTACCAGAAGCCACTTCACTTGATTTTCTTTGAGTCCAGAAAACTGATTGTATGGCTGTTCTTTCATGGCATGACTTCATTGTTCAGAACATTCCATTGAAAAGTTTCGACTAAATCTTGATAAATCTTGCCCTAAAATATGCCCACCCCTCCATTTCTATTCTCCCCTGTTCCATTAAGTCCCAAATTTTAATTACTTCTTTCTGAAGCAGTAACAAAACCACACACCAAATTTAATCAAAATCCAATCATCTGTTATTGAGATATCTTGATGACAGACAGACAAACAAAGAAACAGAGGCGAAAACATAACCTTTGTCCAACTTTGATGGCGGAGGTAAAAAAAAAATTGAGGCACTTTCAGAGAGACTCAACATTGACAACATAATATTGAGAAGTTAAACAATTATGGTAGCACAATACTGTATCAAGAAAGAAAAAAAAACGTTTTGCAATCCCTTGCACATTAAAATTACAATGGCAACATCATGAAATTTTAAAAATACAATTATTGTAGCACCTATATTGTTTCGAAACAGTTCAAACAGGGGGTTGTTATTGGTTCAAAATACCATCACTATCATGTAAATTCACACTGATATGTTATCATACTCTGAAAGAATTAAGATACCCACATGGTGTTAACAAACAGAATGTCATCTTTTGTGCCAACGTACTGTGACACCTGTGTGCGCATTGGTATTATAAATCTCTTCCAGCGGTACCCATGGATGAGTCCCTTTGCCAACATGTCAATCAGTAGTGTGTGGGTAAGTCTTTGTTTGAAATTGATAAGTTTGCTGAGCCAAATTCGATTGATTGTGAGGCAATCTTTAATGCTGGTGGAATGATACAAAATTTACCGATAAATTTTAGCGCTTCTAAAACAATTGGTGACCTTCCTGAATTTTTTGCATCTCACTTTTGGGCTTTGACCCATAGTTTGCGGACTGTTGAATTAGGTGATGTAAATGTTCTCCAGCTATAATCTTGGACAAAACTGTTGGGACACTTACCAGCTTGCCGGAAAGTTTGCATGTTATTTCAAATATTTATGTACAGCTATTTTCAACCTCCCCTCACCCCCCTCCCTCCCACGGTCAGCAAAGGCGAGATTGCGCATGTTTAATTTAAACATGTAATCTAACAGTTTTGTGTTATTTACAAAATCATGTCATATTTTATTTCATCAAATGTGATTAAACTTACTTTTTCATCAATGTTCTGGCTTCCCTATTCTTGTATGGTATTTTTCATAAAAAGATTAGAAAAGCAAGATGAGCATGTCAAAACTGCCTTTTTGTTTACATGCTGGAATTGATAAAAAAAGAAGAAATACGAAATACTCTTCACCTAAATGCCATCATTTCAGTCTCCATCTCTGCCACTTCTTCTCCTCCCACCACCCCATCCCCACCCCTTAAATGCCATGATTTCCCTTTTAATCCAAAATGTGCAGAACAATGCAGTAGTGAAGAATAAAGCACTCAGACATTCTGAAAAGATGGGTTGCAAACAGCGTTCACATTAAGGTGCGCGATAGTGGGATTCCTGCAAAAAAAAAAATCCCCCTAAAATAATTGTAAGGGGGGAAATTCCTGCAAAGAAACTGAACGATCTAAAACTAACATACACTACTATATTTTTCGCGCAACTACTTCGTACATCAGTTGTAATGCTACAGCTTAGGCCATGACCATTGAGGCATAAATTTAATCATAAAACATGCTCAAATGTCGTAAAAAGAAAAAAAAGAAATTAAAAACGTTTTTCTACACCCTACACTGGAAAACTTTGATGTCAGTTGGCAAAAAGAACGTAAAAACAGGCTCAGTACAGGTCTCTCACTCCGAGTGTCTGATGATAACGCTGTTATTGGTGTTATGAAATATGCGATGAGCGTGATGACATACAACATGTAAGTAGTAACACGATCATGTCATCTGCTAGATATCTAGATTGTATAGTGTGTAGTGCATGTGGTGTATACTATACAATGATGATGGGAATGATGTGACTTATAACATAATGTACTGCAGTAAAGTTAAACTTTACTAAATAATGACTCTTATCAGTTTCAAGTTTTTTTTAACAGATGAACAATAAAAAGACACAAAAAAGGGAAGGCAATGAGGGAGTTACCTTGTTATTTGGGGTTTTTTTTCCAGATTGGTGTTATTTTTTTAAATGTAGATTTGTTCTTATTGATCTACAATAGAAAGACACACAAGCAGTACTTACCACTAGTTTTACATATTTATTTAACTTTTTTTTCTCTTTTGCATGATACATGTATTAACTATGAACCTGTTTTCACCCATGGTGGTTGCCTTTCAGATTTCAGCAAGAAACATTAGAGTGAAGGAATTGCTTAGCACTAAGTTATGACATTAAAGAAACCTTTGTGTGTTGGAAGATTTTAGCATTTCGAGTTCTCCCCTACCCCCTTTTTCTTTCAAAAAAAAAAAGAAAATTTATAAAGGAGGGAAAATCCTCTGAAATTTGAAATCCTAGTGTGAACGCTGGTTGCAAATACAAGGGTTTTTTTTGCCGAAATAAAGAATAAAGCACAGGTATATTTCTTATCTACTTGAAATAGCAAGGTCCAAAAGAAGTTCATGCCTTTTATTGTATTGTCCTGAATTCTCGAAACAACTGAATGTCTGGGTTTTTTTTTAATATCTTTGACTTCCCTACATTAAATTATTTTCCCATTGACATTTACGATATTTTCACTCAATGAAATTTTTCAGACAATCTTGGACAAAACTGTTGGGACACTTACCAACTTACCGGAAAGTTTTCATGTTATTAAAAATATTCATATTTATGTACAGCTATTTTCAGCGCCCCCCTCCCTCTTTCTTCTTCCGCTCCTCTTTCATTAATGTTAAAATATTTCACTAGAAATACAGAGACATGAAAAGCAATAATCTTCTACTCATTTCACCAACATTTAATGGGAGAACGGGGGTGTCCCAACGAATTTTGTCCAAATCTTTCACAAGAAATGTGATGTACACCTTGTACAAATACTTTCATTGTCAAGTATTTCTGGATTGCCGGCTCCCAAGTTTTGCTGCTTTGATTTTTTTTTCCATTTGTAAGTATTACCATGTGAGGAGTATCTTTTACCTTTTCTTGCAGAGGTGAAGCCTATTTTTGGAGTGCCGCTCAGTGAAGCTGTAGAAGAGACAAAGTTGCATGATGGTATAGAGCTCCCACGCATTGTGAGAGAGTGCATTGATTTTGTGGAAGAATTCGGTAATTGTTTCTCTAATTTCTCTTATAAATTTATATGTCACTTGACTGAAATGGGTTTTGTGGGAGTGTAGAAACACTAAACCTGGGCATTATCTGTATAATTATTTTACCTGAAAGAATCACTGAAAACATGAATATCCCATGAAATATGTATAACAAATTGGCTGTTTACAGCTTTGAAATTATGCAAGCCTCCAGTCATTAGATTATTGTCTTTATTCCTCTGCTAAAAGGTGTTTTTATAAAGAATTGCATTATGATGTTGAGCACATCACATATTTTGCACATATAACATTTATAGAAACTTATTCATATCCTAAAACTAATTAAGTTTTTACAAAACTCAAGAACTGAACTACTCAGAATTTTATGCATGTTTCTTTAATTAAACAGAAAAGCATTTGTCTAGTGTGTGTATGCTTTTATATTGTAAACAAGTGTAATTCCTAGTTTTGGTGGATATGATCGTTGCCACAGTTTTATTTGTGTTCCTGCCTTTGTCCACAGCTCTAACTACACCTGGCATTTATCGTCTGTCTGGCATCAAATCAAAGGTAGAGTTATTGAAGGGAAAATACAACGAAGGGGAAACAGTTGACCTTAAAGAGTATGAGCCTACTATTGTTACAAGTCTTTGAAGCTGTACCTGCGAGAGCTTCCACAGTCAATCCTCACTCAGGCTATGCACTCTCAGTTTGAAGATACAGCAGGTATTGTGGGTTTATCAACGAAATGAATCTCTCTGTTAGGTTCTTTACTTTTCTTAATAGAACAGATTTTTACAGGAAACAAACAAATATAAAAACACTCAGTATTTGAGAAGGCTGAGAATGAATTGGGCGTATCAAAAATATGAATGACATGTATTAGATTATGATGGAAATTCATAATCATATGAATATAAATAAAAGAATCTTTGTGTAATATATTATCATAAAATGGCCTATGGCTCATGTGGTAACTCTTGGCATATTTATGATTGAATGATTCTCTTAATTTGATTGCAAAAGGAGAAAGAGGTTGTACTTGATGATTTATCTAAGGCTTCAATAATTGCTACTGTATTTTTGTCAGATTTGGGGAAATGAAGAATTGATCATAATGGAGTTGATGGTACTTAATTAATAAGTGCTGTGTTGTGTTATTCTTTATTTTTCCACATTGAATATTATACAATAATCAGGAGTAGACACAAACAAGAGGCACAAATTGCACAAATATCAAAAACAATACAGAGCCTAAAAGTTTAAAGTACAACATAGAAATTGTAGAAACTATAGGATGAATGTCAGAAGCTTTGCACATGATTTTTCTCTATAGATCTAGCACCCCAGTCTCAAGATTTCTGTAGATGCTTATTAAAGCCATTAGATATTGTTAGATCAATACTGTGGTAGCTGTGACTTCTAGAATTATAACAATAACTGAAACATTTGACTTTTTGATCTAAGAGCTTATAACAACATAATTTGAATTGAGAAACACTTGGATTTTTAAGAGTGTCAGTCATGGCTTGAAGAGATTAAAAAAACTACTTGGGAAAGAAAAGATTGTGCTGCATTGACATAGATGTAATTTGCATAATTAGGGGTTGAACAGCAATTGGTAAAAGCTATTCTGTGCCCTTATGGTAAACAAGAAAACTTGAGTACTTAGTATTTAACAGAAAAAGACTCTGTCTTCATATGGATGCTAGAATAATTGCTCAGGGGTCTGTCTTGCCATTTGTTTTTCAGGTATACCCAACGTAAACATTGCGGCTGGATGAATTTCAGAAGTTGCTGACAGAACTCCCCAGCTGCCATTATGCCCTGCTGTCTTGGCTTATTGTCCACTTTTCTCATGTCCTTCAGAATGTAAGATACCTGCAGATTTATTTTTAAATTTTGCTTGCTTGAGCCGTTGGGGAAGCTCAGTGGTAGAGAGTCGAACTTGTATTTCAAGGGGTTTGATTCTCAATATGAGTCCTGCGTCATGTTCTTGGTCAAGATACTTCATTCCACAGTCTACTCAGCTGTTAAATGAGTACCAACATTGCTCAGGAGTTAAGTCCAGGGAGAATCATTGATTCTCATCCAATCAATGGCACCACAGAAACAGGAATGAACTATGGGCTTTCACGGCCCAGGAAAGGATTTAAAATGAGCTGTCAGTCTGCTTTAAATCTATACCTACTTCCTTCATTTAACCTCCTTCATTGACAGAACTTCAATGTGAAGTTAAATATCTTCATAATTATCCTTATCAATCATAAACTTATTGCACAATACATTGGCATTTAAATTGATGATATACGTCATAAATGGCTTTTGTTATTTGAATGAAATCATTGCATAATGTAACACTTTGATCTTTGACAGGAGTCAGAAAATAAAATGACCATCCAGAACATTTCCATCGTTATGTGCCCAACAATGCGCATCAGCCACAGGGTGCTGAACCTGCTCTTCACCAACTGGCAGACTTTGTTTGGTCATGTCAAGATTAAGAAGTAATTATTCCCAACTTTCTCTATATTTTCAGTACAGAAGATGTCTTTATCGTAATTTATGACTTTGTTTTGTAATAACAAGGTTTTTTTTGTTTTTTGTTTATTTGTTACCACATTATTTTGGGAGAGTTGTGTCTGCAATGAATATGTTCATTATTTTTTCTAATTTTCAAGATTTGTTGTGAAGGAATGTCTTGTAAACTCATTAATTTTAAGCACAGGAGATGTAAATTTTCACCCTCGTTCTATAGGAAGGGTGAATGGTATTTAGTGTGTCTTTCAGATCATTAATTATTTTGAAATTTACAATGTTTGTACTTTCATGAAGAATCTTTATGTGACTTGGTATTGATATTATCATGGCAAGTGTGAACCCAGGAAGTAGAATAGTGTTGATTACACCATTAACAAACTTGAAAATATTGCTTCAAGATATCAAGACATTTAAGTTTTTCTTTTTAACAGATGCAGTAAGCCCCTTCATCTGAGAGATAGCGTTCATTTACCCAGCAGTCCCAGGTGAATATTTAAAGTTACCCTTTATCGTTGCCACACTGAGCTGGTGGATATTGAGATCATGTGGCTGGAAGTATTTTGTTTATTTTCTAGAGGTTTTCTTTTAGTTGTCCCCATTTTTATATTTTCTTATACCTTCAATTAAATACATTTTCTGCACTCATCAGTGAGATTGTGTTTAACATATCTCATTCATCCTTTCCAAATGTAAAGGCTTTAATTGATTGATTTGTTATTTTCTGCAAATGTGGTAGAAACAATGGGGTACTGTAACTGATGAGTGAAATTAATCAAAGCAGTGGTCTGCAAAGAAATATCCAAAGCTGACATGATTTGTATCTAAAACTGGGAAATCTAGCCAGCAGGACATGACATTGTAGAATTACATTCTGAAAAAATGTGATTGTACTTAATAGACATTTGATTGAAAATTTTGTAGCATAATCCTATTGAAATCATAAACATGATATACATATCTAGCAAAGTATCACAAATACCTGTGTAATCACAAATATCTGTGTAATCACAAATATATGTATAAAAGATTATGAAATAGTGAAATACATTACATTCAGATTATTTCTAGTGTCATTCCCAATTGGAAAGATATTTCCAATATATTTTAACATAGATTCTTGAAATAACCATTTTTGAGGTTATCCTATAATTCTGAAACTCTTCTTCCATGTTTTTAAAATCAAAATTCTTCTCAGGTCCTCATTATATGATTGATACCTATTTCTTTTACCAACATCTAAAAATAATTTGCTTCACAGAAACAGAATGAAGTTCTATGTTGACCAATCTTTACATGTGTTAAAATGTGAATTTAATATTGGAATTATTGCAGATCAAATTTTGAAGATTTTGTACAATATGCTTGTGATGTAGTAAATCAAAGGAATCACAGATCTTTATATCATAATTATATGAAGTTGCATCCATTGATGACTTTAAGGGCATCTATCCCAGCTAAAAGCTTCTTGTGAGGATGGCCCAGGTTAGAAATACAACTTTATCAAGGATCAAAGGGTTGACTGCAAACTGTTGTCACGCAAAGTTCTAACGAATGGATGTATAAAATACAATATAGGGATATGAAACAGAGTACATCACAGATTTGCTTACTTTGTTAAATGATTAGGCCTGAAAATATATAAAAAGGCTTTTACATGAGTACTTTTTGTTATTTTCAGTAGATTTTGGAACAAATTTAGTTTAATGTGAGTGGATCTTTGTTTGTAAAAGTAGTTTATAACATAGAATGTATCTTCTCTAATGATCTAGATTTTGTTCATTTAAAAGTGTGTTTTGTTTTGCTTTTTATAACATGCTGACTGCCTTTATTGTTTGATATTTTCATATGAGTCATTTAAACTAATTTTAAGTTGTAAGCTATGGGTGACTAAAGATTAATCACACTGTGAGCTGTAACCTATGGTTTCCCTCTCTTCTGTTTCTTCCTATTTTCAGTGCCTTAACAGAGGAATTGCATAATCATGAAGCCCTGCTGAACAAGATGCATGAGGCCCTTAACGAAGGGGTTGCCAAAGATGTGAGTTGATGTCTTGCTCCTTGTGTCATTTATGATTTAATCATCAAGTGCAGTATCCATAGAAAATAATTGGTGTATGAGTGACATACTGTACCTAGCCTACAAAGTACCCTCAATGGTTTGAGCATTGGAAAAATATACTGCTGCACACTCAATTTCAGCAGCTTCTGTCAAACCCAGCATCCATGAACATTAAAAGTTACATTGGTATATAGATAGAATGGTTCATTCAGAATGTTTAGATTTATAATAGAGTAATCAGGTTTACATTGTTACATTGCTATTTGTAGTTCCCCAATGTTTATAGTTTACCAGTAATTCAAACCATTTGGTAGATGTTTCATTGCCTCAATGTAAGCATTGGCTTTGTACACTTATCAACATATTTTCTACTGTTTGTTATTTCTTATGTTAATACAGGGCACCGAGGAAGAAGTCTGGGAGGTACAGCGCGTTGTTACTCAACTCAAACGAAAGGTCAGCAATTTATCATCAGCCTCTTATACTTTTCATAGTCGAAGAATAGTAGAGCTATTCTACTATCCCTGGCGTCAGCAAGTGTCTGGTTAAAGTTTTTGTAAAGTTTTGTTTATGAGTTTTTAGTTAGTTTTCGTAAGTTATGAATGGTGTACATTCATGTAACTTGGCATAGGGGTAGAGAACGTGGGTACTGTTTAAATGAGCATGATTGGGGGGTTGTGTGTGCATACTAATGAGCTTATTTGCATAAAAATTAAAAATTGTTTGTATCTAAGATATCCCTTAGATTAAAGTGGATGTGGGGATTTTGTTTGCACAAATGATCATATATGTGAAGAGCATTATCTACACCTGATGGGGAGTTGAAGTGTGCATATTATTAAGGTTATTTGCATAATACATGTAATAGACTTTTGTACAAAATGTTTAAATGAGCACATAACTAAGTTATAAATTGTGTACATTTATGTAATTTGACACAGGGGTAGATGACATGGGTACTGTTCAATAAGCATGATTGGGGTTGTGTGTGCATTCTAATTAGCTTATTTATTTGCATAACAATGAAAATATTTGTATTTATGATATGTCATGAATTAAAGTGGGAGTGAGGATTTTGTTTACACAAATGATCATGTATGTGAAGAGCATTGTCTACACTTAATGGGTGAGGTGTAATGTGCATATTAAGTAGGTTATATGCATAACAATAGACTTGCATACAAAATATTAACCTGAAATAATAACTTGGTACAGTGGTAGATAACATTGGTACTGTTAACTTGAGCATGATTTGCAGTTGTGTGCATACTAATGAGCTTATTTGCATAACAATAAAATATTTGTATCTATGATATCTCTTAAATTAAAGTAGGAGTGTGGATTTTGTTTACACAAATGATCATATATGTAAAGAGCATTGTTCACACTTAAATAGTGAGGTGTAATGTGCATATTGATTAGGTTATTTGCATAACAATAGACTTGCATGAATTATTTAACCTGATAATAACTTGGTATAGATGTAAGGGAAATGGTTACTGTTCAAATGAGCATGATTGGGGGTTGGGTCTGCATACTAATTTGCTTATTTGCATAACAATACAAATATTTGTATTGCTACAACCCGTAGGCGAGTGATTTCACCAAGCCTGATCTGTAATATCAATGTTGCTCCAAATTCCACATTCTGTATTTGACTACTGATGGGTATGTCTTACCAGGACAGCCACATCTGCCCATTTCTGGGCTTTTGTGGTCAAGGGTCAAGAATTTTTTCAGTCCATATCATATTCTTTAAGGTCATTGTTGATGTTGTAAGAGTCATATCCCATTTTAAACATCAAGAGTGTTTTGTTTTATTTCAAATATCTTGACTCATTGAGTTCTATGTGTAGCCAAATAATTAAAGCTGAATATACTGATTAGAATATATATGGATATTGCTGAAGATGCAGCAGTTAAAGACAAGGGAGCTTAGCAGACAGTCTTAATTCTTTCATGCTAGTGATATGTGTTTTCGTTCTGATGTTTTTATTACTTCAGTTACGAAAGGCTAAATCTGAGGCTAAGGAGAGAGCCAATGAGGAGGCGGCAAATGATGACACCCCGGTGAAAAAAGATCAGGAGAGAAGTAAGAGCAGAGAGGACTCTGCCTCTGCAGAATCAAAAGGTACCAGCCAAATTGGCTTCCAGTTGCCGTTTCATATGATAGGTGTTTAAGTGGGTTCAGGGATAGAAAGATGGATCACGTGAAGAGACAGATTTTTACTTCGCGGCATATTGATAAAGGAGGTTTGCGAAGAATGCTTTGGAAAGTCAGCCATTTGTGTCACTTGCCTAAACAGGGGATTTTGATGTTGCTTCAAAGGAAATTGTTTCACCAATTTCTTCCTTCACATATGACCTCTTAACTTAGGTTTCCCTTTAAGTTTGTGCCTTTGAAGTTAATCTCAATATATTGTCATGCAACAGAAACTTACCTGCATATAAGAGGGTTCGTAGTACTATTTTGTTGTTAGGGACATTAATTGTGCCTTTTTTTTTAGAATATTACTTAAATCATTCTTGTGACAGCATTCATGTATGTAATTTTTCTCGTACATGTGATTTAAAACAAAATATTTGCATTTTATGAAATCAATTGCAGCTTTAATTGTTGTAAGACCACTATATGTTAAAACAAATAAACATACACCAATTGATAGTTATCGTGAAAATAAAAGTAAAAAGTCAATATTGCATTTTACTCTTTTAATATCTAAAATTATAATTTGAAATTTTGCCACAGAAGATTTAACAGCAGACCAAAGTGATTCCATTTCAAAGGAAACTTTGAAGGAATTGGTCCCTTCAAAAGAGACACCCTCCTCACTGGCGACAACCCCATCAAAGGGGACACCCTCAGAAGAGTTGGATTCAGAGGCTCCTCTTGACTTAAAGAATGTTGAAATTGAGGTGTTGGACAACGAGGAGACCATCTCCCATGAAGAACCAGAAAAGGAAGATTTACCACCGGAGAAAACAGTCAAAGGAGAAGAGGAGGAAGGTCAGTTCAGAGATCACAGTGAATACTGAAATTCATATTCACAAAAAAAAAAAAAAGATTGAATTGTGTTTCGTTTACGGGTTGTTGGAATTGAAGAATATATCAAATGTTATTCATTCTTGATTTACACAAAACCTGATTTGGTAGTATTTGAAATCTGTTTGATAATAATCAGAATATTCGAAGGTTTGTGTTGCTATTTTTGTGATGTTTACAACATTGACATTCATGCATAGACAGTAAATATTTAGCAGAGATGTTGCTCATCTAGAATTGAGAAAGCTTATTGTGTAAAAATATGTTTTGTTGATTTTCCTAGTAAAAGCAGCTGAGTTATATAATTAAGGAACCTGTAGTTTCACCCTTTGTAGTATTGTGCCCATGAATGACATACAAAAATTGTTTACAAGAGCTGATTTTTCCCTTCGCTACGATGTATTGTGATAAAGCATTAGTCATGTTGCTTTAATGTTGTTGACAGTTGTAACATTAATATTTAAGCATCTCTTGTTATAAGGAAATAAGTTGAGTATGGACTTTGCATGTACGTTTAATGACTGAAGGATTTTGTGTGAAGGTTTTGTCTGTGTCAGAATTGATTCTTGTAGAGACGGTGAAAGCTTTCATTCTGTAAACTTGAAATCACCTCCTCTTAACTTGCCACTCATTCCCTTCCTTTGCAGAATCTCTCGAAGAACTGTATCTACTCCACGCAGAGATCATGGCTCAACAGGAGGAACTATTAAACATGCGTAATAAACTCCAGCATAGAATTGAGATAGAAAAGCAAGAAGTAGAACGCTTGCAGACGGAAATTGAAACGGTGAAAAGCACCTTGAGGCGACGACCATCAGCAAGCAGTGGAGATAACTTGTCAGATGACTCAAGTGAAAGTGTATCCTTTACCAAGTGTTGGGATTTGCCTGAAGTGGCCCCTTCAGGGTCCTCTTCCTTCAGGGTCCATTGTGAAGGGTTTGGTTTATTTTAGTTTTTTCAGGACAGAAAGTTTCTATAAATTAAGCAAGATATTCTTGACTAACTTTTTGTACAGTTTACTGTTTCTGTCACATTTGAATAATTGGTTTACCTTGAGAGGTAAGTTGAAACAAAGCAACAAGGACAATCACAAAGCTGTTTCTAAAAGACTTTGGATTGACTTTAAACTTAGTAGCAGAAGTCTGAACTAACACATGAAAGTTTTACTCTCAAACCTTCTGATGTATTTAAGATTTGACATCTCACTACCCATTGTTTTTTGAGTCACAAAATTATTTCAAATAAGTACTTCAAAATTATTTTAAATAAGAATGTCTGCCAAAGAGCAGCCTGTACATGCCACCCAAACATCATCAGCAAAGAACTTCTTATTAAAAACAGACACAAAGTAGTCATTCAAACCCTCAGCCATATCCTTACCACTATTGATATTACCACCATCATAACCCTGAAGGGACCAACAACCTACTTGGTTTTTTGCTTTGAGCGAACATAAGAATGAGATGACTTAGGATTAATCTTAACCTCTTAACCTCTTAACCAACCTTTTTTTAAAAAGCACTTTAGTATCTCTTATCAAACCCTTTGTAAACTTTTAATGATCCTTATACCTAGGAAGCCCTGCTGGACACCCACTGTGTTTATAACAACTCCACAATTTTTTTCTTTCGGAACAGCCTGCAAAACCTCCTGAGACATCCACACTGGCCGATTTCACTTACAGACTTTCTTTAATGGAAATAACCTATTTACACCCTCTAAAACTTTGGTTCGGAAAACATCGCATGCTTTAGAAGGATCTAAGTCACACAGCAAAGAAGTCCAATCAACTGACAAATTATCCTGGAGTGCAGCAAAGTCAGCATTCCTTAAGTCTAGCACCGGTTTATTAGTTGGAGAAGCCTTTGTAAAACGATACAGATCAAACTAATGAGGTCATGATCACTACACCCTACCTTACTGCTACTAAAAATCAAATCAAGACAAATACTGCCATTTGTGGGAAACAACATGCTGGGTGAAAAAGCAGTCAGATACAATTGTCAGAAAATCTGTACCATGTGGACCACAAAGATTCCAATCAATGTCAACCTTACTGCTACTGAAAATCAAATCAAGACAATTACTGCCATTTGTGGGAAACAATATGCTGGGTAAAAAAGCAGTCAGATACAATTGTCAGAAAATCTGTACCATGTGGACCACAAAGATTCCAATCAATGTCTGGAAAATTGAATGCCCCGAAAACAATAACCCTCCTAGCAGCAACTTTCCTGAAGCAGTCAAGCAATTTCTGATTGTTCTCTGGACTAGAATTTAGTGATCTATATACAACACCAACAACTACTGAATTACCAATATCGCCAACTACAATTGCTCACACAATTTGAAAAACCAAAAGAAAACTGAGCAGTCCTATCTATGCAATTAAAACTGTCTTTCACAAACAATAAAACAGCACCTCATCTACCATTGAGAGTATCTAATCTGTCTTGCCTGAAAACTGAGTAACCTGGAATGTATATCTCTGAATGACTAATATCACTATAAATCCAACTCTCAGTTAATACCAATTAAATCAGGTCTACTTATTGAAACTTCAGCCAAAAGTTCATCACACTTATGCAACATTTGAAAACATAACCTTAATTCTACCACTAGAAGAACAATCTCTATCCCCAGCAACATGCCTGGCAGGTGGGTTGACACTCTCACCCCCTGTAACTAGTTTAAAGGACTCGGATCCTTAATTGCCCCATTGACACCCCTAGCAAGAATACAAGCACCTTTCCTAGTTAAATTCAAACCATCTCTCATGAACCAATCAACCCGAGATTCAAACTTCTGCCAGAAATTGACAAAACCAAACTTAAACAGATGACAAATACTCTCCAACCAACTATTGATCAACAAGATCTTATCTATCATGAAGGAACTACCCCTACACGGCAACAGACTAACAATTAGAACCCTACAAGCTGTGTCCTTCAACTTGAATAACAAATCCATGAAACTATGCCTAACAGAATCAACACTTCTCTTTGAAAACATCATTTGTACCAATTGAAACTACAACAGTATCTTCACCCTTACATAAAGTCTCAACACGAGAACTAACGTCATCAACCCTAGCCCCTGGAAGACTCAACCTAATCCTTCTCCTACGATCTACTCCACAAAACTAACCTAACAAGTGAATCCCCTATCCATAATACCTTATTCCTACCAGAATCTACAGGTAACGTTCCAGATGTATCAACAACCTCACGACTAATGATACCTGTACAATCATCAACTACAGACAACCCTACTTCAGGTCTGTCAACAGAATCTGATCCAAGACTATCATCTACCCGAACAAAAACCCTATCAAATTTCTCACCCAAAGAACTATCAACATCACATGTCTGACAACCCACATCATAAACCACTAAACTCAGTCTGCACACTAGCATTAACCTTTTCAACAATACAACTACAAGCAGAAAAGTCTCAATTCCAAGCCTTCAACCTTGTACACTTTAAACAGACAAATACAAAACTATCAACCGATGCTTCCTCAAAAGTACATGTCACACCTGGAATCAACCCACATATTACAGCTATCACAGCAAATCGAACTCTCCATGACCATGCAATATAATTAACAGAAGCAGAAAACCAAAATTCAAAAACCAAAATTCAAAAACAATCCTTCCTCCAACATTATCAACTTCCTCAGCAACAACAACCTATTCCACCATAAGTAATCTTCCTTTCTCTTCCCTTCTACACCTAACCTTACACACCCCTTTATTTTCACCTCAATTTTCCTCCCAAATTTACCCTATTTTCCCCCTTTTCTCCCTCTCAATCCTCCATCTCCTCTCTGCCCTAACTCTTACACCTTAATTATTTAACACCTTCTTGGCACATTTGACTCTTGACTGTCACGGTGCCGTTAAACCTTCTCAAACCAAACCAAAAGCAATAACCTAAAAGAGGAACAATACTAGGCCCAACAATACCTAAAAAAATCCCTTATAGCTTCAACACACAATATACTAGCCTACACTCAACAAATAAGCCTATACACTAAAATCTAAAATTCAAAAAAATAATGTTAAACACAACATCAATAATACAAGCAAGGCCTAGCTTACAGGAAGAGCAACTAAGTGTGTGTAATAGGATAGAGTTAAGTATACCACACAAAACAGCAACAACAAAAATGTAACAATTGAGGAAACTAATGAACACAAAAAAATCAAAATTTTGCGGAAAATATGTAAATAACAGCAATATGGTAAAACTCGGCCTGAATAAAATTTAAAAAAACCCAAAATCCAGATGAAAATATCCACAAATTGAGACAAGGATTGGAGCACTTCTGTAAAGTCAAGTTCACATGTAAAACATGATGTTTGAAGCTGTCTTTGTTTTTGTGGATTGTATAGAATGTAGATAGAATTTGCATAAGAAAACTAGTGATTGGAGGGTTCATCCTTCTGTAGAATGATTAGTCACAGATCTGATGTGTATGTCAACACAGAGTGGACCTTTGATTAGTGGGTGAATGACAATGGTGAAAGAGAAGGGGACTTACTAGACAGTAATTGGACAGTGCATGTTTTGTTTATGTTGGCTAAAGAATGTTTTTATGAATTGATTGGAGGGTGCATGTCATTACAGACATGGGTGCATATCCTTTGTTTTCATGTAAGAAGATTTTGATTTCAAATGAGCCTACCCTTAGCTTGCAAATTGATGTTTGAGCATGCTTCTACAGACAATTGTCTGTAAGTGCTTTGCTATATGAAATGTTAGTAACCAAGTGCATATATAGTGTTGTTTCTACAATGTTTTTCCTTAGCAGCATTTTATTCAGGATGATGAAGTTGATCTTCAGAAAATCTTGCTGAGACTATTGGAGGATAATAAAAAACTGCGGGTATGTACATTTGGCTGAGCTGTATTTGATAATTGTAGATACTGCTCACAATTAATCAGGCAGTGAGACTTCAGCTATTTAGCTGATTGCAACAATTTCCCAAGCTAATTTCACCAATTTTTTGCATAATTGACAATACTTAGCTATTTTGATGAGAAAATTGATCAATTTCAGCATGTGGGACTTCAGGTATTTAGCTGATTGCACCTATTTTCCAAGCTAATTTTACCTATTTTCTGCATAATGGACAATACTTAGCTATTTTGATAATAAAATTGATCAATTTCAGCTACTTTAATAAATCATCACTCACATGTCCGATTAATACTTGTTCATAGCTTTTAACACCTAAAACCTTAAAGGTAAGTGGACAGCTACAGACAATTTTTCTGAAAGATGATAAAAATGAATTTGAAAATAGCATACTCTAGTTTCAAGTTCTGGCCAATCAGTTTGAGGATCTTTTTGACACATACAAAATTTTTGATGTATGAACAGGAAGACAGCAGTAACCCTTCATATTTCTTGCCACAGTAAGTTTCTTAAATCGATGAGAATATCTTCTCCTAGATTTTCATTATGGGTATGACTAAGATTTATTTGTCGGAACCAGCTACTCTCCTAGCTTCAAGCAATTGAGATACATAATTAAAAAACCAGGGAATTGAAATAAAAATAGGGAGGTATGACTAAGATTTATTTGTCGGAACCAGCTACTCTCCTTCAAGCAATTGAGATACATAATTAAAAAACCAGGGAATTGAAATAAAAATAGGGAGGTATGCTTGTTCATACTTCACAAATTGACATATTAATATGTATATTAAGACCTTCAAACTTTAAAAGCTGTAAATGATTTATTGGAAATATTTTGATACAACTTTCCATAGATTTTACTGCCTTTAAGCAATTAAGCTGATGTTGTCTGAATCTATCCATGGAATAGGACATTTAAGTTGCTATCAAAAACATTTTAAGGTTCTGAGCAGTTTAGAAATATATTTTGCCAACACAACGATGGAAAGTCATGTTTACTTTGATGCCTTCCTCTTTTGCCAATTGGATTTTTTTAGCCTTCTCTCCCCATTTCCTGATTTTTCATGTTATCGACATTACATTTCTTTGGCATAGATTGAAAATACACAGATTCAAGTTCAAATTTTTGCTGAAAGAGACTCGTACATTGACATCAAGGCCAAGATCAAAGTTGCAGAGCAGAGGGAGCAGATCATTAAGGAACTGAAGGAGGAAAGGAAGAGCATAAGAGAGAAAGAAAAAGTGCTTCAAGCAGAACCACCTGCATCTTCAGAAGAATCTGCAAGACAGAAGGAGCCTCCCCCTACAGCTGATGAAATGGCCAGAGAGTTGAACCATAACTCCTCTAACAATATAACTAGTAAACTCAAGGAGACAGAGATTTGATTTTGTATCTTGAACCTCTAAATGAGCTTTAAGTACCCTCTGAATTATATCTTAAGTACATCTGTTGTATATATAGTAGATCTATTAATTGCAGACAACTAATTGAACAGTTTGATGCACAAGACATTTTTTGATTTATACTTTTTGAGTAAGAGTTCTGAAAACAGCATTAGAATTGCATCCATCTTTCCCAGCTTAATGCTGTTTGGGTTATGACTAAATGTTAAATAATCTTGAGAGTCTGCTTTGTTCTTTCAATTTAGTGTGGCAGAAGATAAAACAATAGATTTACATATCTTTTTCAATTAATAAACCTGAGTGTTCACAAAAAGCTTAAAAATGGTCAATTTTCTAAAACTTTGGATGGAATTCTCTAGCTGAAGTTGACTTTAGGTGTTGCTATTTGTGAGCACTAGACATGTGGGTGGTTTGAGTGCTTGTTAACACAACTAGACTCAGGGGTTTGGGAGTACCTAAAATACTGAAACAGTAAATAATGGGGCACCTTGGCAGGTGGGTCTAACCTAAAATGGTCTTTCAAGTTCTGTGTAGTGCACCCTGCACATTTGTAGGGCATCCCTGCACATTTGTAGTGCATCCCTGCACACTTGTAGTGCATCCCTGCACATTTTGAAATGAAATACCTACTAATTGATTGGGAAGCATGCCATGACAAGACTTGTTGACAAACGTTGCTCATTATGTAATTCTTCATTTCTCTAATGATGAAAAGTATGTAGTGCACTGCAGTATTTGTGTGACAAGCATTGCAGCTCTGCCCGATTCATGGATTGTTAATCTCAAGTTAAAAATGTAGCTCAAGGCATTTTCAGACATGTATATTCATTTTGAATTATTATTGTAAACCTCTACAATGGAATATTGAAAACTATCGTTTTGTTATATCCAAGGTGCTTATTTAACATATTATTAAAGAATGTAGAAGCAAATGAAGTTCTCACTGGTAGGTCTCATTCTCTCAAAAATCTTGCATTCTTCAAAAAAAAATTGTTTTAGTTATTTGATATAAGCAAGAGAGTACATTTTACAAATCCTAAGTGGTTGTTTTTTCATTGTGTAGCAGGAGAACATGCTTTTTTTCCGATAATGCAAACATGGAAAAATCCAGTCTGCTGTGCTTACTTTGAATTCAACGTTGTCCACAGTAATACCAAGGTACTGATCAAAGTTTGATATGAAATGGGATTCATCAGCAGAGAATACATTACCAGATGTTCCTTGGGATTTCCATTTATCTTTCGGATGCACCTAGATTACCCTCACAAAATTGTGTGCACAGCTGAGAGAGTCGGCATGAGGTGAAGAAGGTTCTTAAAATCACTACTTGTAATACACCAGAAAAGTTGTCAGTTTTTTACTGCCACAAGAATGCTATCATACAGTAGTCATAAACTTAAGCTTTTACTGTTTATGCTCACAATCTGCAAGCATGATAACAATGCCTTGTCTGTTAATGCTCACCATCTGCAAGCATGGTATCAATGCCTTGTTTGTTAATGCTCACCATCTGCAAGCATGATATCAATGCCTTGTCTGTTAATGCTCACCATCTGCAAGCATGATATCAATGCCTTGTCTGTTAATGCTCACCATCTGCAAGCATGATAGCAATGCCTTGTCTGTTAATGCTCACCATCTGCAAGCATGATAGCAATGCCTTGTCTGTTAATGCTCAACATCTGCAAGCATGATAGCAATGCCTTGTCTGTTAATGCTCACCATCTGCAAGCATGATAGCAATGCCTTGTCTGTTAATGAAGCACACAATTGCTTTCAACATGATGCAGCCATTAAGTAATATTTAAGTCTACCTTTGTCTGCAGAAAAATATTGTTATCACAAAAATGTCAGGAATAAGTCTTTTGTCTGTAATGCTCACTTGCCCTAAATTGACTGCCATTATTTAATCTACATGTTAATGTAATTCATGTTAAAGTAATGGATCATACATGTATTTCCATGGACATCATTTTGGACCCTTCCTCCAAATGACATAAAAATGTAGGCTCTACAGAGTTTACTCCATATTAATTGGGCAAGAGTTAAAAGATAAGATGTATGCATAGAATAACTCAAAAACAAATGCAATGTGTGTACTCAAAATGTTATATCATAAATATATCACAAAAGCTATATACAATTGTTATAATATTTACACACATAAATACAATTCATTAATCTCTTTACAAGTTAATCCAATGTCCTCATCAAGTAACTTGTGCCTCATCATGTAGCTGAAATGTTGAGGTTAATCCTCATCTTATTTTAAAAAGGTTTAATCCATGTAGCTTTCAAGTACTTCCATTGTAGTTAAGGTTCACACCTAATACTAAAGATGAGAATATTTCAGAAGCACTAGACTAGTTCAATATAGTGTGGGTGGTGTATTACTAAAGGGTTAATGAATAACAAGCTATGCGTTTGGTACAGGATAATGCATAGAAGCTGGTTGCACACATATCGCTGCATGCATCTATGCATTTTTCTGTACCAAACGCATAGCACATTCATTATTCATAAACCCTCTTCATATATATATATATTTATATATATAGACTAATTTTTATTTTAAAATGGAAAAACAAATTGAGAAATGGATTGAAAAAATACACAAAATAATGCTTTTGGAGTAATTTTGTAACATCATGACAATATCAACGTACTCTGCATGAGAACAATGGAATTTTTAGACGCGCTGCCAAAACAATAGTGTGCATGCATGATTTAATGCATTCAGCACAGGATAATGCATGATCATTTGCAATACATTCTATATACTAGGTAAGTATGAATTCTAAATACTGTTCCAAGCAATTTTAATTAACAAAACAAAAGCAGAAATCCTGGACTGGATATATTCTAACAGGTCACCATGTAAAACAAGCAACCTGCCAACATACTATGAAAATGTTCAAGGCAAAATCTATTTGTCCCCAATATATTCTTGAAAGAATATTCCTTTAGCTATTAAAATTTAATGTTCTCCAAATTTCACATTCAAATGAACTTATATTACAGTTCCATCTAGTGGTTGCTGACCCAATACAATTCAATGATCAGATTTCACAGCTGATTTCTTCTTCTTAAACTTCTCTGCCTTCCTTGCATCTCGTTCCTTCTGCCCTTCCTCCAGTGTCTTTTGTTCCTCCATCAATTGATTCTGCCTTTTCTTTTCTTCTGCCTCCAGCTGTTCATGAAGATCTTTTCTCCACTAAACATGAATGGAAAAAAGTTGTTTATGTTTTATAGTATTATACATTCAATTTAGAAACTGGTTATCAAATGTATTTTATCATTCTTATACTTTTCTAAAACAATTCAGTGAAAAAAATGAATAAGCATGACAATCATAAAAGGCTGTATAGCTTTTGTAAAAGTATCACATCTATAAAACCTTAACTAGAAGTATCTTCAGTGTAACCTGCTACCTCAAATAAGCTTGAAATAAATTATCTTAGTTTTAAGCATTTACATAAAGAAACAATTTATTTCCAAATTCATACATTCCGACTCTTATGAATAGAAAATGGCCTAAGACATCTAGATATATATCATGACATCTACTTAAAAAAACAAATGAAATGTCAAACGATCAATTCATGTGACCATAGTTTGATTACATATCTCGGATGCCAACCATCTGCCAAATTGTCTTTATGTTTCGAAAATTAAAAACTCAGTTATTGCAGATTAAGGAAACCTAGCTCAGTAATTCCAACCAATATTCACATTCAAACAAATGTTCAAGTCCAATAAGCAAGATATTGTAACCTTGTGTGAATACTCTTTAAGCCTCATCCCTTTGTAGATGATCTTGTGGTTCTATGAGAATAATAATCAACAATTTTGTAACATAACAAAGGAACAGCTCCATTACACAGAGACATTGTTACAGGATGTGACTCACCCCAAGAACTTAGGAACTTTCTTAAGTCATATCACTGAAGTTTTCTCTAATAAAGGTTGGTCAAAATTCATTATTCTGATGGCATTGACAACTGCAATTTGATGACTAATTTTGATATTCACAACATCAAGTAATAACTTGCTCAATAGAACATGGCAATCCCACCCTAATACACTTGACTTTGCCAATCCCTGCTTATGAAGTTTGTTTTAATTTAATTTTGTTGTATGATTAATTTCAACTAATGTTGAACAAAACATACCTGATCCTCCACTATTCTCTTGAGATCTAAATCTGTTCTTGAGTAAAAGCTGATCTGTGGCTTTTGTAGAGATGTTGCCAACTTCAGCTCATCCCTGCAAAGGATAAACAGTATTCACATACATGATAAACGGTATTCACATACAGGATAAATGGTATTTACATAACCTGTTAATGGCCATGGAGATGAAGATACAATATAAGTGAGTTTCTAATTAGTCACAAGTACTGACAAGCTGATTGATAACCACATTGAAATACAGTGAATATTGCCAAACTGACGTCACTATCACATTTACAAGAGACGTTTTAAGCTATTTTTCTTCCAATGAGCTGCCCTCCTAAACAAAAGCCTAGCAAATGATACCACCAATTGATACCACCACAGCAACGAACATGATGTCCCACCTCTCTTAAAGCTGTGACTGGACAAAATTAAAAAGTCACCTCATCAAATGTCCACAGAAGGGCCACTGCCATCTCAAAACAACATCATCAGCCAATTAGTGCAGATTATACAACACATGATTTCAAATCAGAGCCAGAAATTAAATGTTTGTTTGTTTGTTTGATGAGGGCTTAACGGCACCACGACAATGAGGGTCAAATTGTGCCTGAGAGGTCAGATCATTCTAGAGGTCAGCTCATTCTAGAGGTCAGCTCATTCTAGAGGTCAGCTCATTCTAGAGGTCAGCTCATTCTAGAGGTCAGCTCATTCTAGAGGTCAGCTCATTCTAGAGGTCAGATCATTCTAGAGGTCAGATCATTCTAGAGGTCAGATCATTCTAGAGGTCAGATCATTCTAGAGGTCAGATCATTCTAGAGGTCAGATCATTCTAGAGGTCAGATCATTCTAGAGGTCAGATCATTCTAGAGGTCAGAATATTCTGGAGGTAGGAAGGAAAGGAAATGGAGAGAATGAGATAAATTCAAGAACAAAAAGTCAGAAAGCTGTGATCGAGAGAGGAGGTGCATGGGTGAAACAAAAACAAAGTAGAGAGAGGGGGTGGAAGAGGAGAATTCAAACCCAGACACATGTTATTCAACTAATAAACCACCCCTTGATAAATATTGAATGTTCACATGTCAAGTCTCACTAGCCGGTCTCGTAATCTATTTCACCATTCGACCTAAATACTGAATCTTGTATATTGTCTAGTTGTCAATTATATTGACTTAACAAGGGCAATCTGAAGAAGATGGCAGTGTATTTCTCCTAATTGCCAGTCTATGACTTGCCCCTCTCTCTGTAATCAAGTTCTTAGTTGGTTTTGTAATTTCCTTACAGCTCATAAAAGCAACAACTAAGAATGAGAAAAATTCACACGCATGATATGTGTCAATAAGAATGTAAAAAATTCATGTCTTCAAAATACACATTATTAATTTCATTTAGAAATCAAGTTGATTAATTTACTAATCAAGTTGATTTAATCAGTGCAATAGCCCTTATCACAAAATAGGTACAAAATATCAACAACATGTATAGAATAAAAAAGAACAGGATCGAGGATAGTCATTTACAGATAAAGGATAAAAGAAATAACTAAGCATAGTAAGTGTCGAACATACCTTGCATTTCATGAAACTTAATGGCATGCATGATACAAATAGAAAGCGATTTACAAAATTGTACAGTGCATGGACACAATAAGCTCTTAAACTTTTGTTTTCAGGGTACTTAACATAATAATCTGGTATGTACTTTGTATGCAGTTCATGGAGGATGGCAAATAATGGTAGCTAGGTTAGTAAACCCAGATGGTTGCCATTTTAGACATCCCTGGTTAGTCTAGGTTGTGGACGTGTGTATGTGGCATAAAATGTTATTGTAGATATTAAATGTATCCCATTTTGTTGTGGAAATAACAGAATGACCATGAAAAGCATATTAAATGTAATTTTCTCTCAAATGCTAAGGATGTTATCACACACCAAATGCTTACACATTTGTTTATCTAATGTGAGATGATCTGATTTACAGCAACATCATATTACCTTAGAGATGGCCTGTGAGGCCCTTTTTAGACGACTCCCTCCGCGTTGGTAGCTCCACTTTTTGTCTGTGAGTTCTCTTGACTGGTGACACGGAAGGAGGGAGAGGTGGAAGATAGTTGGAGGCAAGTCCTGCAGCAAGACGGAAGTTTAGCGGATACTTGATAATTGCTTTCTGCATCTCACATTCTACTTGAGCCTCAACCTACATATTAAAGATAGTATGATAGTGTAAGAAATATTAACCCACGTGGAGAATGAGTGAATTGAGTTCAAAAGCTTAATAATTCACAGCTACTCTGTGGATATCATCTCCAACTGGAAAAGATGAACACTGCTAATTTTACACTTTGAGAGCAGAAACTTCCCTTTGTGAGTGAGATACAAATTGTTATTAAGAGCAAGGACCATTACTATCAGCTCTTTTGAGGCAAGAAACCAGCAAATTCCATTAGATTACACTTATTGTAGACACCAAAGATGATGACAGCAGAAGACGACAGACTGATTGCTGTCTCTATCTGCTTTGCAAGTGAAACAATGGAATGAGCCAAATAATGTAGCTGCTCTTTTTGCAGTTATATGTTTTAATCAATCGTCTGTCCATGGGATTTAGTGCCCTTTTGTTTTAACTTTGCTCGCACAAATTGGTTTTGACAGTGCTCAATGGGGTGAAAATTAAGAAACATACTGTGAGATGAAATGTCGTACCTGACCAACCCTAAAAGCCTCCAGCACCCTCTCATCTGCTTCTTTGGAATGTCTGACCATCAATGCATTCCACACCACCGTCCTCATTCCATCCATTGTCTGATCACCTTGGAAACAACGACTAATTTTGATCAATCCTGAAATAGCTGCATAGCGAACAAACCAGCACTGATTATCTGAAAAGATAAACATGGCAAAAAATAAAAATCCACATACATGATTTCGTTTTGTTCAATTATGATGCATATTCAAATGTGTCTTCTAGTTTTAGACAAACTTAACTGAATAACTAACCTGATTTTTTAAGTGTACAAATTTAATCTTTAATCAAATTTTCAGTAATCTTTGTTTTTATTTGGATTATTCTCCTAAGTGTTAAACTTTGTGTATTTTGATATCAACATAGAATATAACGAATGATTTGATGATCTAAAAATTCCTGCACAGCATTCCTGAATGCAAGTTTATCACTTAATCAGATTCAAATATCATTCACATACAATCCCTGTTATGGATAAGAGTTTCTGAATTGTATTTTTATAAAATATAAAATTTATATAAATATTTAAGTTTAAATGACATATTTAATCAAATTCTTTGCAAGTTAAAAAAAATCTCTGTATATTTTTCATAAAAAATTGACCATCATTTATCAGGTCATAGAGCCTAGTGTGTATCCTTAGTACCAACCTTGACTATCAGCTCCTAGCTCTGCAAGATCCAATAAGCCTGCACTCAGTTTGCCATTCCTTAAACTGTCACTGTGCACGGGATTGTCTTTTCTTCTGTTTCCGATAAGAGCCACTTTCTTGATATCTGACGTCTTACCATACAGGCATATATTGGTTATGACCTCTGTATAGATATAAGCAGCTTCCCACGGCCAGGAAGTGATGCCTCTCTGATCTAAAACCTATAACAAGAAGTATAAGATGACAGGCTGTAAAAGCTACATGTTGTATGCATTTTGGAAACCATGGAAAGGAAGATATACAAAGATAGATGCAAATTTACTTTGAATCATTGAAATAGTATGTGACCTATTTAATCCATTTACTACTAGAAAGTTTATATTCATTTCACATTTTGATATTAGGTCAAACCATGGAGCTATTAACCCAAAATAGCTATTAACCCAAAATAGCTATTAACCCAAAATAGCTATTAACCCAAAATAGCTATTAACCCAAAATAGCTATTAACCAATAATAGCTATTAGTTTACCAAAAATAGCTACTATTTAACCAAAAATAGCTATCAATTAACCAAAAATAACTAATAATTAACCAAAAATAGCTATAAATTAACCAAAAATAGCTATTAATTAACCAAAAATAGCTATAAATTAACCAAAAATAGCTATTAATTAACCAAAAGTAGCTAATAATTAACCAAAACTAGCTATTAACCAAAAATCTGATATGATGGGATATCAACTTTTCCCCCCCTATAAACCAGATAGGGTTGATTTATCTTTCAAATCAGAATGACAATTAATTTGCTATTCATTTCCAAAATACTCAATTATTGAATAAACAGAGGGAGTGGGGAGTTCCCTGGGGGTGGCAAGGAGTATTGCTGGTTGGGATCTATATGGTACAGAAATGATGGCTGAAAACACAAAAGCTTGAAATCACACGTACAACTTTTATTTAAACCAACTTCCAATACACCACATACACAGTATGTAATAACATCTCAAGTATGCAATAACATCTCATTTATACAACGACAATCTTTATGTATGATACAACAACACTTCTTCTTGAAAACTTGCTTAGTTGCATTATCCTTGGTTAATAAATAACTCAACATAGGAAACACATAGCCTTTTCTAACACCACATAGACTAATGACCTGCAGCTCAACACAGCTGTACACAGGAAACACCCAAAACCAACCCATTGTTTACAAAGTTACAAACCGCAAATAAACCCAAAAATAATCCCAAGACAGAGAGAACTCGTCTTCACTCATCCGTGACCTAAATTCCTATTCCACCCTAGCTGGGATCGGCTACATGTAATCCAAACTAAAACCCACAATACCCTGGACAATCTCATAATATGCTATCATGAAAACAATTAATTATACCAAATCCAACCTCACAGCCTATATCACAACAACCACCACTGCATGGCGTACGTGCTGCAGTTACAAACTCTTAGAATAATCTCTAATACTGCTACTATGAACATCACTCTGACATCTGGTCAACAGCTCTGGGTTTCAATTGTGAATCCGTTATCCCTGTTTTGCTGCTGAATTTATTCTAAAACTGTTGGTATTTTTCATCAGACAATTTCCTGTATATCTTCTTCAAGTTGATGTCCTATTTGTGTGCTTTTGGACATTTGTAATTGGTGACTTTTGACAAGTTACTTCAAACTTGTATTGTTAAATTTGCAGAACTTTACATAAAAGTGTGGAAGGAAATTGCGGTTTTTCAGGCTGGTTGTATAGTATCAGCGTTGCCGATAGAGTATGGTTAGGCTGGATCATAGTTGGATGCTCTTTGCTGTGAGATCTGAGGGATTCTTCAAGGGAAGTCTGAAATAAATAGCGTCAGCGATTGAATGGAAATTCCGAGCTTGAGAAGTAATTACTAGCAAAGCATGTGTAGGCCTATGCAGTAAAGTAGCAATGGCATAGCAAGAAAGAGAAAAGAAAAGAGATTCATGCCATTTACATTTTAAGTTTTATTTAGACCCTGAAGTCACAGTGAGTTGTATCATGTATTTAGGCTCTGTATAGTGAGTTGTTGATCACTTGAAAATGTTTTTTCGTAAGATGGTTAGGAAAGCAAGAAGTAAAGTCTTGTTTTTTGAAGGTGAATTGCTGCTAGCCTCTCACTTTGAGGTCCCATGATAAAATGTTGATTATTATGATGAATTTTGATATTGATTGATGTCATAATATGTATTTTCTCACATGTATTTGTTGCCATGTTGATAATGTTGTTTGTATTAGAATATGGGGACTGGGTACTGTAGGATTTCAGCAGACATTGGTTATCCACTATGTAGCTGACATATTGTGAACACAGTAACATGTGTCTGCACTGCATTATTCCGGCCAACGAACTAACTCACTTGCGGTAAAATTCAGCCTTTGTCCACATGGCACTGTTTACACATAAACAATGATGCATTTACTATGAACGAGACTCAAGAGATGGCACTACAGTACAATTCTAATGTAAAATTGAAAAACACATCAGTAATACATATTACAGAAATTTCACTTCACAACATTATAAACTTTATTGAGTTGTCAGCTCTATTGTTCTGCTCATTTTTCATGCCAGAACAAATTCTTAATTGCTACTCAAGTCTGAAATACATTTGTTCTAAGCTCTTTTAAAGCTACAGTCTCCTTTATATAAATTTCTTTTCATAAAAACAGTTGGAATTCCTTTCCGATGGCAGAAATTGTTTGATCCCTAGTAGCTGAACAATGCACAAGGTCGGGTGAACAATGGAGGTGGACGGATGGATGGACAAACAGACGGACAAACAAACCAACTTATATAGCGGTAAAGATGTTATATCCCTCTTCACCACTTTCGTTGGCGAGGGGATAAAAAAAAATGTTGGTATAGAAAATAAATTGAACAAGGTACACTACAGTCAAAGCACATACAAACCTGCTTATTTTGAACAATAGCTGTCTTTCCTGCAGTAACACCTTTATCAGAAATCCCATCAGAAGGCTCAGAATAAAACGTGGTGCTTGGGACAGGATCGATGACCACTGACTTGGCACTGGGGCTCTTGTCAGCATGGACTGAGGGTTCACGCAGACTGGACTTCCTCTTAGGATCATCGACGCTGGCCTGGTTCACTTCTAAATCAAAACTGACTTCTCGTTTTAGCTTGTTTTCTGGAGAAGGTATTAATGATCCTGGCTGCTCAATTGGATTTAATCTGAAATAAGAATAAGAATGAATCCTATGGATAATTTGCCTAGAACTCATTGAAAGCATTATAAGACTCTATTCTTACATTCATCAGGTACACCATTGTCTGGAATACCTACCAAAAAGTCTTGTATTCTCATTCCCAATAGCTGGAACTTACCAACAATGATTGTTTAGCACCTCCCCCTTCCCCACAATGTAGCTCCAACAAATATGATATATAATTAGATATATACCTTCATATCAAAATTTCTTAATACTAAATTTTCTGCATTTCAAACTTTTAGGATAAATGTCTACTGCCGAGCAGATAATATTTCAATTAATTTATGTCAAGCACAAATAGTAAGTGTACAAAATGATGACCACATTCAATCTATAGGACATCAACCATACTCATTATGATGGTATAACATCAAAAATTGACTTCAGTTTAATAATTTACTTCATTGTTGAAAAAAAGGAGTTTTTAAACTCTACTCAAAGCAATCAAAAAATCTTCAGTGTTTTCTCTGACTTCACATGGGTCACTGCTTGGTCTCTCTGACTTCACATGGGTCACTGCTTGGTCTTCTCTGACTTCACATGGGTCACTGCTTGGTCTTCTCTGACTTCACATGGGTCACTGCTTGGTCTACTCTGACTTCACATGGGTCACTGCTTGGTCTTCTCTGACTTCACATGGGTCGCTGCTTGGTCTTCTCTGACTTCACATGGGTCACTGCTTGATCTTCTCTGACTTCACATGGGTCGCTGCTTGGTCTTCTCTGACTTCACATGGGTCACTGCTTGGTCTTTACTGACTTCACATGGGTCACTGCTTGATCTTCTCTGACTTCACATGGGTCACTGCTTGGTCTTTACTGACTTCACATGGGTCACTGCTTGATCTTCTCTGACTTCACATGGGTCACTGCTTGATCTTCTCTGACTTCACATGGGTCACTGCTTGGTCTTTACTGACTTCACATGGGCCACTGCTTGATCTTCTCTGACTTCACATGGGTCACTGCTTGGTCTTTACTGACTTCACATGGGTCACTGCTTGATCTTCTCTGACTTCACATGGGTCACTGCTTGGTCTTCTCTGACTTCACATGGGTCACTGCTTGGTCTTCTCTGACTTCACATGGGTCACTGCTTGATCTTCTCTGACTTCACATGGGTCACTGCTTGGTCTTTACTGACTTCACATGGGTCACTGCTTGATCTTCTCTGACTTCACATGGGTCACTGCTTGATCTTCTCTGACTTCACATGGGTCACTGCTTGGTCTTTACTGACTTCACATGGGTCACTGCTTGATCTTCTCTGACTTCACATGGGCCACTGCTTGATCTTCTCTGACTTCACATGGGTCACTGCTTGGTCTTTACTGACTTCACATGGGTCACTGCTTGATCTTCTCTGACTTCACATGGGTCACTGCTTGGTCTTTACTGACTTCACATGGGTCACTGCTTGGTCTTTACTGACTTCACATGGGTCACTGCTTGGTCTTCTCTGACTTCACATGGGTCACTTCTTGGTCTTCTCTGTCTTCACATGGGTCACTGCTTGGTCTTCTCTGACTTCACATGGGTCACTGCTTGGTCTTTACTGACTTCACATGGGTCACTGCTTGATCTTCTCTGACTTCACATGGGTCACTGCTTGGTCTTTACTGACTTCACATGGGCCACTGCTTGGTCTTCTCTGACTTCACATGGGTCACTGCTTGATCTTCTCTGACTTCACATGGGTCACTGCTTGGTCTTTACTGACTTCACATGGGTCACTGCTTGGTCTTCTCTGACTTCACATGGGTCACTTCTTGGTCTTCTCTGTCTTCACATGGGTCACTGCTTGGTCTTCTCTAACTTCACATGGGCCACTGCTTGGTCTTCTCTGACTTCACATGGGTCACTGCTTGGTCTTCTCTGACTTCACATGGGTCACTGCTTGGTCTTCTCTGACTTCATATGGGTCACTGCTTGGTCTTCTCTGACTTCACATGGGTCACTGCTTGGCTCACACTCATGCATATCACAATCAAACAACCCTGATTAGTAAGTGAACTTACTTGGAAGGAGATTTTGCTTTAACTGCAATCTTTGTGACATCCTCCTGTCTAGGAGAAACGAAACTGTCATCTCCAGGAGCAAGATCACTGTCTTCATCATCCTCTTGAACATCACTGGGGAGCCGCTGTCCCCAGTTTATCATAGCACTTGCTGAATCCAACTGACTTTCTCGACTGCTTATTTCTGGGAATGACATTGCACTGCTTGCATCTGGAGAAGGCTTGTTAGCAGCACTGCCTGCACTTAGTAATGACTCGGCATGCCCATCCTGTGAAAATGTAAAATTATGTAACTATTTTAAGTTCTTTTAAAATTTTAATCACATTTTGAAAGAGCTATTGGATTTATACTTTCAAAGGTATAAAAATATTATCTGAGATATTACTGTTAAAAGTACTCAGTGGTTTGAAATGAATGTTCCTCATAAAATAATGAAACTAATGTACCTGTGGTGAGTCTATCATGACACACATGGAGGTATTTCTGGTTGACTTCATCTGAGATTGACGACTAAAGCCTTTCTGCGCTGAAGGGTTCGACACAGCACTAAGCTTTTTTGTCAGTCTGGTATTAGCACCAGAACCATCAATATGTGAATCTCTTATTCCAAGCATTTCTTCAAATTTAATCTCCATAGAATCCAAACTTTCTTGAGAAACTCTTGAAATGTCTTGGCTTTGTGGTATCTCTTTCTCATTTTCTAACTCATCATCATCAATGTTCACATGTGGTTCCGTTAGCACTCCACTTGGGAGGGGAATAACCTTTGGAGGTGGTATTTTCCCTTTGGCTAAATTCTGCAATGCCCTCAAGACTGTCATATTAGAGAGGGCTGCTTCTCCAACTACTTTGATGGCACATCCTGCATCCACCCTGAAAATATGGTGACAAACAATACACTTTTATATACATACCAAAGCCTACTTTGGGATCACCACTTGTAACTCGCAAAACACATCTCTAAGCAAAATTTAAATTGAAAGGAAACTTTATATTTAGTACAATTTAAAGGTTTATAACTATTACCAATTATATGTTTTATCAGTAGAATGCATTGAATACAAACAAACTACCAAACGATAAAAACCATTTACATATATTTGATATTTGATATAAAAAATATTTAATATTAAATGTTAAATATCAAATATTAAATAATTAATTTTTAAAATTTTTAATTTGTTTATGAAACAATATACAATGTTTAATTTTTGAATGGTCCTTTAATATATATCCCAAAATACTTCCAAAACCTTTTCAAGTTCAAACAATGCATATATCTGTCTCAATGTAAACAGCACCCATCAGTAAAACAGCTTATATGAGAAGAGCATCTTACTTCAGGATATACAGTCTGAGAAGTCAATCAGGAGTGACAAATGTTCAAGCTACCACAATGACCCAACAAACACTACAGGTCAAAGAATTGTATCCAATTCTTACTCCTCAAATCTTAAATAATTTTGCAGATTTCTTGTGAAAAAAAAGTTGACAAACAAAAATCATTTAAAAGAAAAGATGATATGCAAAAATGAAAATAAACAGGGAGCAATAAGAACCAACAGAAGCTCCATTCCCAACACTCTGAAAGACAAGGTTTCATCCTATCGAGTAACAGTATATACTGCCTTCCCCATTTATACAGTGCTGAGAGTTGAAGTAACATTGAGATTTTTTCTTGACAAATGGAGGAAACGGATTTACAGATATTTGAGATGTGAGCATTCATACCAGTGTTCAGTCGCCAGCCTGCTTGCACAGAGTGCCAGAGCTTCTACAGCATCCTTGAATCCGTCAGCTAGATGATCAACACAACGCCACACATCTAATGCATGCCACAGGGAGGGACTCAAGTCATGGATGCTGCTCTGAAAAGGGGACTCTATTGGAAGATCTGGATTGTTGGAAGGTGGGTTGCCTTTATGTTGATGTTTGGAATGGTGCTCTTCCAAGTTCATGACTGAATTTGGTAGACTTGTGGGGCTTCCATTAGCATCTGATGTCTGTGAGGAATGTGATGACAATGACAAGATAAGCTTACTAGGGTATCTGCAATCTTGAAATAGTACGTTATACACCTTTAGAAAGATTCAAATATGTTATCATATATCCAGGGGAAGTCACATACTCTGACCACTAGCACAGATAAACCCAGGGTTACCACCCTTGCTGCACCACAGATATTCTCCAAGCTCAGAGGCAGCTCTGGTCCTCTACATCTTCATCTTTACTTGTTGAACATATTACTCCAAATGTCACTTTTGGTGTCAGATGTTTTATTTTGTCATAGTTCAAGAATTTTGAGCTAGTGACCTTATTGGGTCAAAGGTACCCACATGTTTGATGTTTCTGAAGTCAAGTCACCTGTCACCAGTGAGTATTAATGAGCAGATGATTGTTTTGGGGGGAATCTTTTACTTTGGATGCTTTATAAATGCTAATGACTTGAATGAGTGATTGAATAAACATGTTGCGGTTTGGCATTTACTGTTCTAGCCTACATACAATTACACTGGAATTAAGTATCAGGTATGGCATGAATATTCTGTGATGCAGAACTAATCAAAATGCAATAGGGTGTTGATCAGAGGTACACAATACACAGACTACAATAAGAATAAGAAGTTAACACAAACAAAGAGTAGGCCATATGAGGATAAACTCTTTAAATAAATTGATCTAACTTAAGAACCACCAACATATAATTTCTTTGCTGGCAGCAACTGACCTGCTTTTGTGTTGAATTTTTAATATTAGTGTCTGTCGTCTGAGCATCAGCAGAGAGTGGCTTTTCAGTTGCATTCTCCAGTAATGTACCAGCAATCATCTTTCCCACAGAAATGATATACTTCAAGCAGAGATGAGCCCCTGGGTAAGGTCCATAAGCCTCCTCACTGTCAGAAAATCCTAAGTTGAAAAAAATCAGGTTTAATATTCAATTACGTTTCACTTAAAAAGTGGAGGCAAGTATTTTCCATTTTTTTAGGTAAATTATACAGTGCTTTATCTTTCGAAGGGCAATGCTCTATGACAACTACAGTGACTGTAAGAGGAAAATGATTGATTAATACAGCCCAGATCACTCTCATTTCTTACTAAATCGTTAATGACCATCTAATAACTGGTTGTGAAGATAGAGGTTCAACCAAGGAGGGGTGAGGAAGGTTAATTGTGCCAATTTAGGATGCAGTAATCATGTCAATGAATATAAGATCTGGACCAATGAGTGCTGTTACCTTGGTGTCTTCTATAAGGGTATTTCTTGGTATCTTCTATGAGGGTATTTCTTGGTATCTTCTATGAGGGTATTTCTACATAGCAGAATAAACATGTCATTGCCTCAAAATGCTGAATATATGACAGAATCCCTGTATCTCAAATTCCAGAACTTTAGAGGATAGAAAATTGATGATACTCCAAAATAACAAATTAAGTAATGCAACATTGCTCACAGTTGTCAATTTAGTTGATACTCTTAGCTAACTGAATATATTTCCTTGCATTTACATGTATGCTAATTTAGTGGGCCTTGTTTTAACTTACTTTTAATGTTTGCTAGAATAAGTTGACCCTAAGGAATATATTTTCTCATGCAGAAGGAATATATTTTCTCACACAGAAGGAATATATTTTCTCATGCAGAATTGAAAGCCAAATGCAGTAAGATAGTTATATAAATAAATAAATTAATCAATACAATATATATATATATATATATATATATATATATATATATATATATATATATATATCATATATATATATAAGACATATATATGTAAGACATATATATATAAGACATGAATATTAGACATATATATATATAAATATATATATATATATATTTATATATATAAGACATATGAATATATATATATATAAGACATAAATATAAGACACATATATATATATATATATATAAGACATAAATATAAGACATATATATATAAAGACATATATATAAGACATATATATCCAACATATATATAAGACATATAAGATATATATATATATATAATATATATATATAAGACATATATAATATATATATATATAAGACATATATATATATATATAAGATATATATATATAAGACATATATATGTATATATATAAGACAGATTTATAAGACATATATATATATATAAGATAAATATAAATATACAAGATATATATAAGACATATATATATATATATATACATATATAAGACATATTATATAAGACATATATATATAAGATATATATATATATAATACATATATATGATAGTATATATATATATATATTATATATATATATATATATATATATATATATATATATAAGATAAATATAATATACATATACAAGATATATATAATATATATATATATATATATATATATATATATATATATATATATATATATATATATATATATATATATATATATATATATATATATATATATATATATATATATATATATATATATATATATATATATATATATATATATATATATATATATATATATATATATATATATATATATATATATATATATATATATATATATATATATATATATATATATAAGACACTTTAAAAATCTTCATTCAATGTTTGACTTGATATTCATATATCACATTACTTAATGGATAATCACTACAAGATCTTCTAATGCATGATAATTTAAAACAATGGATATAAGTAAATACAGAGATTTTATAAGTAGATTCATAAGTTATAAATACTGAGCTAAACATATTCATAATTGATGCTGTGATAAGTAGATTTATAAGAGATGCTGTGGTATTACAAAGTGCTACTGTGAAGTGTTACTGTGGGATTATAAAATATGCCATGCTAAATAGACTTACAGGAGATTCTGAGTAGATGATGTGGTATATGGTTTCATTACAAATGCTCTGCTGTAGATATAGAGCTTTGGGACAGAGCTAAGTGAATATGTAGGAGATAATGTAAAGGATGTCTATTTAAAGTGCATTTCCTATAACAAGGGTTCTTAATGACATTTTTTGAAGGGTTATCATTTCACAACAGCTTCAGGCCGTGGGCCAATCGCTTGGCAAAACTAGCATCATGTGACACACAAAACCCATCAAAACAATCCCTGAATACAAACAAGTTGACTGAGAGCGTGCGCATTTAAAAGGGTGCACATCAGATGATGGCGGTTCTCTTATCCCACCTTCCTTTGACAAGCCGCAAGCCCAATCTATAACAGAACTAAAGATGACAATTTATTTGATTTTATTATGTTTTAGTAAGATAATCTGCCTAGGAAAAAACAAAATTTAGGAGTGTTTTATGATTTTTACTGATCTCATTTGGATTGATCTTACATTATATAATGACTATTGTTCGCTAACCTGATTGGAATGTGTCTCTGGCCTGCGGGCTGCCTATTATGAATCACCGCTCTATAAGATCAACTAAATTCTCAAATCTTAAATTAATATAATGTAGACACCAGCTGGATAAGTCAGGGGGAGGAGGACAATCCCCCAATTTTTCTGAATTGATATCTTTTGTATGTTGATTTTTTGCAACTGATCATTTGTCTTTTTTTCCCTATAGGTAAATTTTATTTTGTGACTTCGCCCCAAACTCCCACCTTCAATAGACAAATCCTGCCCATTAACAATTTAGTCAAATGATTGTACATTTCAAAGTATAAATTATTGAATAATAAATGTATTGAACATTACTGAAGTATAAGAAAGTATGCCGTGCAAGAAAGAAGAATTACATGCTTCATTCACATGAACATATGCATTTAAAAAGAAAGAACATGGAGGGTGAAAATTTGTTGGCTTTGTTCTTACCTTCAATTACAGCTATGAGCAGCATTAATCAAAAACATGGAAACAGTTTATTCATATGATGAAATTATTATATTAACAAATATCTGTTATCAGTTAACAATATAATAGAATATGGAAAATGACAATAATAATTTTTAAAGAAAACTGCAAATTTGCTAGTTTCCTTGAAGATTAAGAAATGAAAGTTATATCCAGTTAAAAACAAAAATCATCTTTTTGCAAACAGCTTGCTTAAGTTTTAAATAAAAATGAAAATTAAGTTGTAACTTTCTCTTTAGAAACATTGAAATACAAATAATGTGATTCATTTACAGATGATCTTAATATCAAAGATCAAGCTGTTCTATTTAAAGGAGTTTATGGTCACTTAAAAGATCCATTTGTATTCACAATATTAAGATCACAGGTAATCCAATTTAAAAATGGCAGACAAACTGCAAAATGAGTAGCAAATCACAAAATAAAAATTCATAACTTAAAAAATGGAGGAGGGTGATAACAAATAGTTATTATTAGTGATAACAAATACCCCTAAGTGCCAGGGTTGGCTTTCAAATTCCAGTAGACCATGTTTGATACCAGGCACAGCAAGAGAATTTACAAGTAGGTTTCCAGTCTAAATTAGGGAGGTGTAGAGTGCCCCTGCATCAGCAACTTAGCTATATCTTGCCCAATTAACTGTTATTAGCAGCTCATATTGTCTCTATCCTTTGTATCAACTCAAGTGCCAATACAAACCCAAAGGTTTATACCATTCAAAATTCATCCATCAATCATTTGCCCTATTTGAGGTGAAATATGGTAGACTATCAAGATTAATCTGTTCAGAATAAATCAAATTTGACAAAATTTCTTATTCATACAGTATTAATATATAAAGCATTGTGGCACCAGAAAACAAGATAAGTAGTATGTAAAATAGGGGTTCTGGCTCACTTTTTCGAACACCCCTATTAGTAAATGGGGGATTTTGGACCATTATTTGAACACCCTAAAACGAGTTGGGTGTTCTGGATCACTACACTCCCATGGGTCTGGACCACTCCATTTTACATACTACTGAGCTTCTGGACCACTTTTTTGAACACCCCTGTTAGTAAATGAGGGATTCTGGACCACTTTTTTGACCACCCCTGCTAGTAAATGGGGAATTCTGGACCACTTTTTTTAACACCCTAAAATGAGCTGGGTGTTTTGCACCACTACACCCCCAAGAGTTCTTAACCACTTTTGTGTCCTTTTTTATTCTCTGGATCTAAGGTGTGATGCAGTTATTTTACACTCTCCATCAACCATTTTATATACTACTAGGTTAAGTTTTTTTCCAGGCCATTGCACCCCTACTTAACTTTCTCAGGGGGAAACTCAGTATCAGGAGGGATAATCATAGGTTCCTCTCTCACAAAAGATCCTTGGGGTCCACCCTCCAAGTAACATAAAACAGGTTAGTTCTTTGTAACAGCATCATTTTTAATGGAGTATGTCTTGATAGACCATACAGGATCAGTGGCGCACCGTCTGGTAACTTTTTCTGCCTCACCTGGGGTGTAAAGATATCTCACTTTTAAATAACCTGGGATTATCCTCTCCATGCTACCCTTAGGTCTAATTGCTGGTGCACTAGGTTGTTGTTAAAACTGCAAAGTTTGATAGCATCTTTAGGTTTCATTCCAATGAGATGAGTTACCTCACTATTCAAAGCTGCAACAATGGCCGCTACCCTCCCATCCCACTCCGTGGACCATTGTTGTGACATGCTTTGACATTTCCTGTGCATACTGATGTCCAAATTAACCTTTCTGCTAGTGTTCTATTAAGCCTCTCAACAATTGCTTGTGCTCTATGATTTCTGACCTCTCCTCTTTGAATACTAACATTATGCATTTTCATTAAAGTATTAACACTTGCCATAAATTCTTTCCCTAGATCCACCTTTATTATTTCAGGATATGGTAAAGGACTTCGCTTATAAATCTTTGGAATCTTGAGCCTCTCGGACAGCTGTTTTATCTGTTAGTGGCTTGGCTTCCTTATAACGACTGGTGACATCTACAATCATCAAGGGATATTTATGTTTTCCTCCCAATCCGTGGCTTTACATGAGGTAAAAAGAGCAGATCAGCTTCATGCATGTCATTAGGCTTTGCACTATTACTATTCATACTTGTTGGCCGAGGAATATATTGAGGTGGTGGAAGATATATTTGCCTCAATGCTTACTTAACCATTCCCTAGTTGTCTTTCCAGAAACTTTAGTTTCTTTGGATAACATCTTCACAGCACACTCCCCTTTCCAATATCCCCTTGGGCTGTAATAGACCCTCATTAATTTGTTTCTTGTCCTTGTGTCCATGGTATATACTATAAATTACATGTATAACTAATTTACATATTCATAAGTAATAATGCCTACTACACCAAGCCCTAACAGTATAAATAAAAATCTCTCTCATTTTTTCTGTTTCTGTTTGTTACTTGTTTGTATATCGAGTGGCATATCGTGCCCCTGTCAATATGTATTATTCCTGCATTGCCCTATCAATATCTGTGAATGTTTGCCTAGAATGTGCTTCTTTTTGCAGTTGTTCATTCATATAGTCCAGTTATTTTGCACATTTCTTAGTCCATTCTTCTCTTGCTTGACTCAGTTGCTCAAGAGCTAAACCATGTATGTCTTTTCCTTCCTTTATCAGCATCTTTCAATTTTAAAGAGGAAAATAAAAATTTGATCCACCGAATGCTACAGCATTTACTATAGCACCACCCACCATCATTGCTACAGCATTTACTATAGCGCCACCCACCATCATTGCTACAGCATTTACTATAGCACCACCCACCATCATTGCTACAGCATTTACTATGGCACCACCCACCATCATTGCTATTGCAGTTGCCATTGTTGTATATATTATATCACACATATATCTAAGATGACGGATTGGTTATATTTCTAGGAAGTTTACCTTACTGAACCAGCCATGCCTGCATCATCAGTGCAGATCCAACAGTCATTGACAACTTAAGACTGTCATCCAGGTCTAGTTTTCCAAGATCTGCAGGTTTAAGTTTAAAATTTTTTTACAAGCATGCTATACAGCACACTTATGTCACCTACTATGGCACCATGATATGCTGTGTTGACAAAATATTTGCATCAATTGCACTCGTTTTGTATAAACAGATGATATATTTCTTCAATTGTCTTTATTCCATATCAAAAACATCAACGCTTGGCTCTCTGGCACTGTTTCAGTGCTTTGCACATGGGGAGGAACTGGCTTATTTCTCCAGCTTATTCTTTGTTTGATAAAGGAAAAAAGGAAAAAAGCAATCAGTCCTGCTGCAACTATGGTAGCTCCCACAACTGGATAATAATTGCTTGGAAACATTGGACGGTACAGATGCTTTATGAGTTCAGGAGCTTGCATGGTGTACCTCAGTGTTTCAACTTTTCTTTCTGTTGTTTATTATACTCTTCTAATCTTTTACCAGCTTCATCTCTATTTGGGTTCTTTGGTTTTACTTTTGTCACCTTTTCAACATCTTCACTGTTAAGATTCATCACTTGATCCTCCACATTCATCATAATATAAAAGATGTTATTTTTTCTTTAAAATGCTTGGCTGTAATGACTGCAGCACTAACAGGAGCCAAATAAGTACCATATTTATAATAAACTTCACAGAGTACACTTGAAAGTGCAGTTGAAAGGAATGGATCTTGCTCCAAGTCCTCATTCTCATTATCAATCTCCAATTTTAGATAGTTAGTCCATGCTTTAGTGCTCTTATCAATACACACACTATGGAAGACCCTAAGGATTTTACCACATCATGGCCAAGCTTTGACTTCATACCTTGTATATAACTTTTTAATTTCATTCTCATCATTTTCTCTATTTCTTCAATGAAAAGTCCTTCCCAAAATATTTCTTAGCACATTCACCAGCACTACTGCAGCTAAGCTCTCAGTTGCTCCATCAATTTGTGCGTCTTGCAATTAACACATTGCTTTGTAATGAATCTGATTCTTCATGTAGTAATTGCATAAGTTCATCCAATATATAAAAGAATGACAAACGTTAATTGTATAAATTTTTGTCTAATATTAAAACACGATGTAAGCTATAGCTGTAATGCTAAGTACATTTGTCAATACCAACTTCAAGAATCATTATACAGTAGAAAAGATATATTTCCAAGGGGTTGTAAGGAGGAGGCGGTCATCTCCTCATCAAATGGTAAAGCTTTCTTTAAATTCAACAGTTTTTGGCCAATATGCCCGAAGTAGCCTTA
Source organism: Chiridota heheva (assembly GCA_020152595.1). NCBI lineage: Eukaryota > Metazoa > Echinodermata > Holothuroidea > Apodida > Chiridotidae > Chiridota > Chiridota heheva. The sequence continues at coordinate 620,862 of JAIGNY010002621.1, forward strand.
ATTTTGCCCTTAGGAAGGTTTGTACTTTGCCCCATCAGACATGGATTTACGAATAGGGCATTATTTTGGGTATAATAACAATATTCTTATTGCAGATGATGGTGTGATATTAGGATCCAACAGGGACATAAATTCTGAACCTCTTATCCCTGTTGCAACAAGTGCCTCGATCCGTGTAATGAGTCCGGTGCCAGTGGATACCCCGGTGCCGGTGGATACCCAGTGCCGGTGGATACCCTGGTGCCGGTGGATACCCCGGTGCCAGTGGCTGATGGATACCCTCACTCTTTTGCTGAGATTCTCCATCGATTGACCAAAAACCGAGTTATTCATCAGAGGTCCTTTTCAAAGTTACTCTTAGCCTGTTTCCTAAGTTATTACAAATGAAAAACTCCATCCATGGACTTTGGTCGAAATGTTGTGTTTAGTAAAGTTTTTTGAGTTTCATTCCAAGTGATAAAATACAATTGAAGGTTTTGATAGTGCACCACATATTTAGTTTTTCCATGCAAATTGGGTACCAGCTTTTCAACTATTGCTTCGCTACCTAGATGGGTTTTCTGGTACTAAGATTTTCATTCTTTTCAGGTGCTAATGGATATGCATTGTGTTCATGATGAAGTGTTGTGGGTACTCCTAATCCACCCTCAAGTATATACCCTTTCTCAGCATCTGCTTTGTTCAAGTTCTTTGAAGTTGGCAGAGAGACCACAACAATTCCATTGTATGATGTCTGCCATTTAAGAGTAGTTTGGAAGGGGAGGTTCCTGACAGGGCCTGAGTCTGGTGGGGGCTGTCCAACCTCCATGTCTTTGAAAGGGTTGTGATCTATGAATGGGTGGGTTATAGAGGAAGAAAGTTTGATTGTTGTGGGATGATCGTTGTGAGATGACTTGGGGGAGTTGGTGTTGGGTGGATGGTGTACCAAGTTGGGAAGGTTTGGTTTTGTTGGTTGGTAATGGGACTTCTGTTAGTGTTGGGCTGATTCTTTGGCCTGAATGGTGAGGAATAGAAGGTAAGACTGAGGAGGGTTGAGGCAGTTTGTGGCGGTTGATGAGGGGTCTGTGGGGTGTTGCCTTTTAACATTTGTTGAGTTGAGGTGATCTGATGCTGGTTTAGATTGTTAGGGGGATGCTTGATGGTGAAGTGGTATGCCCCAGGTGAGAGAGGGAAGCAGCATGTTGATGTGAGAGGCCTGAGGTGTTGGTGGATGAGGAAGTGGTAGAGGGGATGGAGGAGGAAGGGGAGTAAGAGTGGCCCCTTCTCGGATGGATAGCTGATCGATCCAGACTATGTTCAGTCTGGATGTCCCTGGAGATGGTGTGGTTGTGGGGAGGGGGTGGAGGGGGTGGGTTGGTATTGGTGGTGGTTGGTTGGAGTGGATGATGACTTGGGAAAAGGTGCAGGTGTTGGGGTTGAGCTGGTTTGAGTATTTAGAGTCTAGGATTTTCTGGCTTCAGGGTATGAGATATTTTGATAGGTTTTAATCTTGGAGACCTTCTCCCTGAGCCCTTGGGGCAGGAGTTGGAGGAGGCAGGGTAATTTCAGAACAGTTTATGCAGTTGGGTTCATTTTGCAGCTTGTGTGATCATGGGACAGGGAGTCACAAGCACCACAGTGGGGTTGGAAGCAACAATTGTTTTTTTCTGTGGCAGTTGTGGCATCATGAGGGGGGTTGGTATGTAAGGGGAGAAGGGGACATAACAGATGTGGATGGAGGGGGGTGGGGCTTGAATGTGAGGAAGTAGGTGCTGGTCTGGATGGTGGTATTCTTGCTGGAGAGAGAAAGTTGGCGGACGTCAGTGACGCCCTGTGACTTAAGTTCAGTCTTGATTTCCTCGAGGGGGGTTCTCTGGAGATCAAGGCACTTGATGACCCACTGGAGGAGTTGAGGTAGAGGTGCGGGTGAGATAATGTTGATACCGGTGTTTGCAAGGGTGGTGGAGGCAAGGAGGAGTTTAGATTGGATGAAGGTTGAACATTTGACGATGAGGTCTCCGGACTTTAGCATTTTATATGGTTGGGGGTGCCAATGAGGCCTGGTACAGAGCATTGGTGAGGGGAAAAGGGGAGAGGTGTTTGAGACTGGGTCACCGGGGGGAAGAGACAATGATGAACTTTGGCCATGATGGGAGGGTGGGGGTGGTGGAGAGTTGCAAGGAGAAGAGGTAGGGTGGGGAGGGGCAAAAAAGAGGCTGTGGAAAAAAGAGCTGGGGAGAGGATGTTGTTTGAAGCGTTTTTGAGCAGGTACTGAAGTTTGAGGGGAAGTCTGAAGTCTGATGTACCTCCATGATGATAGAAACGAAATGAAAGTTGAGGGTAAGAAATAAATTACAAAAGATATTTAAAAAAAAATAAGCAGGGGGGGGGTGAAAAGGGGGTACAAAGTGGTGAAACAGGGCAAAATGGAAGGTGGAAAAAATGTGTGTGTTAGGCAAAGGTGAGCCAGGTACCCTGGTTGCAGGAAGGGGTGAAAAGGGAGGGTACAAAGTGGAGAAGCAAGGAAAAATGGAAAGTGGATGGAAGTAGGATTTTTTTGGAGAAGCCTGGGAAGGGAGCTACCGAGCGTTGTCGATCACGAGAAAGGTTGTTGATGGTGGATTTGATCGGGATTGTGGGCTGGATAACATGGAGTTTGTTATCAATTTGGAAGTTCCATAAGGTTTGCCAGCGGTCACGAACAAGAGAAGCGATAAGCGGTTTGATGTCAGAGAGGGTTTTTGGAAAAGGGGAAGGGAGGAGGTTAAGGGCAAGCTTAGCGGCTGTATCAGCCCTGTCATTTGCCAGGATGCCAACATGGCTGGGTATCCAGAAGAAAGAACACTTTTCCTGCAGAGGGTGGGAGAAAAGAGTTTCCGGAGGAGGAGGTGGCAGGTGAGGTTATCCCATTTAAGATTGAGTAATGAAGTAAGAACAGCCTTTGAGTCAGAAAATGGCAAAGTGACTAAGAGGAGAGTACTCAATAAAGTTGAGGGCGAGAGAATGGCCTTAGCCTCGGCTGAAAAGATGGATGAGTGGTCAGGAAGTCTGCTACTGAGGGTGATGTCTTGGATGATGGCAGCAGCAGCTGTCTTGTTGCCTTCCTTGGAGCCATCAGTATAGATGGAGGTGTAATTTGAGAGTTGGTCTTTGATTTGGTTGTGGAGATTGATGAAGAGATTAGGGTGAGTTTGAGTTTTGTTATAAGTTGAGAAGTCTAGGTGGACAGTAGGAGGGGGGGTGGCCCAAGGCGGAAAAGTGGGCCAGGAATAGGTGCGAGAGTGGCGGGGTTGATGCCAAGTTGAAAGAGGTCTGATTTAATGCGTAAGCTGAAGGGGGCGATAGGGTTTTAGTCCTATCAAAGAGGGAGGAGAAATTGGGGTACCTAATGAGGTTGTAAACAGGGTTCTGGGTGTTGGTGAGGACTCTAAAAGCATAGGAGAGGCTAAGCTTTTTACATCTAAGTAGAAAGGGGTTCGTTGGCTTCAACATGAAGGCTAGTGATTGGGAGGTCCTGTAGGCTCTAGACAAAGCCTGAGGGCTTCATTTTGGATGGTGTTAATGTGGTTGAGGTATGAGTTGTGAGCGACACAGTAAACAATATTGCCATAGTCAAGCTTAGCACCGAATGGTGAGCCTGAAAATTTTGAGGAGAGCATAGTGGTTCGCTCCCAAGTAGTGTTGGAGAGCAGTCGGAGGAGGTTGAGGGAGCTATTGCATTTTAGTTTCAGGTTGGTGATGTGTGGCTTGTAGGTCAGCTTGGGGTCTAGAGTTAGACCAAGGAACTTTGTGTTTTCAACTTTAGGGATGCGATTCCCATTGAGCACAAAGTTCGGGTTGGGGTGGAGGTTGTTGAAATGACAAAAGTGCATGCAGACTGTCTTGTCTTTGGAGAATCTAAAACCGTTATTGTTGCTCCAGACTTGCAGCTGATTGAGGCTGGTTTTACGGCTTGGAGAGGGTGTGGCCAATACGAACTTGGAACTGCCTGGGTGAGAGGAAGTTTTGAATAAAGATGGGGAGGTGGCCTCTGAGGCCAATGGTGTGAAGTTTCCGGGTAATGCCAGTATTTCCAAGTAAAAGCTTTCGAGGTCAAAAATATGGCAATGAGGTGTTCCTTTTTGCAAAGGATTCCCGGATAGCGGTGTCGAGCGTAATTAACTGGTCTAGGGTATTGCGGCGTTTTGAAGCCTTTGGTGAGGAGAGGATTCTGTTGGTCTCGAGGAACCAGTTTAGTCTCTGATTAATGATCTTTTCCATAATTTTACAGAGACAGCAAGTAAGGCGATGGGTGGTAGCTGGTGGGGTCGGTGCTATCCTTCCCGGTTTAAGGACGGGGATGACAATAGCTGTCCTCCAGATAGGGGAAAGGAGTGTGAGAGGACCAAATGTGGTTGAAGATGGTGAGTAGGGTAGTGGTGGCTTTGATGGGAGGTGTTTCAGAAACTGATAGGGGATGTTATCAGGGCCCTTGGAGGTGCAGCCAGCGTCGCTGATGGCTTGGTTTAATTCAGAAAGGGTGAGAGGGTGTTGTAGCTTTCAGAGTTGTCAGAGGGAAAAGTGATTCTCGGGCTTCATCGCAAGCTTTTTGATTTTGAAAGCATCGGAGTAGTTGGTCGAGGCCGAGATGTTGCTGAAAGAGGGGCAGGTGGTCAACGATGTCTTTTTGCGGTGAGAAGGTCTCCATTCCAAGAGAGATGGGAGATGGAAGATTTGCCTACTCTGCCGTGGAAGCTGTTAACCATTCTCCAAATCTTCTTAGTGGGGTGTTGGTGGTGAGAGAAGAGATAAAGTTGTTCCAAGTGTTGGTTTTACTGTCCTTGATAGTCGTCTGGCCTTGCACGCTGATGCGAAAGAGGTTAATGTTATGGGTGGTCGGGTTAGTTTTAAAGTTCCTGAGGGCTCTTTTCCTGTTCTTGATGGCGGTTTTGCAGTCATCCGAGAACCAGGGGTTGGGGGGGATGATTTGGGGGTTTGGAGGTTTTGGGAATTGAGCAGGTGGCGATGTTGATAAGGATATTACTGAAGTTAGACATGGGTCGAGAAGATGGGGGAGAGGTGTGAGTCACAGAGGGTTTCAAAAAGGGACCAGTCAGCCTTGTCGAGGTTCCAGTTGGGGGTGTGCTCAGTGGGGATTTGAAGATTGGAGTGTATAAGAAGAGGGTAATGATCACTACCACAGAGGTCAGCAGTGACTCTCCAACTAAAGTCAGGGAGGAGGTTAGGGAACAGATAGACAGGTCAATACAGGTGAGAGAGCCTGTGGCAGGATGAAGGTAGGTCGGGAGTTAGTGTTCAGTAAGGACAGGCTGTGCTGACGGAGAGCGTTTTGATGAACTTGCCTCTAGGGGTGGTGGTATTAGAGCCCCACAGAGGGTTGTGAGCGTTGAAGTCACCAAGAAGGATGAAGGGGTGGGAAGCTGAGAGATGAGGTTGTTAAGGCTGGTTGGTTGAATGTTGGTGTTGGGAGGGAGATAGATATTGCAGAGAGTGAAAGTTTTGTGGAGGGAGATAGAAATACAGATGGCCTGAGGTCGGTGTGCACACGAACAGGGCTGTGTGGGATATCGTGTCTAACGAGAATGGAGACGCCACCACAGGCCCTCAGCATCCACTTGATGTTTGTGATAGCAAGCAAAGTTGTTAGGGCAAGTAATGGTCGGTGGTTTTCAAGAAAGTTTCTTGTAGGCAGAAGACGACCGGGTTGAAAGTGGAGGCCAGAAGGTCGATTTCTACAGAATTGGCCTTAAGGCTCCTAATGTTCCATTGTATGATGTTGTGGGTGCAATGCCATAAAGGAGGCGGGGGTTATCTGGAGGAAGATCTGCTGGGTCTGAGTTCGCTTGTTTTTTCTTTGGATTTGTTTCTTTGGGAGCGATTGTTTTTGAAAATTGGGAGAAGTATGAGAACAATCCATACTCTCTTCAGTGTGGGTTTGGGAGGTGGGTTGTTTGTTGATTGGTTGTTTGTTGATAGGTTGTTTGTTGATTGGTTGTTTTTGGTTGGTTGTTTGCTGGTTGATTTGTTGGTTTGAACCCCCAGTTTTACGGTAGGGGCTTTAGAGTAGGAAGGGGGTTGAGGAGAGAAGTGGTGGTGGAGGTGGTGTGGGTATTGGGTGTGATTGGGTTGTTGGAAATGGTGATGGGCTTAGGACTAGGTAAGAAGAGCCAGGTGAGGTCAGTTTGGGCATGGGAGTTAGTTTTTGTTGTGTTAGTTGTGTTTAGGGGCGGAATTAGAGTTAGAGGAGGTTAAGGGAAGCGAGGAATTGTTTCCTGGCCTCAGGGTAGGTTATGTTGGGGTTAAGGGTTTTAAGTTTTGTTATTTGTTTTTCCTGAAGCCAGGTGGGACAGTCTTTCGAGAAGGAGGGATGGTTGAAAGCTAGACTTCAGTCATTGAATGTTGCTGATATACACAAATAATAGAAGCATTAAGCCTCATGAATAATGAATACCATGCTATCAATAATACATATAAGCTGATTGTAATAAAGTATTAATATCAACAATAAAACTGAAAATCACAGAGGCCTCATACTTAAGTAACAAAGGAAAATGTACCTGATAAATAAGTGGCTAGCCGCTCCTTAAACTCTGAATGTCCGCGCAAGTGGCCAACCATATGATGGTAAAATAATCTTACAAACACAGTCTGCCCCATCTGTGGGTAAGAAATGCAGCTTTTGTTGTAAAATTAAAAACAAACAGAAAATGGCATCATTTTAATAAAATCAATCAAAATTCAGTTCTAAGTGTCTCTTTATCCTCAGTATTAAAAGGCCATTTATAGAAACTCTTTGTTCACATCACTGAATATTGACTACTCAGCAAAATGCTTAAAACTTTATCCATAGTGAGTATAATAATATATACATACAAGGCACTTACTCATTAGAGCATTTCTTGCAACATCTAGAAGAGTCATATTTTCAAACTATTAAAAAAAAATCTGCTTGATTCATTGTGACTCCTAAAAAAACTTTAATCAAATTTCACTTTATGGTGACAATGAAATACTTCCAACCTAAATCTACCATTTTTCTACAGTATGAATCAAATGAGTCAAGAGTTTAACATATCATGACCGTGAAAGGAAGACAGAGAGTGTTTTAATCCTTTGAACTCCACATAAGACTATGCTGTAGTGTGTTTTAAAAATTCATTAAATGGGGAATAAAATTGGAAACAGAGGCCAGATAAGTCATATAAAGTCATAAAAGCCAATAGATCAACACATTAACTGTCAGAAAAACTAACAGACAGAAAAATCAAATACACAGCCACAAAAAGAGAGATGGTTAACAAACCATAATATCTAATATAAAGTGTATGAATTAAATATTATCCTTAATGTGATTGTTAATAAACTGAAACTGTTTACATGTAATCTAAAGCACAAACCTTCAAAAGTTTGATTTCCCCAATCCTCAAAAACGGCTGGTTCATAGCATCTGTTCGCAACCAGTACAGAGTTGTTTCCCCAAGGTAGAAAAGGCATGGAATGTGTGTGCGAGACAGTGGCGCCTGATGCAAGGAGACAATCAGTGTGTCCAAACATTCTGAAACAAAAAGAGTTTAATCAATGTCAGCTAAGTCCACATTTCTTCTTAAAACTGTTATGCCAAACCATGAGTACATTAAATTGATAAACATTACTAGTATGACACATCTTACTCCACGACTTTTAGCCCTTTAACTTTGCAATCAGACATCTAATTACATGTACTGTATTTCCCTTTCATTGATGCTTTGCTTTTGATCTATGCTCACACAAAAAACGTGTTACATGCTCATGAGCACTTACAATCATAACATTTCACCAAGACCATTACACAAAGTTGGTCAGGCTGGTAAAGATTTGCAACACAACCCTAACAAATAAAGAATGTAGTAACTAGCTATGTAACACTTGTTGTTTCATCATAATTACAATTATTGTAGTTTGATACAAACATCATCAGCCCTTGTATCAGTCCATTTATTCTGTAAAAATTGTCAATTTGCATTTTCTTTTGAATCCCAATTCTTTCATGCACCAACAATTACTACATAAAGCTGCAATGTATTTTGCATAAAATCATTGTTACTAAAAACCCTGGTAGTTTCATCCAGAATTAAAATGCAGAAATCACTTTCTTATTAGCATGCATGGGCAAGATTTTGATAACCAGAAACATGTCTGCACAGCATACCCCAGAGTGACCAAATTGCAGTACCAACGCTCTGGTTCTGCATGGTAATATGTGGTATACAGTTTACACTACCATCTCCGCTATTTGTTCCAAAGCAGTTTTTTACTTATTCTGCTATTATCTTGTCACCATATTTTGTGCTGTATCATGTATGAGATTCACAGCAATGTAATTTTTCAATTATTATTCCAAAGTTGATTTATTCTCTTTGCTCACACAGTATAAGAATAGTAGAAAGCCCCATTTCATTACCTTCTTGTACTTTGCCTCTGCATTGTGCCAACATGGATAGTTCAGACCAAGCTTTTGGTAGATCAACATGACTGCCATGCCCGCCATCAGTAAGACCTGTTCTTCTCTGCAAAAAAATAATATAAATATCCTTCAGGCATACTAATTTGAAATAAAAAGGTATGAAAAATTAATTACGATATAATCAGTCATTCCAGTCAATTAATATTTTCTAATTTCAAAAATGTCTGCAAAATGAAAAATATTAACTTGCTACAGTTCAACTGATTAAATCTGTTTTCATTTTAACCTTTAAACAACTATTTTTGTTTTTAAGAAAAACAGCAATGAATAAAATTGCCAACACATTCATGTTGTGAAAGTAAAGAAGTGCATATAGGAAGCAAGCATTACAAAACACCATAATCAAACATTAACTTCCTCTTCTGAAGCTGAACATGGAAAAACAATCCCTTCTGGTCATTTGTAGTATTTGAAAAGCCTCCAAATGACAAAACAAAATCTATATGAAAAAGTGGCAATGAATGGCACTCACTTTGGCTCTGGCAAGAAGCTTGATGGCCACATCCTCTAATGGTTCCTTCTCATCCAGGGAGGTTGCTGAGTTAAATTTATGAATGAAAGAATCTGATAACTCCAGAGGATTCCTGAAAACATATAGAAAGATTATAAGATCAAAACAAACTGAAGTAGAAAAAATTACTCAAACAAATGAGAGGCACTGTAATATTGCACACTTTATATATGATAAAATACAAATGTAAAACCAACTGATAATAAATGATTAATATTTGCTTAGCATAGCAATTTGGGTAACATGACACAGCAAGGATGTGAACGATCCTTACCATTAACAAATAGTTTACTGTATGTGTTTTACTTAAAATCAATAAAAATGTTTCAATTTCATCACCCCCATTCCAATTTTTTTTTATTGATCAATCAATCATTATAAACATATTGCTTCAAGAAGAAATTCTACAGGAATACTTGCAACCAAAATTTCTGACTCCATTATCATAATTTCTACCTTTCCTTATTAATGTAAATCACACTTCTTCTGTAAACTTCAAGCAATAAGTATTATTGTAGTGAAATCCTAAACAAATAAATCACCTTGTGGCATGCTGAGTGAGACTGATAAAAGAGGTTGAAGAAGTCACTTGTTGTAACAGTCTTTCTTGCAGTTCCTCTCGCTGGGTCTGAGAGATGATTCCAAACTTATGGGTAATTGGGACTTTGGTTATTGGCATCTTGAATGGACATATAATTTCACATCAGGCTTTCCTGCTAAAATCAAGAGAAAAGCTTTACAAATTTACATACTTAATTTGGCAATGCCTTTAGGATTTCATCATGACAAATTTACTCTCAAACAAACACATATTCCTTTACAAAAATGTTGTACTTACAGCTGAAATGTTACAGCTTACAGTATGTATTTGTTGAGACAAGATATAATTATTCAAATCATTTTGAATAAGAGACATAATTATTAGTTACTTAAATGTCTGAGACACATTCTTGTTTTATCTTCCATTATTTATTGTTCACTCTTGAAACATATATAAATTGATTCATTGATACAAAATATGAATACAATAACATTTTCTTTATATACTGTACAACAAAATCAGTAGATTGCATACAGTGGATTGAAAAACAATCTTGCAAAAGTTTTATAATCAAATGTCTCTGTCAAAGAAATAATTTAAAAGGTGCCATATTCACATTTTAGTTTCTTTTATTCTTAATACAGTAAACCTATACACATAATCATAAACCTTTCTCACATTATCGATTCCATATTCATGCCTAATATTTGCTTCTTTTGTCAGACATTACCTCTTCCTAGCAAACATCCTCTTCATTTTTCAATTCTTACATTATTCCCTACAAATAGACCCTAGCACAGATAATACAATTTAACTAAACTCTGTGGAGGTGCAATGGTTAAGAAGTCATGCATGTACTGTATGTGAAATGTACCAGGTTCGATTCCTGTCACAACTGCTGCATTGTGTCCTTGAGCAAGACACTTTAATCGACTTGCTCCAGTCCATCCAGCTGTAAAAACATGAGTACCAGCACTGCTAGGAAATTGACCTGGAATGGACTGGCATCCTATCCAGGGGGAGTCATGAGCTCCCATGCACTTACGCAAAGAAAACCGGGGATAAGCACCATCCTGATGGGCCTTATAATTACTCAAGTATAGATTTTTAAACTCCCTGGACTAAATATCTGTAATAATTTTCTGAGCCAAAATAGAGGATAAGTGTTCTGTTGATTTCAATTATTAAACATAAAGCACTTGCTTGGAAAATTGTTAGTCACTTAAGGGTCTTTAGACATGTTAGAGACAACATTTCCTCATTATATTTTTGTTCTAGAAAAAAAAAAATATTAGGAATTTTTAAGCATTAGCATGCAACTCTTTATGTAGCACGAATCTTCATGCCCAAATCACGTAGTGACCAAATCCGTGTTTGGACATAGAAGCATGCACATTGAAAACCGTGTGTCACACGATAAAGAAAATGTCAATGGCCTTCAACATGTGTCTAAAAAAATTTGGCAACAAGATCTTGTTGCAAAATTGTTTTCAATATCAAAACTTCATTTACCTAATTTAAAAAATTGATAAAATATTAGTCAAACTTGTTTACGAAGTGTTTCACAAAGAAGAAAATATCCAGTCTTCCTTGTAAAATTTTCATTCAATAAACAGAAAAGGAACCATAAATGATGCACATCTTTTAAATGGATTTCAACTCATTAACGCATCGAAATGCAAGCGCATGATATGATAACAAGCGTCCTTCTTTAAGGGTTTGCTCATGACCTTACCCGAGACAGCTTGCGCATTGAAGTGCATATGCTCAAGCAACAGAATGTATGGATTCACTCCAGCATGCACAAAGTACGCACTAATTCCTAGCTGTGAACCACTAATAAGCAAAGTAAGTGTATTCCCTTATGGGAATTCAGCAAGACTCCTTATAGAGCACAGACGCTAAACTATAACCTGCATAGCAGATGGCAGTCTGCTGCGGCTGGGTCAGAAGTGGATGAACACCAGGTTTTCACCCTACTCTTTTTGAAAAGTTCAGAGAACCAGGTAGGGTGTGACTGTCCTTCCATCGGTACCAACAGCTTAATGTCCCCTCGAAGAACAGCGAGCGCCATTCAACTATTGCCACTTCTATTAAGAGCTGAATGAGGAGCAGGAGCTGCAAATGACATGCTTTCCATTTTGATGATCGGTGTACAGTATCTGTCTGCATATCTGTTGGAAAAACTAATTAGACCTGTCCTAGGCTTGAACCAGGTCACCATCTCAACCAACTGAGCTACCTGACTCCTTGAAGGTAGGCCTAATTTTTTCTCAGACTCTGCCTAACGTTAGCCTAATTGCGTTGTTATCTTGTAAATATTGGGTTTTGAAATTATGGTGTATCAATTTTTGCATAAAAATGGTTTAGGCTCTGAAAAAAGCAACCCAGTTTGATATACATAGAAATGCATAGCGAGTTGTGCTCACTAGGCCTAATGTTCTCTTTATGGCAAATTATTATGCTAAGTAAGTCATGTAGCCTAATATTAAGCACCGACTGGGTGACCTTGCAAAATACTCCCCGTAGTACTGTCAGGACTGATGCCAGCCATGTTAGAATGGCTGCCCTTGGTGATGGCTGGCCGTCCGAGGGTACTACAAAATCCTATAGGCCTACCCTCCTGCACTGTTTTAAGCAATGTGTTAAACGTATAGGAAATCTCAGTTTTAAGATCTTTATGAAAACAAAACCATTTTACCTTTTTTACCCACAATGATTAGAATCAATGTTTGAAGCCCATCCATGTCTTCAAAATTTGTTTTTAAGATGATTATAGTTACTTTTAATTGAATTATTTTGGACTACTTTTCTTTCCATAAAAATCATCTGACGAGCTCTCTAAAGTATGGTCAAAGTTCAAAACACTGCCATTTTTGCCATTGGGGCTATAGCATTTTAAGCGGGGTAATATGTTTTAGATTATTTGAGAAAAAATAAAGATAATACTTATAAAGTACAATTATATAATCCAAACATTTCTTGATGTTTTATTTATTTGTTTTCGCACAGTTTTTTTAACCAAAACTATTTAGTAAAATTATATGAACAAAAAATATGTTGTCAGCGAAAAATCAATTTGCAGTTTAGTGGAACACTCTTAAACTTATTTGCAGACATTGAATAATTAATCACAAACGTGCAGTGACTAAGAAAATGGTGACCAAAATATAAATCTTGGAGAGCATTGTCCCGTCGTGGTGCTAAAATGGTAAATATTTAGGAAAAGTTTTTTGGAAAAGTGTACTATTTAGACTAGGCCTATATTGATATAAGAATATCCTAAAAAAGCAAGTTATTTTTAAATCATCCATTTTTACATTTGAATTTTTAAAACATAGGAATTGTACCTAATCTCTAACAAGCCTCGTACGGCAATCCCAATGTCAACCCTTACTGAGGGATGTGTATAATAACAAGCAATTATCTAAATTAGGTCTAACGTTAGGCCTAATTACTTTATTTTTATATTTCTTGCTATGAATTTAACCTTCAATGTCGAGAAGAATTATGCAATTATGCACAAAAATACAATAGCATTTTGGACTAAGTTAGAGTCCTTTTAGTAAAGGCCTAACCTACTCGTATTATTAACACACACCAAGCAATAGCACCTCATAAATTTCGTGGAACCGGTGTGATTCTTACCTTTTAACAACAAGTTAGGCCTCCGTCACTTACAAATACTTAATTCAACAGAGATAAGAATAAAATGTTCGGAACATGCAAACGTTGTGACACTTTTCGAGAAACTAGGCTAAACATCGAATTTCCATAATACTTGGAATGTTAAAACATTAATAGAAAATTTCCACTTTTGATACTGCCATAGCAACTTGAAGGAAGCACATAACTAATTTGTGTTCCTTCAGAAATATCTCAAAACATTTGGCAGTTCTAAAGTTGTTCTCTAGTCTCAGTTTTCAGTGCAATTGGAATTTACGGACCACAGAAGTTGAGATAACTATTCCAGAACTTAATCACAACTCGTTCAAAAGTGTTTTTTTTGGAGGTGGGGAGGAAGGAGGGGGTCTTCTCAATAAGAGAATGACGTTAAACACCTAGCTCATTAACTCGAGTTTGGGCGGATAGACTGGGATAGGAAGGTATCATTTTCGGAAATAAAAATATTTTCATATATTCAGAGAAAAAAGCTTTAGCAATGGGGAAAGGGACTGTCATTTCCCCCTGCTCACGATCGAGTCGACGCGTCCCATCAGTTTGATTAACACTAGTTGGGGCCGGGGACGGGAGAGATCGAGATCGTGAGCAGCCTGGGTGGGCAGCCTAAAACGACAGCTCCATTTCAAAGTACTTAATTTTTTTGTTCTAAATATATGTCAAACTGACAAAATAAGCCTACTAACATGACTAACTAATTGTCCCATGATTTGGTTATGAACCTTCAATAACTTATTGAAAGAACATGCAACGGTTAAGGGAAAAACACCACAAACCTTGAAAAATTTATCGAAAATTTTCCCAAAATGAAGAAATTTTCGGAAAATTGTACGAGAATGAAGGAAATTTCCCACAGATTTGAAAAGAGGTTTCCCAAACATAAATGAATAAACTTTCCATAAAATTTGATTTTTTTTAATATAAATGTGACAAAGAATTATCTCATGGTAACAAAATGTATCATTGGAAAAATCTCAGGGAGCTGTAAAACCCCTCCCCCTCCCCACTCACTTGAATCTGCCCCTGGTGGTCCATGGTGAAGGAAAATGGCCCATCATTTGCTAAAAAATATTGAAAAGCAAAAAATATATTAAAATATCATAGAAAATATGATAAATAATCGTTCATTTTGTCCTCCTCAAATAACGGGCCACGAGAGCGTTACATTTAACTGCACACTAAAACATGGCAGGCTTTTGCAAATTGTGGATAATGAATTTAATCAACTTGCATCGACAGAACTAGCAAAATAGTTATGCTTTGCAAATGCATTTTCACGGTGTAAAATATTGAGGAGGAGAATTGGTGGGGGTTTAGGAGCAAGTATTACTGATGAAAATTATTGGAAGGCAATTTCCCTCTTGTCCTTCCCCGAAGCCCCTCAGTCCTCCGCTCTGAAATATAAAATGCGATACCTCACTTAAATCCCTGAAAACAGGGCGTCACCATAGGAATGTGTAGAGGAGCAGCACCCCGCAGAAATGGTTTGCTATCTGAAAATCATGCCGTTTGTCTGGAAAATTCTCCCACTTTTCGAGAAGTTCAACATAAACAATAATTGAATCATTATTCAATGATTGAATAATTGAAACTGGTTGTGTTGAATGGTCGGTTGGTTATGTTGTGCTGTTAAAGTGAACTATTTTTAGCAATATGAAACTCAGTACAATATCAGATAACCGTTTGCACAATCTAATGCTTTTATTTTGTGAGCGCGATTAAATTGATGATACAGAGCGTCATCAAAGGGTATGGAGGGGGGAGGGATCGATTTGGGTTTTCGCATGTCGGGTAGATTCTTGTTCGTCCGGCTGTTCGTCGGGAAGAAATTTACAGTATCGTTTTACAGTAAAACTAATTTTGCAAAACATTGTCGGAAATTTATTGCAGTGTGTCTTCTCGGCTGGATTGAACTTAAGTCTCTTGTTATTGTTGTTTCTATATCATCTTTTGTTGAAAGGATTTCTTAATGGAGTGAGCTGAGTTCGACCAATTGCAGTAATGAAATTGTTTCCATTTTATTGACAAATTGTTTGGTTTCTTGAAACATATTTTACTTAATCTAAAGACGTCAGTTAGATTAGATCACTTTCTATGAAGCCACAACGTTTTTACAAGAAAGAACAAGAACAATGGCGTGTCTAAGGGCTTACGCCCCCTTTAAAATGCTGTAGCCACAACCTTTGTTTATATTTTTATCAAAGCCATAAATATAGTTTAAGTAAAATATCAAATGAATCAAAGAAAAGAAAGATGTTGGAAGTTTTTATTTGTATCGACTAATTTATTGTTAGTTTTGGACAGAAATTTCCAGTTTCAACCAGAAACCCTCATTTTTAGACCAAAAAATCATTAATTTTGGACCACAAATCTTCATTTCTGGACCAAAAATCTTCAAGTTTACATTTCAAGATCCTCCTCTTTAGTTACACCCGATTCCTGTTTTCGTGGATTGCGGCATTTTATCTATAGTATGAATCAGGAGCTGATTAAGGTTTTAGGGGCCTTAGGCTGAGTCTGTAAGACCGGGCTCTTTTGTAAACAATTTTCATGAATGATGACTTTTACTGAAAACCCTAATCGCATGGTCTGACAACCCTATAAAGTTCACTTACTCCTTTCAATTTTTTTTTTTAGAGCATGCATTTGAATTTTTACACCTAATTTTAGATGAAGGACACGGTGACACAATGACCGGCTCTCGTAAAGTTTAGCAAATCCATTTTGTTTGTATGTCATTAAATAAGATTATGCACAACGTTACACAATACAAACGCTACCTTTATATAGTAATGACCTTGGATGGTGCTCTGCTTGCCAGTGGCACGGAGCACGTCCAGTTGTCCGAATGGTGGAGCTTGAAATGCTTGGGACCAAAAATCTTTAAGTGTGGACCAAAACTTTTGGATAAATTTCTTTAGTTTTGAATAAAACATTTTCATAAATTTTCAAGTTTTGTACCAGATCTCCAAAATTTTCCGGTTACAATAAGAAAAATTGCACTGATAGAAATTGGATTTCCATGAAACGTTTGTGCTGACTTTCCTTCAATTATCGTTAAATCTCCTTCAATTTTCTCTCATTTTCGGGAGCATTCTTTAATTTTCGGAAAATTTTCTTCATTTTTTAAGAGATTTGCTTCAATTTCCGTAAAATTTCCTTCATTTTTGGGAAGCTTTATTTAATTTTCGGCAAATTTTCTTAATTTTTCAAGAAATTTACTTCAATTTCCGAGAAGTTTTCTTCATTTTCGGGAAATTTTGCCTAAATTTCACTACTATTTCCAATTATTACCAATAGTTATCAATTTCATATTTTTACCTCCAAACAGAAAGTATGTAACCGAGCAGGTGAAATCCTTTAAGGGGGGAGGGGAGGGGTAGCGAGGTCTCCCTGCACTTCATACGTCTCTGCTTATGACATCAGACAAATAAGACTTTCTTTCGGGACAATCATAGAATTTTGTCGGGTGGAAATGTCAGCACCCCAGTCGTCGGACCTGAGTCACGTGCGCCTCTGCCTGAAAATATAATTGTTTTATAACACCCATACACACATTATATACAGATTCTGAATCTTTATAAGGTTATCTGCAAACGTGCACCTGTCTCTGACACACGCTGAATTTCCACACTTAAAACAAAAGGTTACAATATACATCCTTATCTGCTTATGTTGTAGCTTTATATGAATGCATGGGAACATATACATGTCAGGCTTACCAAATATAACGTCGGATGTATAGAATTGAAAGAAAAAGAGCGTAAAGATAGGCATAGCCAGAAAAATTTGCATTGTAACACGAACTCCTCCACTCCTCTCAGATTTTTCCGATTTAGAAAAATATCAAAAGTTTCAATTGGTAAAACCATACAAATGTTAAAGTTTAAGCTACAAGGTTTAGTCATTTGACGCATTTGAACAAAAATTGTAACAGAAAAATATTTACCTCCCCAAAAAGTATATTGGGCTTATGACCCGATAGTTTATCCCTAGGACAGTTCTTCTGTGAATTTGACTATATATCATGGCATGCATTAGCAGGTTCAAGCAAATCAAGGATTTGCAATTAGCAGTTGGGATCTAATAAAAAGTAGGCCAAATAACAAGTTTATATAGCATTTTATGTATATAATCATATTCAGAAACGTGCACAATGCTCACAACAATATAAACAACAAAGAAGAAAATAAAAATGCCATAAAATACCCATATTTCAGCAGAGGAAAGCAATCCGTTGGAATAAGTTTGAAATATATGAGTTTTAAAATCTGTCAAAGATAGTCAGATGTGTATATGAAACAACTATGCAAAGCGATACACAGAATTGTTAAGTAAGTACTCGTTCCCTCAGAGACATATTCAGCTTTCAGTACTAGGGAGGGGGAGGGGGAAACGAAAATGGCTGTACCCAGAGGCGTTATAGGAAGCGGGGATGGCGGTGGTGGGACTGATTTCACCTTCCCGGTTGGGAGGTAAAATTATCAACTAAAAATGAAGGAAACATGTGATAAAAGTATTGAAAAATTTCGTACATTTTTGTACAAATTATTAAAAATTTGTACAAATTTAAAAAAAGTTTTGGCCAAATTTCCTAAAAATGAATTATTCCCAAAAATGAGAAAATCCGAAAATTGCCCGAAATGAAGGAAATTATTGAAAATCAGGAAAATTTCCGAAAATAAAGGAAATTGAAGAAAATTTTCTGAAAATCGAAGAATATTGCCCAAAAATAAAAGAAAATGTAAGAAATTTGAAAAAACTGCCTGAAAATTTCCTAAAAATAAATAATAATTCCTGAAAATGGAGAAAATCCAAGATTTTATTTCGATAGGAACAAAGTCATCACCAAATTTGGCGAATATTTAACCTTTTCCCTATGTATAGCGTATTGTATATTGGCATATACCGCTATACTTACATTTTACATACGGAATTCCGCGGGGGAAGCAAGTTGTCCCATGACCCCCACTAAATACGCCACTGCGTTCCTTCTCATTTTATAACAAGTTTGTATAAAAATTACTGGTGGAGAAAGTCTACTGCATACGAGTGACGTATCAATACCCTTGCTTTCTTTAACACTGATAATGATAATGTACTGGTTTAGCATTGAGTAAATTGTTCTCGTCCGGGTCGTATTAAGCGTTTCGTGAACATTTGTACTTTACTGACTGAAAATATTTTTCAGTATATTTTCAGACGATGAATAACAGTCAATTAAAATCTTAGTTCCTGACGTATCCAATGGTTTGTGCATCACAAAACATATCAGGAAGAATGTGAGGAATGGATGTCTGCAGTAGTAGGATTTGACAGCCGTTCCTATATATACACATGCCCCATCAAAGTCCTCTTTTACTCTTTTTTATCAACTTGCCTGACCACGAGACTTAAAACTAATAGAAATTATGGATATCGTCAGTGTGTTTTCTTTCTCAGTTACACAAAAGTGGTCGCATCCTGAATATTTCCTCACGCCAAGTGTTTTGTTAGAGCCTACTTATATTGCCCATGCACACAGATTTTCTATCAAATTTAGACCTTTTACAAATTTCCATGTAGATAAGAGTTCCTCCTGAGGATATTTTGTTTCTTTATGGTGACTAAAGAATTAACACTACATTGCAAATTGGGAATAAATTTGAAACAGAGGATGAGAATGACACTATGGCCTTTAGAGCTGGGACATCTATTTCAAATTAATTTTTGCCACGAACACACCAATAAATTGCATGATTGTACATACAAATGTTCATGAATATTGGTGCTTAAACTACGTTTAAAAGACAATTCATGATTTAACCATGCACGTGACCTTTTAACAAATGCCAAGTACATCTAATTGTAAACCCATTTATCAGTTTATGGTATTTTTGAGGTGAAACTGCGAAATTTATAAACATATAGCCTCAAAGTATCATCAGGTATGCGCAAAAACTATGAGTTCTCAAGAAATTGAAATTGATATTTCAATTCCTTTAAAATACGATATATGTTCTCTCATGCTTGATTATACATTACAATGAACCCGACTTTCAATTTTTCTTATCTAATCAATAAACCCCAAAATATCTGATATATGGAATGGGGCATTTTCTAGTTTTGTAAAAACTATTCAAATGCGCTCTACAACTAACAGACTAGTTACCCGGCTGCCTATGGCAGTATGGGCGTACAAGAATTTAGTTACTTAAATGGAAAATGTTTTGACGCTTCTCTTCTGCCGTCGCCGGGGACAAACAGCTTAACGTCTTCTCCGAAGGACGGTGTATCACTTTTGCTCAACAGCTGAATGAGGAGAGGAGTAGGAAAGTATGAAGCTGCTGACGAAATACTTCAGCTTTAATGTTCGGCGTATCTGTCTGCATAGCTGTGGAGTTTGATGTTTGAACCTGGGACCTCCAGCATCTCAGCCGTGCGCTCTGCCAACTGAGCTACCTATTGAGCTACCTATTGTCAACATAAATGATTATTCATGTAAAAGAATTTTCCATCATCAGCTGCTTTCTTTTTATCTTTGAGTTAATTCGACAAAGAATACAAACATTTAATGGTAGGGGCAAACGTTAATGATTCACTAAAATACGTTAGTACGTCGTACTGGCCATTTTTTATATTTTGGAGCCCTTGGAACAGTCTAATCGGACCCATTGGTGAATGCTGAGCAAGTCCTCCTACAAACACGTTTTGGATTGGATTACTATTTTTTGATCCTCCCAGTAGGTTGCAAGCTTCGAAGGATCGTTTAGATGGATAGCAAATCCTTGTTTAAATCGACAGAACTCGTAGCTTTCTTTCCTGAAGTAAAAGTTGTCATTTGAGATCAGTTTAATTTCTGGGAGTTTTTCAAGACATAGACCAACAAACACATCTTCGATGTAAAAATAAGGCAGATATGACGCAACGGAAAGCAGACTAGGGGGTACATCCCTTGACATAATGTAGGCGGAGCCACCGGGGTATCTTGGGTAGGTGTCCCTTGGGTATGCATATTTGCTCACAAACCATTTGCTGGTATATCTTACTGGTGTGGTGCTTTCATACACGTAACCTGTGATCATTTTGCTCTTTGGCAGCGTCTCTAAATATGTAACTATGTTCTCATAGGAAAGATACACATCATCATCAGCTTTCATAATAAACTTTGCATTGGAACAGTAATTTTCGACCCAGTTCATTGCTATAATCGTTTTTAAAGTCAAATTTTGATACGAATCCAAGAAATCCCAGAGAAGAATGTCTTCACTGATATTTCTCTCCTGAAGAACCTTGTTGTTGAGATCCTCATCATCCGTTTTTCCAATAAGAAATAAAGTGATTATTCTTTTGCCTTTAATGAACTTTGGTGACGTGCATGTCAATCTCTGTGTAGCTCTTCTTTCCACATTCTGAGGGGCAGAAAACATCATTACCAGCATAAAGATATCGTCGGTATTTGTGCAGTGCTGATGATCTTCTGTCAGAAAAGAGTAAGCTTTATTGTGAAGGAAAGATGTTTTGGTTGGTATCAATGTGCCATGAATATTGCGCAGAAGGCTTGGAGAATACAAAACTACCATCATTATGCACAGTATCATAAGGACAGGACGCAATGCTCTTTTATAAAACTTCATCGCCTTGCTTTAGTCAGACTAGTTCTTCAACGTGCTTAATGGCTCTGTAAGGAACAAGAAAAGAGATAGCACGACATCGCATAATATAGTTGAAGAAACTGACTATATATATATATATATATATATATATATATATATATATATATATATATATATATATATATATATATATATATATATATATATATATATATATATATATATATATATATATATATATATATATATATATATATATATATATATATATATATATATATATATATATATATATAATAAAATATTAAATATATATATATATATATATATATATATATATATATTTATATCTACACATATATATATATATATATATATATAACTTTTATAATATAAATATTATGTATATATACACACACACACACACATATATGTATATATATATATATATAATATAAATATATATATATATATATATATATATATATATATATATATATATATATATATATATATATATATATATATATATATATATATATATATATATATATATATATATATATATATATATATATATATATATATATATGTGTGTGTGTGTATGTGTGTGTGTGTGTGTGTGTGTGTGTGTTGGATACAAAATAAATGGCAATCTCTTGCAGTGTGAGGATCTGGGTAAAAGTTTAAGCAAGATTTTCAAAGAATTTACATAATCAATTCAATATGGGCGTCTGATATTAAAGGAACATTTCCGTGAATTTTCATTTTCATATTTATGGTCTATTAGCAGATTAAATAAATAAATTGTGAGATAAAAAAAAGAAAAAAAAAAAATATTTTGATATATTTTTCTGTTAGTAAAGTTAAAAGATTTCTAAAGTGTATTGAAAAGTGACCTTGCAGTGTAAATTGTGATGTCATATTCGCAGATCCAAGATAATTCTTTATGAATTTCTATCAAATAAAAACAAGAGTTCCGACCTACCTACATGGGCAGATGGGCAAAGCATGTTCTTGCAAAGAATTAAACGGATACCCTATCTTAATAATTACACAAAATACGTTTTCAATAATCTAGAAACGAGCAATTGATATTCAAATAAATACATAAACATTGTTTTAGATCTGCAGTTAAGACGGCGCACTTGCACTGCAACTTCACTTTTCAACACACTCTTTAAATATTTTAAATGCGATAACTCCTATAAACGGAATAAGATATCAACTTGTTTTTCACCAATTTGTTTCTTGAATGTATAGTCCTCTATATGAAAAATAGGGCTATTCCTTTCAGACGTCAAGTCAAAGTTCTGAATGCATGTGTATCATACATTTGTTCAGGAACTCTATCCGGGAAGCTTCTCATGTTCTCGTCTATTATTTTTGGTGATGATAGCATCATCTATGGCGATAAAACTAACGAGATCAAACAGCCTTTCGTGCACACAACTTTAATTTGCACAGGGATCAATACTCCAAACTTTTTGTTGACCAAACCTTTTGTGTTCCGAGGGTAATCAATAATACAAGTCATTGAAAGAAAGAAAACTATCCAATAGATTCATCAATACCAGCCATAGTGAAATATGGCTACATGACTTTCATCAGTGTTACGCATGTACATCTGATATGAAACATGTATTTATTACCTCCGATTAACTATTATGATGCATGTAAAATACGCAGATAAGCGTATACATGCATGTTGCATGGCTATATATTCGACTATAACTTACGATTATGATCAATAATCATTAGTCAGGCATTTTCTGGCTATATTTTCCGTTCACTTCACATATCATTAAACTGTTAAAGAAATGATAAAGTCATACGATATACTGCGGATGTCAAAATAACATAAACAGGAAAATAATTGCCTTTAATTGCAATTTCTTGATTTAGTGGCCTATATCTGAAATGAGAACTTACATTAATTCAGTATCCTTGCTCTTGTTCAGTGCGGTTTGTACACGCTCGTGTGGTGGAGCAAGTATATATGTTGTTACTGCATTCGAGATTGAGTTGCTATTGTCATGACTGGGCTCACACGTCAATAAACACAACAAGTTTTCTATTCAAGTACTTCAGGAGTTTGCAACAGAAGCATCTGTTGTATTCTCATCATATAAGTAAAAGTTTCGATGACATGAAAACTTGGTGTGCTATACTTGACTGCTTGGTGGCTATTTTTCTGTTTGTGTTTATTCAAACCCGTAGGGAGACAACCCCCAACGTACACATATCTCATATACCCAGCGGTATTGAAGCCACAGGGGCAAAGTTGCAGTGCAAGGGGGAAGGAGGTGCCCAATCGAAAGTTAGGGGCGGACGGGCACATGAGGTGCCCTTTCGAAAGTTATATGAATTATTATAGGTTATTCTTAAAGCTTGAAAACAAATAGAAAATTACTCACTCACAAATATTACATAGTACATAGAAGTTGTATAATACATTTAGTATTTATTTGACACAATTAAGGCATGTCATTTATCAAGGGCCCTGACACCGAGAGCCCTGACACCGAGGGCCGTGGTGGGAGAGGGAATGGCCCCAATAATTTTCTTATCAGTAAATTTCAAAGGAAGATCTTTTATCTATTCGCCCGATGGGCAATTGCCAACATGGGTCTTTTGTTTTTTGCTCCCACCCCCCCCCCCAAAAAAAAAATCCCGCCTCTACTCAAGCCATATGTATAGGAACCGGGAGCCAGAGGCACAAGCCCCCCCCCTCCCAACCTTTTTTGGAAACTGACAAAAGTGCCCCTTTTTTAAAATGAAAAGTGAAAACGCCCCTCAAGCACTGTCAAAAAAGTACCCTCGGTTGATTTTCTGCCTCCTTGCCCTTTCGACACCCATGCATATACCTTCCTATAAATCATGTGAAATTGGATAATTTTACTGTGGAAACGCACCCCCATGAAAAATCGTGGCTAGGGGACTGGTATATTGGCATATATTATATAAGAGAAAGTACTATGAAAGAGAAAAGTTTAAAGCTTCGCACGAATATCTTTAAAAAACGTTTTTTTTTCAATACGCGTTCTCTGGTCAGGCGCCCTGCGGAAAAGAGATTCCCGAAAGCAGGGCGTAGCGGGATGCAAAATTGGATTGGGGGAACCGAAAATTTGAGGAGGGTCATTTTTTAGCTCAAGCAACACAAAGTGTTTGGTTGAGGTTTTAAAATCGAGCAACAAATTCACTTTCTGGCCTTTAAAATGTTTAAACTGTTTTGTTTTACAGTTTTAACAGCTCCGATCTTGCAATTTTGGCTAATAGAATATGTTATCTTCAATTCTAATCCTTGTGTTTTGTTAGGTGTAAATCATTGTAATTGTGTAGTTATAGTTAAAAAAGGTGCAATTTGTTAATACTTTTACAGCTTCTTTGAAAATATTCCATAGTGTAATGTTTTACACAAGCTCCCCTCAGGCATTTTCTTTCATAAACAAACTGCCCATCGTGCATAAACAGACATCAGGTAATTAAGTAGCTTTTATGATGAAACTGTCCATCTTGCAAGAATAGACATCAAGAAATTAACCAGCTTTATTTGAAACAGAGATACTATTTAGGAATTCCATAAATTTCATATTTCAATAGATATTTTTTCCAGTACTGCAGTAACGACACTTATTCTTGTTCCAATTGGAAATGCAACTTTGCATGGAACTTCATGAAAAATGAATATCAATATATGGACGGGTAGATTGGGCTTAATTTGACTTGAGCTTTACTGGTAGGAAATATGCTACAGAACATGAAAATAGTAAATATTTTTATCAGAATCAGTGAAAAATTGACCAATTTACATCAGTTTTAATTTGTAGGACTTGTTGTAATAAACAATGGGAATTTTTTCCTTAGGTTGAGTTGTTAGCTTATTATTTTTTATATCTCCACCAACTTTATTTAAATGGGAGCAGTTGAATATGACAAAGAAGTTTTGAACTTCATCTCCATCAATCGAAGCATAGCTCAATTGAAGTATAACAGGAGAAACTGGTCAGTTGGATGATTTTCAGTGACTGAAATTTATGACAGAAATATAAAGAATTGCATTAAAAAGCTCTCAACTATAAACAATAGTTTATTCTCAAAAAAAAGATATGGCACATTTAGACTGGGGACTTGACATCAATAACCCTCATCATGCCATCTTTCTTTTTTATTGACAACAAATCACCACCACAGGCTGGACACTCAAAAACTTGTATCAAAATGTAAAAGTTAGAGCATCTGCATCAGTCATCAGTGATGATGCTCTGGTTTTATCATGGCACCAACTTAGCCGTAGTTCTTACTACACACAGAAACATAGATGGATCTTACATGAGTCGGATAAGTAAAGTTTGGTCAAAATAGGTCAACGTAAATTTGCGCTCTGGATTTTCATTTACAATCTAACCATTGCCAATATTATTTTTATTGAATTTATGATGCAAATGACATATTTTTGACATGTATTGACAGCAAAATATCATATGGGATCCAGGGGTGAAGCCCAGGGAAGCTCTGAAATCAAGCCATATATATTTTACCAAAGTTATTTCTGATCAAACTTATGATGCAAATTATATATTTGTTTTACATGCATGCATCAACAGCAAGATTTCGTCGGCCCTGGGAACGAAGCCCATTTGCCCATAGCTCTCATGAATTCAGTATTAATTAAAATTAATTTCTGATCATATTTATGCTGCATATACATGTTGTTTTACATAAAGCAACAACAAAATTTAACTTTGGGATTCAGGGGACAAAATCCTTGAAAACTCTCAAAGATTAAGTATTTACCAAAGTAAATATCAAATGTATGCTGCAATAATGACATCAGTATTTTTCTCTTGAAAATTAAATAGTTCCCAAGGTTATTGATTTAGTTTGTAGTATTTTACTATATTAAGATAATTATTTATTTTTTTGAGGCTGCAAGCTGCAGAAAGATGCTGAATGCAATGCTGAAGCATTGACCATCATAACTAAAGTATTGTCAGAAAATGTTTTGTTTGGTATAAGAATCCTAGCAAAGGAAAATAGATACCTTTTCGAAAGAGCTCTCATTGTGATGAAGGAAATCGGGGTCTTACATACTGACATACCATGTCTAAGTTTAGCTGTACTATCAATCTTGGGGAGAAGGATCACAAAATGTGCAAAAAAAGAATTTTCAAATTAGCTCTTTAGAGTTTTTTATCCGACTTTTTCCTCAATATTGTTCTTCAAAATTTCCGACATTTTCCTTAAAATCTCTTAAATTTTTGCTCAACAAAAAAAATGTGCTCAAAATATCCGACTTATACCTCAAACAGTCAAAATCTCTTATTTTTTGTTCGATATTTCCAACATTTTCCTCAAAATATATGACGCTTTCCTCAAAATTTTTGGTAACGGGAGTTGGGGTGGATAGAGTGGAGGAGATTCAACTTGATTCGTATTTTTTATGGTTTTGCCCTCCCCCCTCCCCTCCCTCTCCCTGCAAAAATTCTAACTACTCCACTGGGTTCGGAGGTGTAAAATTATCCAGGATCAACTGATCAAGTGACTTCCAACCGAAATTTCGAGGGGACCATTTGTTGTATCATAGCATCAACGTGTCCGTAGTTCTTATTTCACACAAGAACATAGATGGATCTTGTATGCTATCCCTCCCCCACCCCTCCCCCCACCCCTCTGTAAGGAAAACGTGTTGAATTTTATTTTCACAGCTTTTCTTGAGCGGGAATACGGAATAAATACAATTTAGTCAAAATAGCTTAAAGTTAATTTGTACTCTGGACTTTCATTTACAATCTAAACCATTCATTGCCAAGCGACATCAAATCTCATCATGGATCCAGGGGCAACGCCCACGGAAGCTCTAAAATCATTCCTATACTTACCAAAGTCATTTCTGATCAAATTCATGCTGCAAATGATATATTTGTTAACATGGCCCATATCTATCATGAATTCAGTATTTCAATATTGATTAAAGTTCATTTCTGATCATGCTTATGCTGCAAATTACATGTTGTTTTACATAAGCCAACAACAAAATTTAAATTTGGGATCGGAAACTCTCGAAGATTAAATATCTACCAAGGTGAATATCAAATTTATGCTGCGAATGACATTTCCTTTTGATTTATCAGTCGCAAAATTTATTGTGGCGACTCAGGCTCAAAAATTAATTATTTACTAAAGTTATTGATTTTGTTTATAGTGTTTTGCTATATTTGTTAATTTTTTGAAGCCGCTAGCTCGCAAAAAGATTAAACGTGAATGCAATGCTGAAGCATTAAATGAATATCCTAACTAAACTTGAAATGACTTAATCCTCTTTACTCCTTGCTGCATTGTGGGCTTCAACAGTTGTCTTCCACTTTCTGCGGTCTTTGGCGATGTACTTTACAGTCGCCTTAGTAAACCAGCCACTGCCAGACTGCCAGTGGCTTCACTGCCAGTAGTTTCAATTCTTCGAGTAAACAGGTAAACCTCATCGCCAGGTTTGTCTTGGACGTCCACGTTTCCTCTTTCCCTAAACTGCTAACTAAAACATTGTCAGAAAATGTTTTGTCGCTTTCGATATATTATTTCTATATGGCAAAGGAAAATAAATATCTTTTCGAAAAAGCTCACGTTCTGTTGAAAGAAATCCGGCACATACATGTTATAAGTTCAGACGTACCAGCAATCTTGGGGAAAAGGATCACCAAATGTGCGAGAGGTCAACTTGATTCCGATTTTTTTTAATGGTTTTGCTCCCCCCACCGCTCCCCCCGCTCTCCCCCCACCTTCTTCCCTCCCAACTGCAAAAAAAAAAAAAAAAAGTGTAGCTAGTGCACTGGGTTCGGAGGATCAACTCCCATGTATAAAATAATATAAGATTTTAGGTTAAACCCCTCCCTGACTTTTCTCGTCAAATTTGGGCAATTGACCAAGCTAGTGACTGGAGTGACCCCCCTCCCTCCCTCCCCCACGGTGGCTATACGACACTCACTGCATACAGGATCGAAAAGTTTAAGAGAGACAATGGGAGGGCATTTAGTTCCACAGGCCTTTGGGTCCATTAATGGTCGGTCCTAAATTCTCTGGTTCTAGGCAAGCAAAATCAAAGTCCATGCAGGAAGTCTCAAAAATAAAAATAAATAAAAAAATCGTCCATCACTGTTTTCACCATCTCTTTCAACTCCATGGTTTTCACACATCTGACCAAGGAGTTATTTCTGACCATACAAGCTAAGTTGAATCTGACCAACAGACCAAGGAGTTATTTTTATGATCCAAGATCACGACAATGTTTACATCAGTCTGACATACATTGACCCAGCATTCATGGCATTTACGTAGTGCACAACCTGTGAAATACTTGAATACTGTCTGCATAAGATTGAGTCGATACATGCCTAGGCATGCGTGCACTCCTGTATAGATAGTTGGCTTGTGAATAACCTGCAGGACTGAAAGATTGGTCAGGAAAATGGACAGCACTACTGATAAGTATGCAGAAATAGTCAATGATGGAAAGATTTTAACCCTTCTAAAGAAGCATGGGCTGAATTTGATCTTACTGACAAGCGTTTGGAGCCTGGGATATTTTCGTTTCAGTGCTGTTTGGTTGCTCATGGTTGTCGCGGTCGGGCTCTGGAGAGAACGAGCCAGCTCCCGCATGAACCAAACCCGAGAGCTCGCTCGGAAAGTGATGAACAATGAACGTGAATCCATTACAAGTGTTGTGGGAGATCTTCCATCTTGGGTAAGTTAAACTGCAACTTGACTTGGCTTTCAGTTTCATATTTCTTATTTTGTAAATTGTAAGATTTCAAACTAAGTTAGGTAGGCCTAACGTTAGGCCTGGTTAGAGTATGTGGACCAGATCCAAGGGAAAATGTTTTTTTCCCTTCATAATTCCTTAATTGTCATGGTTGTCGCAGTCGGCCTCTGGAGAGAATGAGCCAGCTCCCGCAAGAACCAAACCAAACCCGAGAGCTCGCTCGGAAAGTGATAAACAATCAACGTGAATCCATTACAAGTGTTGTGGGAGATCTTCCATCTTGGGCAAGTTAAACTGCAACTTGACTTGGCTTTCAGTTTCATATTTCTTATTTTGTAAATTGTAAGATTTCAAACTAAGTTAGGTAGGCCTAACGTTAGGCCTGGTTAGAGTATGTGGACCAGTTCCAAGGGAAAATGTTTTTTTCTTCATAATTCCTTAATTGTCCCATATTTTTAGTTGTTAGGATTGCAGAACAATTTGCAATTACTTTTTCCATGTACAAATTTTGTATTTTCAAGGCATTTTATGTTAATTTCTTTCAATCTTGATCAAAAGAGTGCCAAAATTTCAGTTGATCACCAATATTTTTGCATAACTTGTACTGTTGTAGGCTTTGTAGGTAGGCCCCTAGGGCTTAACATGTATTTCCCAAGTAGGCTAAGTCAATTTGTCCTTAAAGTTAAGGTAAGACTAAACGTTAGATTAATAGTGTTTGTAACAACAAATTTCATCATTTACCATGAGTACTAATATGTTACATAAGATTCCATTTTTCACATTTTGCAACTTATTTATAGTGGAACTCATGAATGCAATTTTTAAACTTACAATAAAGTCTTGACACAATATAAAAATTAAATCCAAATTACACTGTTAGACAGAATACATACTTGCAGTTCTTCCTGTTATAAAAAAAAAACTCAGCAAAGAATTGTTTTTAAATAATTTCCAAGTTTCTGAGTAGTTATGAATAAACAGACAAGATAATGGCTAGAAAATTCACCCTCACAAAAAACCTGTAGCATTACAATTTCTTAAAGAGTTCAACTACAAGCCACACATCACCAACCTGAAACTAAAATGCAATAGCTCTCTCAACATCCTCCGACTGCTCTCCAACACTACTTGGGGAGCGAACCGCCATGCTCTCCTCAAAATTTTCAGGCTCACCATTCGTGCCAAGCTTGACTATGGCAATATTGTTTACTGTGTCGCTCACAACTCATACCTCAACAACATTAACACCATCCAAAATGAAGCCCTCAGGCTTTGTCTAGGAGCCTACAGGACCTCCCCAATCACTAGCCTTCATGTTGAAGCCAACGAACCCCCCTTTCTACTTAGATGTAAAAAGCTTAGCCTCTCCTATGCTTTTAGAGTCCTCACCAACACCCAGAACCCTGTTTACAACCTCATTAGGTACCCCAATTTCTCCTCCCTCTTTGATAGGACTAAAACCCTATCGCCTCCCTTCATCTTACGCATTAAATCAGACCTCTTTCAACTTGGCATCAACCCCGCCACTCTCGGCACCTATTCCTGGCCCACTTTTCCACCTTGGGCCACCCCCCTTCCTTCTGTCCACCTAGACCTCTCCACTTATAACAAAACTCAAACTCACCCTAATCTCTTCATCAATCTCCACAACCAAATCAAAGACCAACTCTCAAATTACACCTCCATCTATACTGATGGCTCCAAGGAAGGCAACAAGACAGCTGCTGCTGCCATCATCCAAGACATCACCCTCAGTAGCAGACTTCCTGACCACTCATCCATCTTTTCAGCCGAGGCTAAGGCCATTCTCCTCGCCCTCAACTTTATTGAGTATTCTCCTCTTAGTCACTTTGCCATTTTCTCTGACTCAAAGGCTGTTCTTACTTCATTACTCAATCTTAAATGGGATAACCTCACCTGCCACCTCCTCCTTTGGAAACTCTTCTCTCCCACCCTCTGCAGGAAAAGTGTTCTTTTCTTCTGG
Source organism: Chiridota heheva (assembly GCA_020152595.1). Taxonomy (NCBI): domain Eukaryota; kingdom Metazoa; phylum Echinodermata; class Holothuroidea; order Apodida; family Chiridotidae; genus Chiridota; species Chiridota heheva. The sequence continues at coordinate 651,412 of JAIGNY010002621.1, forward strand.
ATACCCAGCCATGTTGGCATCCCTGGCAATGACAGGGCTGATACAGCCGCTAAGCTTGCCCTTAACCTCCTCCCTTCCCCTTTTCCCAAAACCCTCTCTGACATCAAACCGCTTATCGCTTCTCTTGTTCGTGACCGCTGGCAAACCTTATGGAACTTCCAAATTGATAACAAACTCCATGTTATCCAGCCCACAATCCCGATCAAATCCACCATCAACAACCTCTCTCGTATCGACAACGTTCATATTACCAGTCTTAGAATTGGTCACACCCACCTCACTCACTCCCACCTCCTTATTGGTTCCCCCCCCAACCTTTCTGTACAATTGCCACTGCATCCTCACAATCCAACACGTTGTCCTTGCTTGCCCCTGTACAACCTTCCCAGAGCTTCCCTCGCTCCCTACAACTCAATTGCTGAGTTCTTCCAAAAAAATCCTCCAGATAAAATAGTCTCCTTCCTTCAGCATGCATCCCTCTACAACCATATTTAATTCTCCTCTTCCACCCCCTCTCTACTTTGTTTTTGTTTTACCCATGCACCTCCTCTCTCGATCACAGCTTTCTGGCTTTTGTTCTTGAATTTCTCTCATTCTTCCCCTGGTCTCTTTCCTTACTACCTCTAAAATGATCTGACCTCTCAGGCACAATTTGACCTTCTTTGTCGTGGTGCCGTTAAGACCTCATCAAACAAACAACAAACAAACAAAGAGTTCAATGAAAACAATATTGATGCTTGTTATACTAGGCCTAGGTGGAAAGCAACAGAAGTATTCATAGAAGTATTCATAGTAGTGGATTGGGTTTGTGACGGGCTGTCCAATTTATGAAAAAGCTGTCTGGTGTGTTGAATCGAAAAGTTTGAAAACGTCCTCTTGGAAATTTATTACCCAAACAGTGGAGGATGCCATCCGTTAAAGGACATGAAAACTTAAGCATTTCTTTGCTGTAACCTTGTCATTGTAATTTGTGAAGTTATCTCAAGGATGTTCCCAAAAATACCCTGGCTGCCTGGTCTTGGTTTTAAATAGTGCCACATTACTGTGTTACATCCATTCCTCCCCCTCATCCAATCAACCATGTTTTTACCATACCAACTAAAATTTAGCCGGCTATGCTGACATAGCATATGGTTTCAAAATGAAGTTTGGGAATCATATTTATCACAGATTCATACTCAAAATAAAAGTGCTGTAACAGGAATAATGAAAGTCATGGCAGACATACATGTATTTATTGACAAATGACACGGCTATGATTATAAAATGAAAATAAGATAAGACTATTTTCTTTGTTTCTTTTGTAACTTTCTCAGCCATTTATGGTATATAAACAATTCCACAGACATACAAATGAATATATTTAGATCATAAATTTCCACTGTTAATATTCAACCCAGCACTTACTATAATAAACATGGTTAACCAACATGCCCATCAAGCTCTAGTTAGCCTGCATATGAGAATCAAGAAACAGTCACTTGTTAATATTTTTGGTAAATACACTACTGCAGGCTGCAGCAAATGAAATTTGTTTCTTCTCATAGCAGTTGACACCCTGACACCTCGTTGAGGTCCACTTGATGGATCTTTCTTAGGTCAGGGTATAGCAGTTGACACCCTGAGGTCCACTTGATGGGTCTTTCTTAGGTCAGGGTATAGCAGTTGACACCCTGACACCCTGTTGAGGTCCGCTTGAGGGGGCTTTCTTATGTCAGGGTATGTTTTCTCATGATTTCCATATACATATTTTTAAAATAAACAAGGAATTGTAACAGAAAACAAGATGAGTAAAAAAAGATGAAAATGATTGATTTCTCAATAGCTGAAATTGTTTCTTCTTTCAATTTACACCAGTACCTAATACCTACTTGTAGGGTTTGTACTTCACCAGAAGAAGAATTTCTGTCATTCTACAAACTGAATACTTACCTGTATGCATGTTCTTCATTCTTTTCATAGATTTATTTGTTTCTTCAGTTTATATTCTAAAGTAATTTTCCAATATTTAATTGATACACAACTTCACCACTACTAAAAAGACAATACCGTATAAGTTACAGCTTACAATTTAAATACTTTAGAAATAAAAAAACAGGCCCAACATATAGGCCTTTATTAATCAATGCTTATGCAGTATGCCTGCAGTAGCTCCAGCGAATAGTTTAATCCTTACAATAACATTACTAGGCCTAACCTTACTATACTATACTAAATTTTAATGCCATGTCTTAAATCGATGATTAAAATTCCTCGAAAGTTACATAGAATATGCTTTTGACGTACGACGTGGGCCTTAATATAGTGATCATTTAAGATTAAGCCTTTACATGCTTGAAAAAATCTGATAATCTTGGCCCACTTCAACTGCAAAGTATTGCCCTTAATCGTCACCCGTCCCACACTAATTTGATATAGGCAGAAAGCTTATAGCTTTATCTACCGATTTTTAATCTTAATTTTCTGGAAGAGGGTCAGGAGCTTGGCAAAAATTTGGTCCAAAATTGACCCTATATTTTAATTACCATACTGTAAAACACATATCAAAAATGGTTAAGTAAAGCATGTAAAAATTGATATCAATCGAAAGAGAAAAAGTTGCAGTTCACCTACCTCGCCGGCTTGTTTGCTACAGCATATGTATGTCATACGCCCCCCCCCCCCCTTCCCTCCTTCCACGAAGAAAATGCATTCATTCAGTGATTAGTTTTGCGGAAAAAAGCACAAATCTCAAAATGAGCGAAGTCCTGTGCGAAGAAAGTGACGTCACACCACCTCATTATGTTGCACTGGAAACTGACTGGGTGTAGAGGTGAGTCACACAATTGACAAATGCATTAGGCGTTTTAGTTTGAAAACATTAAACAAGTATGGACATATGTATGTAAGCAAAATTTTGTTTTGCTGTTTTAATTACTACTAAGTTATAACAAATGAAACACAAAGGCTGCTTCATAAGTACGTAACAACTCATCCTGAGCAGCAAAATGGCAAGTCTATATAACCTAGCATAACATAACAAGATGACGGGCTAAGAAGGGTTAGTTACTCCAAGAAAAGACCAAACTAACACTAGTAACGTTCCTCCGCGCAGTAGCCTACAGTCAGAGCAATTCTGGGAGCCTTTATTTTCGATATTAAAATCAACCCCCTTCTCACTGAAAAATTAAACACACTGACTTCAGTTTGTTTCCAGTTGCAGTTGTAAAAGTTGGAAAAAAATAACAACGATGAATGCACAAGAAAAGAGAAAAGACAACATTTTTTTCTCAGTTCTTTTTCTTTAAATTTGTGAAACGCTCTAAACAATACATGTAATGCCTATGCATGTACATGTGTGTGCACAAATAAGATGTATTACGCCTCTAAATTAGCATGTGCATTATTTAAAATATCTTACCCTCGTGGCACGTACGTATGCATATGGCATTATAGGCATTGGAATTGCAAACCTCAAACAGTGCAATCTAATTCGTGCGCTTTACATACGCCCATGAAAAACGCCATGAAATTTTCTCGCCCGTGTTGCTCTTTCTCTAACTTGTGTGTGCTCGTGTATGCATAACAATGCTTAGCATAGAAAATTCACTGTCTATGCAGAAATTTCACTTTAAAAGACCACATAGCCAAAACTGAGAAAATAACGTTTTTAACACATTTCTAGCAATAAGTTTTACTTCAGTGATATTATTATTTGATTTGGGATTGTCTTCTTAATACAGAGGAGTAAGTTTTTTGTTTACAAGGTAAGGAAATAAGTTGGTAGTCATCGGAAGTAAAAGTTTGTTGTTTTGGTGATGTTACATATCCGTTGCATAATGGCCCATAGCGCTGTATTTACATGGTGGCTTACTACTACATTTAGCATAGATAAAATATTTTTCTTTGAATAAGCAAATCAAATTTCTGGAAGAAATTAGTTAATTCTTATTCAGATGACCATAGACCTACAAACATGTATGTGACACAAATTAAAAGGGTTTTTGTAAAAAAAACAATCAATTTGATTAACGCAGAAATGACTTTCCTCTGTCGAAGAATACTTCAGACAGCAATACTTCTGTACTTCCATGCTTTGGATCTACTTCTCGCTGAATTGGATCAACGCTTTAAGCAAGAGACCTTAAAATGATCTTGAAGATGGCAGATACTGTCAGATTATTACAGCAATCAAGGAAGGTGTGGTAACTTACTATCCTACATGTATCCCGCCTCAAGTAATGTGAAGTAGGTCTACAGCAACCCAAATTATGGAAGGGCGTAGGAATGGGCCCCTCTCAGAGGGGAAGCGTGGGGAAAAGACCTCCAAAATTTGCCGGTTACAAGGGAGGAAAATCAGTTTCTATCAATGTTCAAGTTGCTATTAATCGTGGAAATCTGAAATTTTCGCAAATTACCCTTCAATTTCCGAGAAATTTCCTTCATTTTTGGGCAATTTTCTGAGATTTTCGGAACATTTTCTTCACTTTTTGTTATTTTCTCATCATTTTTGGGCAGTTTTACGATTTTTGGGAAATTTTCTTCAATTATTAGCAAATTTTAATATAACAATTTCTATGCAAATTAAGTCACTTTTCAGGAAATATTTCTTTAACTTTTAAGAAATGTTGCCAAATTTTATCCAAATTCCCTATAATTATACCGAATTTCCCAACTGTACCATTTTTTCAATTTGATTTGAATTACTTTTCAATTTGATTTGAATAATTTTTCAATTTTACCTCCTACCCAGGCAGGAAGCATGCAACTGGGAAGGTGATATCCTCTCAGGGCATTTTGGCCATGTTGGGTTGGCATCTTTAACTTTTGATTGATTTGTAAGAGTTGCAATATGCAAAATTCACTTAAGTTTATAGGCCTATTTTTAGCTCCAAATGCACTAAAATTGCAGAGCTTCCACTGCTTCACCCACTAGTCCCCATAGGGGCTTTGCTCCTGGATCCCACCAGGGCTTTGCCCCTGGACCCCACCAGGGCTTTGCCCCTGGACACCACTGGGGCTCTTAAGTGGGCCCTAGACTCCACGCTGATATATGTTTGGCCCCCCTACTTCAAAAACGTTCCAGCGCCGTTGGCCTGACATTTAAAAATATACATGTGTCTATACAATTCCACAATATAGAACAGTTGGAGACAGATCACCCTCCCACCAATGCGGTCGAACTAAAGTGTCAAACGTGGTGCTGCGTAAGACCGTGTTCCTGCATATGGGTCTCTGGCGAGGCCTATAGGGCGAAGCCCTTGGGCTGAGGGAGCAAAGCCCCCAGAAGCTTAGAAAATTGTGTGTTTTTGATGCTCCAAAATCAACACAAAGTTCGCTATGAAATCTGATTGATGAAAAAATACAATTTTTATTCTAATGTTAAAATCTACTCAGATAATCATTTGGGTTACCATTTCAAAACAGGCAGCGGGGGAAAATGTCCCTGCAAATTGAATGAATTCAGACAAAATTGTAGGGCTCATAAAAAAGTAAGCTTTGGTCCAAGGAAAAGCCCCAGAAGTTCAGAAGATTTATTGATTTTTATATTGGGGGCCAGATTCATCATTTGCCCCAACAAACCTCAATACCAAAATGTATTAATCTCTTATCATGGTGCAAAAACTATTTGTAAAGGGTGGAGGGAGGGGGAATTGTTAGAATTGGCACCATTTTCTTTAAAATAAAAATAAATGGCTGGAAATTTAAGTAAATTTTACAAAAATTGAAGAAAAATTAAGGAAATTGCACAAAAATTGAAGCAAAATTTACAAAAATGAAGGAAATTGCACAAAATATAAAGCAAATTTTACAAAAATTGAAGACAACTTTCCCAAATTTGAAGAAAATTGTAGAAAATGAATGGGTCTAGGGCGAAGTCCTGGAAGCTCTGAAGATTTCTTGATTATGACAGTATGATGTCCCACAATGGTTTAAAATCAACACAGATTTCCTAAATGAAAGTGATGAAAAGAAGACAAATTTCAGATTCTATTGTTAACAGGTACCATTTCGAAACAGGCAGAGGAAAAATTTGCCCTGAAAATAGAAAAAGTTCCGTGAAAATTGTGGAATCATGGGCGAAGCCTCGGAAGGGTCCAGGGGCAAAGCTCTGGAAACTCTAAAGATTTCTTGTTTTTAATGCCCGAAAAATGATTTATAATCAACACAAAGTTTCAAAATGTAAGTGATGAAGAGAAGATAATTTCAAATTCGAACGTTAAAATCTACTCAGTCAAAATTGTGAGGTTCATGGACGAAGCCCTGGTCTGAAGATTTCTTGTTTTGGTTCCCTGAGATGGCTGAAAATCAACGCAAAGTTCCCAAATGTAAATTGTGGGGTCTGGGGTGGAAACAAAAGAGGGCTCCATGAGAAGAAGTCCCACTTAAGGGTCCTTGGGAGGGGTCTAGGGCGTCAAGCTCCCAGAAGCTCTGAAGATTTATTGTGCTTGATGCCCCTAAATGTCTGAAAATCAACACAAACTGATATATTTTGAAATTTCCACTCAAAATTGAGAACAATTTGGGCAAAATTGTGGAGCTTAAGGGTGAAGTCTTGGTCTAAAGTTTTTTTTGCCCCAAAGTGGCTTCAAATCAACACAAAAACAGAAATGTAATTTATGAAAAGAAGAACAGTTTTCAATTCTAATCAGGCAAAAGAGAAATTTCCTTTAAAAATTCGTCCACAATATTGTCAAGATTGTTGGGTTCATGGATGTAGCTCTGATAGGGATGAAGGGACGAATCCCCTGGAAGATTTCTAGTTTTTGATGCCCAAAAAATGAAAAATGGCTCTTGACTTTAAACGTGTGTGGGCGGGCATCTTTCCTATATACATCTCCTGCCATTGCCTAACCCGCCCCTAATCAATATCATGCCAAGTCGAGTGGACTGGTGGAGATGATTATGATATCTAGACAATTCAGGTATAAGATTTATCTCTAATATAAATAGAACAAACAGGCATCCAACATTTTAAATCTCTGCCTGACTAAGTGCCCAAGTATAATGTTGTCAGCATGATACCGAGTCAGGAGAACATGATTCTGATAAAATGATTCGGGCATGATTGAGATGAACCTCAGATTTTAATAATCAGTTGTCTCTGACATTTTACATCTCTGCCCGACTAAGTGCCCAAGTATGATGTTGTCAGCATCATGTGACGAGTCGGCAGTGGAAATCTAGCTTAATCGGGCATGACTGAGATATACTCTAAAACCAGGATACAAGTGCACCTGTCATTCTGCATTTTTGCCTGACTAAGATCAGTATTCGCCCAACGGACGGAAGGGAAAGGAGGGGGAGGGAGCTAAAAACTATGATTTTATCCAAAATATTTTCTATACATAAAGGTATAGGCCCAACCATATTAATTTTCCTACAATTTTGTTCGAATATTAGGCCACCATTTTGCCCGACGAAATAGTCAATTGCCTGAGGAAAAACATTTTCTAGAGGGGTTGTCACACCCCCCTTTGACGCTCACTTAATACTTAGTAACCCCTATTTCTCCAAATTAATAATTGGAAAAAAGTGAAATTGCCTTATTTGAAAGTTCAGAATAACCACTTACTGCGAAATCCGCAAATTTATCTGAATATGTGACATTGCAAGTTGTAGATGTCCCACAGAGCAGAAAAAGTTAGGAAAGTTTTATCCTGTGATACCTCAGATGCTAAAAATTCTTTTTGAGAACTTGACGGAGTTATTATAGACCCCCATAGTATACCTAAAGATGCAATCCAGTGATAAATGTTCAAGATATTACCGAGGGAGGTCAGCCACTCTGAACCGGCTGAATGCAAAGTTCCAGACCTATAGGTCTACGTACATTTATTACAACAAACGCTTCGTGAACTCCTTCACAACACTGCAGATTTAAGGTAACCTATGAATACATTTTGGAAATGCCTCTCAGTCTCATCTGGTACATGCACTGTCTCATACAGTACAATTCTCTTCTTTCGTCTATATACCATAATGCGATCTATTTCCTAGAAATCACCAAAAGGAAGCTAAAAGTTTAGGCCTACAACTGGACTCGAGCTTAGTAGTAGCCAATAAATACACACATACACACATTGTATGTGTAGGCCTACGTATGGCCAGTTGGAGATAAAATGATATCACTGTCTGTTCAACTTGACACGCCACAAAATTTTAATAATAGAAATTAGAATAGGAAGTTAAGTTGTTTATATGAGTGACAAAAAAGGGGTTTTCTAAGATTGCAAAAGACAGACATTTTTCGAACTACATATGTAAAGCTGTTCCAAATTAAAAAATACATCATTGATTACAAAATTGCTACATGTCACCAGCCCTTTAAACATATTTACCTCCGCCAATGAAGATAGACGAGGTTATGTTTTCGCCTGTGTTTGCTTGTCTGTTTGTTTGTCTGTTTGTTTGTCTGTCATCAAGATATCTCAAAAACTGACAATTGGATTTAAGATTAAATTTGGTGTGTGGTTTTGTTACTGCTTAAGGAAGAAGTGATCAAAATTTGAGACATATTGGAATAGGAAAAGGGTGCAAATGGGGGGTGGGGACATGTTTTTACCTCTGTTTGTTTGTCTGTCATCAAAATATCTCCAGAACTAATTACTGGATTGGGATTAAATTTGGTGTGCTGTTTTGCCACTGTTTCTTGAAGGAGGGATTACAATTTGGGACTAATTGGAACAGGAGGAGGGCAGAAACTTCAAACTGTTACCACTTGTCACATGAGGATTAGCTGAAAGATGCAAGAAGTTACAGGAAGTCAAAGTATCACTACCAGATAGGAATTTAAAAACCAGAATCATATCGCCACGTACTCTTTTCAACTCGAGTGTGGTCAAACCAAGAATTCGCAACCTTGATTCATAAGAGAGATTCCTTACTTCGGGAATAAGATGTTACCTTGTCGACAAGCGATTGATGAAGTACTATATTTCATATGAGAAAATTCTTGCATTCTTTTGGTAGCTCCTTGGTCTTACATATTTCTAATTGTATGGGAATTTATTGACCTGATGAGCGGTCAAGAGTTGTGTGTGTATATTAATATGTGTGGGTGTGCAAGGAGATGTTAATTGCATTGCTGTTTTATGTATAATTAGGAAATAGCTAAATATAATGACATATTCTTGGCACAACCAAGTTGGTGGCTGATTTTTCTTTGTCAATGTGCTTAAATATGAACTAATAAATGTGAATTATTTATTGTACTGTAGGCGTAAAAAGCATAAGAAATGTGTTTTCTCTTTGTCAATGTGCTTAAATATAAACTAATAAATGTGAATTAATTACTGTACTGTAGGCATACAGAACATAAGAAATGTACTAAGTGCAGTATTGTCGGTTGTTTGTATTTGTGTGTTATTCAGTTTTGAGAAATTATTTGTCTGATAAATCATTGCTAATATTGTAATAACTTTATTATAGTTAAAACATTACAGTGCTGTACATACTTACATTGTAGGGTATACATGTTATTCTCGTTTTGTAAGAATGTATGCATATAAGGATACTGCATATTGGTTTTATATTTACCTTTGCCAAACTTGAACAGGGTTATGTTTACACCTCTGTTTGGTTGCTTGTTTGTCATCAACATATACTGTACGTGTATCTTAAGAAGTGAAGTATGAATGTTGATAATATTTGCTGTATGGTTTTGTTTAATAGTACTCAAGAAAGAAGTGATCAAATTTTTTAGGGCACATTGGAACAAGGGAAGGACAAATGGGAGGGGTGGGGATGTTTTGGGTAATTTTTATAGGAAGTTAGTCGAAATGTTCCAAAAAATGTTCTCCGCAATGAATTCATACCCAGAAAGGAAATTCAAACAGTAAATTTACTGGACTCAAAGAAAATTAAATTGATGTTGGTTTTTCCATTTGTTCTTTCTTTTAAAGAAAGTAGAACAAATGGATTCTGGCATTAAAGGAAACTGATGGAATGGGAAACATGTCTAAAAGGAACTTGAAACAATACTTCATGAGTAGCCCGAATAACAAAGAATAATATGAACTTGGAAGAAATCAGTCAGAATGTAGACTATCTGAAAGTGTTTATAATATAAGTGGACATGATAGATCAGAACTTAGGTAGCTAGATTTGCAGGTCATAAAACTTGGTAGGTCTAGGATTTCTTGGGTAGATTTGATTGGAGATCGGAATTTTTAGAAATATGAAGTACATGTACTGTAGCATGGTGTAATTGGTCAGGGTGGTAAAGTATACAATCTATAGAGTCCTACAAAATTCTTGTTTTATTTGTTATACCTTTTTCTTTCTTCAGGTCTACTTTCCTGATACTGAAAGAGCAGAATGGCTGAATAAGGTTTGTTTATATCTTTATATTACTTTCAGCTTCTCTATTTATGATATTGATTTCATTGCCATATACAACACTGTACCTAAAGAATCTGTTATAGATTAAGCTTAAAGGTTGCACACATTATTGGCTTCTGATGATTGTTTAAACTTGCCCGGCTTAATTGCACCACCCCCTAATCCTGGATTTAGGGGATAGGGCATGGAGGTATGTTTCTACTTTATGGGAATGCACAATACTTTAATACCCTCTAAGAATTATGTACCAAGGCAGTAGTTATTTGGTTTCAGTGTAGAATGGAACCAAAATTCTTCCTTTTTTGCATGACTGGTTCAAACTATGTTTTCATGAGTATTTCATGGAATTCTTGTATCATATACAAAGCCATTTTCTTTTATCAATGGGTAGGGATGGATGATATATTATGGAGTAGTACCACAGTACGTAGCAGATATCATGGGAGGGGGTAGAGCTGGTATCATTAGGGATGGATCTTATTAGGGATGGATCTCATTAGGACGGATGAATAAGATATATATATTTACAGGTGGGGTTATATCATTAGGATGAAAAAGAAATGGTAAGGTAGGGAGAGAGTGATGACATATTGGAATTGTGTAGAGAAATTGTCACTTTGGTATCTTTCTTAGTAATACATGTATTACATTGTGTCACTATGCTTTTCAAACCTGGATCATAAAAATACAATTATCAATCTTTAAGGCCGTTACACACCGAACGCGACGCAGTGAGCGATTTTTTAGATAATCATACAGGAAACAAATATTATAAGATGCTTTGACTTTTTGCTTACACGATGAAGTTTACAATTGAGGCTTTCTGATGATACTGGAAAATTTGTTAAAAATGCTCTTTTTTTTTAAACTGTGGAGAAATTCACTTTAGTGGAGCGTGATTTTCTGTCGCGATGCGAATTTTGCTTTAATGGTTGAGAAAGGCCCTTTCAATCAATTTTCAATTATCATCTGAATAGCCATGTGATGACGATTTTCTCTAAAAACAAGAGGTCAAAATGTTTCTTTTCCTTTGATTTGTTCAATTTTGTTAAAAAAATTGCTCGCCGCGTCACATTCAGTGTGTAACGGCATTTAACCTGCAAAATAATTGACACAGTACAAACTTTACAAATTTGAACTATCCAGAACCATACCATTGTTGTCTATGGTGATTAAATTAAAAAATGTTGAGGGTCAATGTAGTTACTCAAACTAAAAGAGTTGAAAACCCTTATTCTTTAAAAACCTTGGGAAAAGTGATCTCTTATCCAAACCTAAGATGCATTTGATAGGATTCTTGTCTGCTTTTGCAGGTATTTTTGAGATTAAAAATGATTAGGAACTTCAGTATGTGGATAATAGTTTGGCATGGTAAAGTGAAGAACCTCCCAGCCAATTTCTTGAACAGTTCTTTAACAGAGCAGGGATTTGTTATTCCCCAATAACAAATCCTTTAACAGAGTAATGGGTTCACAGCTTACAAAACTGTAATGCTTCTAAGGGTACTTACTGTATGTAATATGTGAAATACTATGTAATGTATGTAACTATTAATAGAGGACTGTATGTATAGTTGTTGATGAGAGAGATAATTGGGTTTGTATACTTAAAATATTATAACTTACATATTTCAATTTCGGGGGTAAAGCAAGACTTGTTTTTAAAGCACAAGTCATTCAAAAACCTCATCTGATTATAGAATGACTTATAGTAGTGTCTATGAAACACAAATAGAGCTTTCAAGGGTGTTTTTTACCTTTCTTTATCATTCATTGAACTTTTTCATAAATTGAATTTAGGAAATTTAAAATGCAAAAAGCTACAAAATGTGGAATCTGTTTGGTTTATCAATAGAAAAATTCTATAGCTCCACATCACCAGATATTAATTTATTTTGTACAGTAACAAGTTATATGCTGTAGAACATACTATATATATGACCAAAAGTCTTACAAATTTGTTTGTTCTTTTATTAATAGAAAAAAACATACACAGTAAAATTAATACAGTACCAATGCAAACAAAGGAGAGCTGTACCATGGCATATGGCAACATTTGAATCTAACTTGTCTCAAGAGAACAAAATATCTCCTGTATATGCACAGTGTGCAGCAAACAAATACAGATGTGAAGTATGTTTTAGGGAGTAAGTTTCCATTTAATCATGAACTTTTGAGTTCAATTTTCTTTGTTACGTTAAAGTAGCTGTATGACTTTAAATGTACATGGTAATAAGTAATATAGTTACTTAAAAAAACATGATGCTGCTACTTGTATAGGGTACCTATGTATAGGGTACCTATGTATAGGGTACCTATGTATAGGGTACCTATGTATAGGGTACCTATGTATAGGGTACCTATGTATAGGTACCTATGTATAGGGTACCTATGTATAGGTACCTATGTATAGGTACTTATGTATAGGGCACCTATACCTATGCATAGGTACCTATGTATAGGGCACCTATGTATAGGTACCCTATGTATAGGCACCTATGTATGGGGTACTATGTACTATGTATAGGGTACCTATGTATAGGGTACTTATGTATAGGTTACCTATGTACAGGTACATATGTATAGGTACCTATGCATAGGTACTTATGTATAGGTACCTATGTATAGGTACCTATGTATAGGTACCTATGTATAAGGTACCTATGTATAGGTACCTATGTATAGGTACCTAAGTATAGGGTACCTATGTACTATGTATAGGGTACCTATGTATAGGGGGTACTTATGTATAGGTTACCTATGTATAGGTACATATGTATAGGTACCTATGCATAGGGTACTTATGTATAGGTACCTATGTATAGGTACCTATGTATAGGTACCTATGTATAGGTACCTATGTATAGGGTACCTATGTATAGGGTACCTATATATAGGGTATCTATGTGTAGGTACCTATGTATAGGGTACCTATGTATAGGGTACCTATACATAGGTACCTATGTATAGGTACCTATGTATAGGGTACCTATGTATAGGTACCTATGTATAGGGTACCTATGAATAAATTATGTATCTCTGGTGTTCTTCACCACAACCCATGTTCTATACTCTACATTCTTTATCTTCCTACATGTCATAGTGTATTGTGATTGGAACTTGTCTTTATTTATCTTCTTGAGTTTTCTAGTTTCCTCCTTTTACTCAAATAATGTAGGTAATGTACAGTACAGTATTTGCAGCATCTGTATTTATAGATCTTTGCAGTTGGCACATTGTGTGTGGGACTTGGTTTGCATGCGGAGCATAATGCGAACCTATGTAATTGCGATTTCATCCGTCCGGCTGTTCACAGTTTTTCCTGAGATTTTCTCAGAAATGTTAATTCCTCAGAAAATTTTAAAGTTTTTTTTCCTTAGAAAAAGCTGAAGTTTCTTTAGATATCCTTATGGAAGGCTAGAATTTCCTTACAATCTGTTAAAGTTTTTCAGAAAGACAGATTGAAGACTAATTTCCTTAAAAAGTCTGCAAAACATTTGATATTTCCTTAGAAGATAACTGTACAGTGATGTAATTTTCCAATAATCTTCAGAGATCCTCAAGCATCTCACTCGTAGCACTGGAGACTTACAATCCTTGAAATTCTTTAAAATATTTGGGCACCAACGGTTGTATCAGGCATGATTATTATTAAACTCTGCCTTTATTTTTTTTGTCATTTGCATAAAGTTGGTATAGTATATGAACTGAAGATACTTTTTTATTTAGTATGCTCAGTCAGGGAGTGTGACAGGATGTGACTGCATATGGACATAGGGAGGAACGCCATGTGGGACATGGATGGGGGCCATGCGGTACATATGATATAATATATACCATGTGGTATACACCAAGGACTATATCAGGCATAATTATTTGACTGTCTTTTTTTCTTATTCAACAAGTCATTTGCATATAAGTTATCATATGAACTGACACTTTCATACATAGTATGCTCACCCAGGGATTGTTAGCTAGGATGAGACTTCTTATGGAGCCTATGGGATGTCATGTGGGACATGGGGTGGGGTGCCATGTGGGACATGGGGTGGGATGCCATGTGGGACATGGGGTGGGATGCCATGTAAAACAGGGTGAAATGCCATGTAGGATATAGGGTAGAATGCCATGTAGGATATATGGTGGAATACCATGTGGGACATAAAGTGCAATGCCATGGGTTGAGATGTCTTGTGGGACATGGGATGTTATGTTGGACATGGGGTGGGATGCCATATGGGACATGGGGTGGGATGCCATGTGGGACATAGGTTGGAATGCAGTGTGTGGCATAGGATAGGAGGCTATGTGGGACAGTGTAGGAGGCCATTGGGACATGGGATGTGATGCTTTGTGGGACATAAAGTAGGCTGTCATTAGGAAATTGGGAGGGATGCCATGTGGAACATATGGTGGGACATAAAGTGGGATGCCATGTAGGACATCAGGTTCGAAGCCACTGACTGATGTGGGACATACGGTGGGATGCCATGGGGGTTGTAGGGAGAGATGCCATGTGGGACACAGGAAGGGATGTCAAGTGGGACATAGGGAGGGATGTCATGTGGATATAAGGTTGGATTATTGTGGGACATGTAGGATGGTATCCATGTGGGACAGGATGGGATGCCATGTGGGTCATAGGGTGGGATGCCAAGTGGGACATATGGTGGAATGCCATGTGGGACATATGGTGGAATGCCATGTGAGACATACTGTATGGTGGAATGCCATGTGGGAGATATGGTGGAAGGCCATGTGGGACAAGGCATGGAATGGGATGTCATGTAGGACATGGGGTGGTATGTCATTTGGAACATGGGATGGGATCCATGTGGGACATAGGGTGGGATGCCATGTGGGTCATAGGATGGATGCCATGTGGACATATGGTGGGATGCCACATGGACAAGGGATTGGATGGGATGTTATGTGGGACATAGAGTGGGATGCCATGTGGGAGATATGGTGGAATGCCATGTGGGACAAGGGATGGGATGGGATGTCATGTGGGACATGGGATGGGATGCCATGTGGGACATGGGATGCCATGTGGGACATGGGATGCCATGTGGGACATGGGATGCCATGTGGGACATGGGATGCCATGTGGGACATGGGATGCCATGTGGGACATGGGATGCCATGTGGGACTTAGTGTGAGATACCATTTTTATAATTGACCGAGTCATTTGATATTTCTCAATTTGCATGGGCATGCAAACCATGACGGTATTTAACCGTTTTATTTACCTTTATTTGCATCTTTATTTTTATTTTTATTTCTCTCCTTCCTATCCCCTCTCCCTCTTCAATTCATCTCTGTCCCATCTCTTGCACCTTAGATTTTTAACACCCTTTTGGCACATTTGACTATGATTGTCACAGTGCCATTGAACATCAACAAACCAAACCAAACCTTTCAGAAACAGACCTAATTAGTAATGCATTTAATTTTGTCATCAGAGTGTTTACTTTATAAGTTTCTCTTTTTAATGCCGATTGAATGGTTTGTTAATAAAGCTATCTTTGAGAGTGGATGTCAGACAGGTGAGGGCCTATTTTACTTCTCAACATCTGCCCTGAATAGTTTCTGGTACACTTTTACAGACTTAAATGTGAGGTGAATCATCTACATACCATTTTTTCTTCTTCTGATTTTGTACTTCCAGATTGTGAAGCAGATGTGGCCTTATGTTGAGGGGTATGTGGTAGACATGTTGCACAATACAGTAGAGCCTGCCGTGAAAGAAAACCTGCCAAAGCCCTTCAAGAATTTCCGCTTTGAAACCATTAGCCTGGGTAGATATGTGAGTTTATTGTATGACTACATTTTATGCAGTTCCAAACTTAAATGCATTCAATTTTTTATTATTTTGTTTTTGTATAAATACAGGTGTTATTGTGAAAATGTACCAAAACACATGTGTAGTCGATATGAGTTCTAACAGAAACTTAAAAATCAAGTTTAACTGAAAATATGTATTTAATGGCAGTCAACATTAGGTAGATTGTTTAAGAATTTATTTGAAAAACCGAAAAATCTATAATAGGCCTATTTGACTCTGACTGTTGCGTTGCCATTAAACATCAACAAACCAAACCCAAATACTAAGAGAAAAACACTGAGCAATGTATGCAGACTTAAATTTGGCTATACTAGAGAGTGTGATGTCATTCGGCCTATATTTTATATAGGCCGAAGGCCAAGAGTCGAAACTTCTATACCATAGTGCGTGATACTTTTTGGTTCGTCGTCCACCCATGTTGGTTCCAAGAGAGGGCAGCAGATATGTCGGTACATTGAAAATTGGAGTTAATAAAAAATAGGCAAACTGCAAATTTAACCTAAAAAATATAAATGGAAGTTCTTCACTGAACAAAATTAATTATATATATCTTAGTTTTAATCATAACCTGTCTTTCTAACCAAGATTAAAGTTTATTTTATTTCTAACAAGAACACAAAAACTATGTTTGTTTTTTGCAGTACATGCAGGATGACAACACTTTAGCGCAGTGTTAGATTGTAGACAGGCATGTATCGCACCTACTAACTTAGGCCTAACTGTTAAGTATATTTTAAGAAAAATACTACGCAAACAACTTTTCTGATAAGTGATAAATGATCAAAACTAGTAGATGTCTTGAACAATTTCAGTAAACCTGAAATAATGTGCTATCTTAATTGTGGCAGTTGTTGTTGAACAGTCTAAAGCTAGCTAACGTCGTACGTATGCCGTTTAATTAACCTGACTGATGTAAATGCTGACAAATATGGGAAACAATTTTAGTTTTATTTAGGAACAAGAATAA
Organism: Chiridota heheva; assembly: GCA_020152595.1. Classification (NCBI taxonomy): domain Eukaryota; kingdom Metazoa; phylum Echinodermata; class Holothuroidea; order Apodida; family Chiridotidae; genus Chiridota; species Chiridota heheva. The sequence goes on from JAIGNY010002621.1 coordinate 668,550, forward strand.
TCTTATTTTATTCAGACATATATGTAGGGATTGATTGCTTTCAAAAAGCATCGACGGGGTAATCACAGGTCTTTGTGTTGCCTAGCCAGGCTACAGTAACGTTACTGTAACTTAGGCCTACATTATGTGAAACCATTTGCAATTTGGTAGCATAACGTTAGGGCCTATATAATTAATATGGTATTGACTTGAGAAAGCTTCAAGCCTTCAAGTTCCTTATCAGTTTGTTAATTAGAATTTGTAACAAGGGGCACATATACCCCTTCTAATAATAACTCAAGTATCAATTCCAGCGTGAAAGCAAAAAAAAATAGCTACAGGTAACAGAGTGCAAATATTTAAGGTAAACTTGAACACTTTAAGCTTTAGAACAGTTTGACAACTGAGCACTTGGTGTATGTAGGAAAATAGGCTTTTTCCAGATGGAAATCTGTTTCCCCATCATATTGTTTGTACCATTGCTCAAGAGCTTTGAATTAGACATACAGTATCTTACGTTAATATGTTGGAAACCTACTCATTAGAAAATTTGAATATGATTTGTAAAATGCCAAAAAAGCCTTCTACATTTAACCTTACACACCCCTTTCTTTTCACCTAACTTTTTCTCCCATATTCAACTTTTCCCCTTTATTTCCCTTACAAACCTTCCATTTTGTCACTATCCTTACTCTTACACCATTATTTATTAAAACCCTCTTGGCACATTTGACTCTGACTGTCGTGGTGCCGTTAAACATTAACAAACCAAACCAACCCAAAAAAAGCAGGGAATTTTGATTAATGATGATCACGTCTTTGGGCACTCATGATCATAACATAAAATAACAATATTACGGGCTAAGAAAGGTTAGTGACCCCATAAAAAGTCCAAACTAACACAACCACCACAACAACAACAAAATCAAAGATGACCAGAGTTAGTAAAGAAGTAAAGTTTATTAGTTCATGGTTTCATTGTGTGTTCTTCTTGCTGTACCTTATTGTATAACCAGATACATTTATTTATAATTTTTGTATTCTTGATAGCCACCAAGAATTGGAGGAGTAAAAGTGTACACGGATAACATAGGAAGAGATGAAGTCATTATGGATTTGGAAATTTTGTAAGTACAAGATCAGTTGATGCTCAATGATATTGTTATTTAGTGTTGGTTCTATTCAATGTTTTCATCATATTCTCTTTCTCTTTCATGTTTGAAGATGACATTAATGTTCTCAGAATCCACAGGGAGTAACAGGAAATGGAAATCCTTCTCTGGGCTTTTCAAAAAGAAACTGCTCCGTTGTGTAGGAATAATGCTTCCTATAAATCCTATAGTAATGTACAATTTTGTGAACAGTTGTTGGTAAAAGATCAATATCATTGGATTGTTTGCTTGATTTTTAATGGCGAAAACTTTTCAGGTTTACAAGGTGTGTGCCTGTATTTTCACCAAAGATTTTCTTCAAAATCAGTTTCATACTTATGCTGTTGATGACATTTACCTCATTTTTGTGAAGAAGAATATTCAGTGTTTTACACATGCATGCTAATTCTGTTTAATTTTCATTGTGCAATACTATCAGAATATGTTGTGCTTGTTCTTTAGAATTGTAGTGTTTACGCTGTATGTTCATTATCATTATTAGGGATATTACAATGTTCATTAGAAAGAAATTTACATGGAGCAATCAAAAGGAAACCTTTAAACACCTATCTTCATATTTAACTTACAATAATAAATAAAGTGACTAATATTAATCATCTAGGAAGTGGCTATGCAACATTTGACCTAATTGCCTTGTTTGATAATTAAGAAAAGAATAGACTTAAAATTTAAGAAATTGGTACAAGAAGGATGGTGTTGTCTTCAATGAGTTCTTACTGAGTAGCTGTCTCCAGTTTTGCAGGCCTGATAAAGTCCTACCCTTTGTTACTAAGAAGACTTGAGAGGAAGTGATTAACGTTTGACAAAGAGATTCAATAACATGTCAAAATTGATTTCAAAGCTTTATTAATGTAATGATCTGAAATTGTAATAAAAGGGTCCATTTTGTTTTGTTTCTCCACAGCTATGCAGGAGATTGTGAAATTGAGCTGAGTGTCAAAACTATAAAGAGAGTTAAAGCTGGCATCAAAGACATTCAGGTAATACAGGGAAGTTACACAAAATAAGGAAGAGAATGTGGTATGGTGTACTACAGTTTTACAGGAATAGTGAAGTGAAATACTGAATGCATTTTAGCTAAATTGATAAAGAAGGGTTTTCTCTGGTCTAGTAGGAATGGTAAAAATTACCTGAGAAAGAGTCTCACATTGGATTTATTCATGTCTTGAACATAAAGTACTCAAAGCCAAAAACTTGAATTCCTGGATCCACTCCCCTACTACATACATACCCATTCAAACTATCTTGTTTCAGGGTTTTTTCTTTTTTTTAAACAAAAGATGACTTTACTTTTTAATGTGTGGCTACCCTCTTTGGTGGATCTGTCATGTCCGGTAAACTGGTGCTTGTCTCAAACTCTTACTATTATCAGTGTCATCATCTCGAAAGGTTTTTCTTCAAATTTTCTGTTTCTCTAGCTTCATGGAATGATCCGAGTTGAGATGAGGCCATTGGTGAGGAAAATCCCTTTGGTTGGAGGTCTCTCCATATACTTCTTAAAACGTCCAGTAAGTATGTGATAAAAGTAACTCTTGTGCTTTTGATATGAGTAACTGATCTTAAGACTGTAACTTTGACCTATAAAGGTTTATACAAAGATTGTGAAACTTGCTGAAAATGGTATTTAAATAAAACTTGGTGTTCACCTGTGGGATGGGAGAGAGACAGCCTATCTTAGGTTCTTGTAATCCTTGGTTGTGCCAGGTGTTGGTCCAAGAGGAGGAACTGGTGGACACTGACTGAGGTAAGGCACGTTTCACCACCCTGGCAGCGAAGAAGTTATTTCGTACATTGAATTATAATACACCCAGAGTGGCCTCTGGTGTATTAAATATCTCTTAGAGTAATCCATATATTGGAGTTAACCAACTCAAATCCTCTCTAGAGCTGTGACCATTTAGCGTGTACACACTACATGCTCGCAAATCCTTGTAAACGGTTACTAAATACTTCATTGCGAGTAATCGTTTTTCACAGTCAGTCTTGCCGTTGAAAATCAATATGATCATTCATGATTCAAATCACACACACATTTGGCTGACAAAAATTATATTCAATGACTTTTTACCAACTGTAAAGCCGATTAGCATAATCCTTTTTAAATGTGAGAATCACAAATGCACAGTAATCACCTATAAATGGGGATATTTTGCTCTTTGATTTCGCCTTAATCTGAGTAGACTAACTTGTGAAATGCACCGCTAATGTGCAGCAGTAAACAGTGAAACTAACAATAAGCCATAATAAGGCTTTAAATCCCACTCAATCAAGGCCCGTTTTACAAGCTGTTAAATCGACCAACAAACACATGGTCAAAATACTTAAAACGTGATAATCAGTACATTTACATTGAAATATTACCTGATGTGTCAAATACATTTTGCAAGAAAGAAAAGATATTGCAAAATAAACAAACATAAAAAGGTTTTGGCAGAACTGAAATTCTAGGTGCTTCGCAAATATGGCGGCCATATTTTTGAGAGGACTGATATTTCAGAACTTCCGGGGTGGTGGCATAGTTTTGAAATGTTTTGCGGTGAGGTATCATAGTTTGCAAGATTTCACAGTGAAAGTCCTAGCGAGTACAGCAAAAAAGTTATGCAATGTTGAGTTTAAATGACATTGAATGGAAGTTATCTGTTCTTTCTAAAATAAATTTTCATGCACATTTTCCATTACAATGATTATTTATACTGTAGAAGTAAACTTTTTACGATTTGGAAAGCAAAATTTTAGCGTCTATTTGAGCAATGGAGTCAATACTTTTTCCATACTGGTGGTGCGACTTTTTTACTTAACTTCCTAAATTTGGAGCAATTTTGGTGTATTTCCGAAAATTATGGTACTAAATGCGTGTTCACGATACACGCTTGCTTTTTTTAGCATGTACACGTTTACTAAAACCCCTTAATGTTTACAGCTCCAATCCTTTCAAGATTGTGAATTCTTAACTATGATTTATTGAGGGTTCTAGTATGGTTTAAATTAATTAGGAGTGGCAAGCATTTTAAGAACCTTAGTACGAGATAATGTAAGTGTCAATGTTTGAAATGCAAATTTCAAGTTCAAAGATTGTGTAGTGCAACATTGCATTCAGTATATGTGCATCTAACAATAATATTTGTTAAAATTGATTTCAGGGTGTAGATTGTTGTAATAGCTATGTGGGAATGTTAGAAAATGTAATAAGCTTCATGGAATTTGGAGCTGTCCATTTCCACCTGAAAATCCAGCTAGAACATGAATTAGCAAAGGAAAATGGCATTGCACAGATAGAGCTTGAGAAGAAGTATAGTAAATTATTTAGGAAAATGGCAGGTATGGATGTCAGAACCAGGTTCCAGGGGCCAATTATTCCTGCTGTATTTTATTAAATGGGGTAAAGATTTTCCATTCACAATTGTAAAATATGTAAAGCATTCCTACATCTGCTGTTAAAAAGAAAATCTGACTCTAAATACTTAAATTTGTTGTCACCAATATTACTGCATGTGACGCTGTCAGAAATACTTGCTGTGAGCTCTAGTGCATTACATTATATTAGAAAGGAATTTGAAGTGATATAACTTATCTTATAAGTTGTGTGTATGTGACAAAAATTGTAGCATATGTTTATCTGCTGTTTGATGCTACCATTATATTTTATCTTGTGTTGCTTTTACAGGCATTAGATTTCAACCTAACCAATCTTGCCAATGTTTTTGACGTCCCAGGTCTGAGGTAGGTTCTTATCCATCAAACAAATCTCTTGATCTAGACATTGTATTGTCTGTGGTCCTCAGAAAACTGACAATACTTAATCTGAAATTTCAATGGTGAAAATGATGTTTAACATAATTACACAGTATGCATAAATGACAAAAGTATCTAGTAGCCTTACTTTTGTAAGTAGCAGTATATCTGTACCATACGGACAGCTTTGATGCATGAATGATGTTTCTGTTTCATTCATGTAACGCAACATGTAATTTTATCACTCTCAGTGTGAACTTATTTTCAGAGGTTTAAAGATGTTTGAAAGTTTTACAAAATCTTTTCTCATTATAGATGTTAGATACTTAGTCAATTTTGAATGATGGAACTGAATTGTGTGGAAGTCAAAATTCTATTCACTGACCAAAATTGTTGTGCCAGGATTGTTATAATATATAAGTCAGCAAAATCACTGATACTTATTATTTCAGGTTTTTGGGAATAAATAAAATGTTCTTTGCTGTGTATTTGGCTTTGAATAAAGAGCTTTTCCAGTGGTCTTTTGAAAAGTTGTGATATAAATGTTTCTTCTGCTCACAGTGACTTGCTGCATGGTGTGATTGAAGACCAGCTTGCCACATTCTTGGTTCTTCCAAACCGCATCTCTGTGCCTTTGATGGATACCACAAGTATCATAGACTTAAAGTATCCGCTGCCCTCTGTAAGTTATTTCGTCACTTGTATTTAACATGTTACCAAAAATTTCCAGTTAAATGACATGTTGGCTGATTTTTAGCTCGACTATTCAAAGAATAGTAAAACTATTCTACTACTTCCGGCGTCAACGTCCGGTTGAAATTGTTGTAGTTTTGGTTAAAAGTTATTGCTTAGAGTTTTTGGTTCAAGTTTTCATAAGTTATAAATGGTGACATCATGTAATTTGGCATTGGGGTAGAGGACATGAGTACTATTCAAATGAGCATGATTGGAGGGAGGGGGGGGGAGTGGGTTGTGTGTGCATACTAATTAGCTTATTTGCATAACAATGAAAATATTTGTCCAGTTAAAGTTTTTTGGCTTAAATTTTTATAACTTAAGTTATGAATGGTGTACATTCATGTAACTTAGCATAGGGGTAGAGGACATGGGTACTGTTTAATTGAGCATGATTGGTGGATTGTGTGTGCATACTAATTAGCTTATTTGCATAACAATGAAAATGTTTGTTTCTATGATATTTCTTAAATTAAAGTGGATGTGAGGATTTTGTTTGCACAAATGATCATATATTGTGAAAAACATTGTTTACACTTAATGGTGAGATGTAGTGTACATGCATATTAAGTAGGTCATTTGCATAACAATACACTTACATACAAAATATTTAACCTGAAATAATAAGTTGGTACAGTGGTAGATGGCATTGGTACTGTTCAGTTGAGCATGATTTGGGGTTGCGTGTGCATACTTATTAACTTATTTGCATAACAATGAAATTATTTGTATTTATGATATCTCTTAAATTAAAGTTGGAGTGTGGATTTTACACAAATGATAATATATGTGAAGAGCATTGTCTACACTTAATGGTGAGGTGTAATGTGCATATTAATTAGGTTATTTGCATAACAATAGACTTTTGCATAAAATATTTAACCTGAGATAATAACTTTGTACAGGGGTAGAGAACATGGGTACTGTTCAAATAAGCATAATTTGGATTTGTGTGTGCATACTAATTTGCTTATTTGCATAACAATGACAATTTTGTATTTATGATATCTCCTAAAATAAAGTGGTTGTGGGATTTTGTGTACACAAATGATCAAAAGATTAAAAATATATGGCTTCTGACTTACCAACTTCACATTTCTAATTTTATGATATTGACATTACTGACATGAATAACAAAAAAAAGTTTGTCTTGCCATGAATAAAAAAACAAATAAAAGTTTCCTCGCTTCTAAAGAATGTTAATTTAGGGGTTTGGGAATTATAAACAATAAGCAGAATGTGGGGTAGAATGTGATGATAAAGTAGCCGAAGGAATTAGGATGATGGTGGGATTTCATGTGGTACAGGGTGGAATTGTATGTAGAGCAGGGTGGGGTGGAATGTTGGTCAGGATGCGTTAGCGTGTTAGACAGGGTGGATTGGCATGTAGAACAGGGTGGCTTGGTATATGTGGAACAGGGTGGCTTGGCATATGTGGAACAGGGTGGATCAACATGTGGGACAGGGCAGAATGGCATGTGGTGGGGTGTCATCTGGATTTCAGTTGTGATGGCATGTGGGTCATGCAAGTGGTGGAATGACATGCAATATTTGGTTTCCAAGTGATTGCATAGAGTATAGACGTGGGATGACATATGGGACATGCTGGGATGGAGTGTGGGACTGTCTGGAATATGCATTATGAGCGGTGAGGGGATTTGCATCGTTTCCAATGTTTAATTTGCCGTACGTTAAGCAATATTGTTTCGTATAATTTTGCATTTATGTTATTGTACATTTTTTACGCTACTTGACTTTATGCTTGACACATATATTTTCTTAAATTGGAAGTTGTATTACAATCGAGGATATAGTTCTGGGAATGTGTAGGGGTTGGGGAGGGTACAGGTTGGAACGGGGTCTTAATGACAATCTTTCATTGACATTGGCAAGTCAGGGCATCTCCTTTATTTGTTATTCAATTGATAGAACTAAAAGAGGTGTTGTAGTGATAAAGATTGCTAGCTTTTACATGTTTTTGAGTTACTGGGTGAGGTAACCTTGAGCTTTTTGTTTTGTCTTAAATATCCGGGAAAACTTAAAAGATATTTTAAAGCCTGTGGTAAAATGTTGTGTAAATTAACAAAGCAAATAAAAAAGTAAGTGCATCTTTCAAAGTTCAAGTAATTTGAAATCATCTGTGCCTACTACCCTATTTCTGTTTATACTTCCCTATTTCTGTATATACTTCCCTCTATAAGCCCATTCTCAATACTAGCTTTGAATAGTTGAGCATATTGTCCTTGTGAGAGTTCTCGCTTGTTCTACCTTTTTTAGTAAGATTTTTGGAAGAGATTTGCAAATAGATATACATTTCTATTTTTAGCCTTGTTTTAACCCTTTCTTCCTAGTGAGTTAACCCTTTCTTCAAGTTAAACTCCTCTTTTTAATTTCTTATGATATATTTTACTCATTTGAGAAGTAATCATGTTATAATCAGTCAAATTAAATGCTATGAACATAGTTAGAAAGGTGACCATTCATTACATGTGACAGTAGGTCCAGGTTTAAAACTAACTTTGTCTTGGCATATTGCACTAGTGTCATTCTCAAAATACATGGTTTGCCTTTCACACAGTTGCGGATTAGCATTCAGAGTGTCAAATTTTATTCTGTTGAGTGATGAGTATTATTTATTTATTTTTTCAACATTTATATGGGATCATTCAGTTTAGTACTTGGCTAATCTTGCATGAGGCCCCGTACATCAGTACAAAAATAGGTAGAATAAAAGATACAAAATCTTTCAAACGTTTCCTCCTACCTGGTGTTTAAACTGCTTTCTTTTAGAGTTAAAATCTTGTTCTTATAAATTTGACACTTGTTACTTTGAATTTCTTGAAATAGATAAGATTACGGTCATGTAGGTTTGCACAGTTCTTACTACTCTGCTAGTGGATGTCATGTGGATACGAGGAAAGAAAATAAACAGAGAAAGGAATATCATTGTGAGACTGTATGCTACCTCAGATGTATCATTTTCTTCGCGATGATTTTTCCCCATATATCTTCTTGTTCTGTGCTCTGGTTTAACTCGTCTTCTCTTGTCGTGTCGTCTTATCACTCAGCTCCATTTTGCTCATGGTCTGCCTTTCCTTTTTCATGACTGAATGTTTATTTTATTCTTGTCTCTCGGGTAATTTATTTTCCCTACCTCTTTATGCTATTGATGGGTTGTCTGTCATTAAACAGCTTTGACATTTCAGATTTCAGTGAAGCTTTGTATGTGACTGAAAATTAGTTCACAAAAAATAAATATGTCAATCATAGTGTGACACATGAGGGTTAAGATTTTGTGGAAAAAATGAAAATCTTTCTCTTTTAATTGTAAGTGATGTAAATTGCCTGAAAGACTTCACTCTTTATGTACACCTGTGTATTATTATCTGTCAGACAGATAGGCATTTCTGTAAGTTTTCCTTTGTTGCCGTTGTTCTTGTCCCTCTCTATCTTATATAAATAGCTTCCCCCCTTTCTACACCTAACCTTACTTACCTCCTTTTTTTCTTTCTCTTTCTGTATTTCCCCTTTTCTCCCTTACAAACCTTCCTTTTCTCACTATTCTAAGTCTTACACCATAATTTATTAACACCCTCTTGGCACATTTGACTCTGACTGTCACAGTGCAGTTAAACATCAACAAACCAAACCTATCTTATATGAGTTATTTATTTCCTATTTGTAAGGTTCTTGCTGTATTCTTCCTCCTAGGGGATCCTGAGGATAGAAGTTGTAGAAGCCAAAAACTTGGTGAAAGCTGACATTGGAATATTGAAGAGAGGGAAATCAGATCCATATGCCATCATTACAGGTATGTCACAGAATAATTACACTTAAAATGGCAAAACAGAAACATTGCTTTTTCATATACTTTCACTTGAACTATTTTGTATTGTTTTGATCTGTTACACACTTGGTAAGATTTTCAATACACACTGCATTTTGTTTGATACGGTGTTTCTTCTTTAACTTTGGATGGATTGCAACAACATGTGACTTTGTTTGCCATAGAGCTGAAACATGACTTTGAAGTGTAACATACAACACTCCAGGTTTATTACACCAAAGAGCCTGATTCTGATCATCCACTGCTGTGGAAAAAGATTACAGTATGTAAGCATTTCTTTCCTGCTAAACAAGAGATGAAGAAAATGCATTGCTTGGAGTAGGAAGTTAAGTAGTAATTGAGACATACAACACTCATGGAGACACTTTGCTCTTGTAACTGTTACCTGATATAAGTTGTTTATTCTCATTGTATTCCATACCTGGAGTATCCATTATTTGTGCTTACCGTATTCGACATATTAAGCACCCCTGCTCTATTAAGCACCCCTGCTTTAATAAGCACCCCTGCTCTATTAAGCACCCCTGCTCTATTAAGCACCCCTGCTCTAATAAGCACCCCTGCTCTGATAAGCACCCCTGCTCTAATAAGCACCCCTGCTCTAATAAGAACCCCTGCTCTAATAAGCACCCTTGCTCTAATAGGTACCCCTGCTCTAATAAGCACCCCTGCTCTAATAAGCACCCCTGCTCTAATAAGCACCCCTGCTCTAATAAGCACCCTTGCTCTAATAAGCACCCCTGCTCTAATAAGCACCCCTGCTCTAATAAGCACCCCTGCTCTAATAAGCACCCTGCTCTAATAAGCACCCCTGCTCTAATAAGCACCCCTGCTCTAATAAGCACCCCTGCTCTAATAAGCACCCCTGCTCTAATAAGCACCCCCCCCCAACATTTTTTGACTGTTAATAAAAGTTTTTGGATTAATTTAAAGATTTAAATTAAGTTTTGTTACATATGTTTATTTTGCATCTGACACTCTCAATGATTTAGTGGTGGTTATTGTAGGATAGTACAGAACCACTACATACAATGTAGTTTGAATAGCACTGTACATGGTCCCGGAGCATGGGCGCTTATTAAGAAGAGTTTGCAGGCCTAAAAAGTGGTGCAATTCTATTTTCGTAAGCCCTCTGGACACTTATTACGTCAAATAAGGTATATGTATTTATGTTATTACAGTACTACTGTAAGTAGCATTATCTGATTATATCTTTCACAGTTGGAACACAGAAATTCAAGACAAAAGTCATCAAAAACTCTGTTAACCCAGTCTGGAAATATCATTCAGAGGTACAGTACTGTAGTATCAAAATGTGTCACATCTGTCTATATTGATATTTAAAGGTGGACTGTTTCAAATTTTGATTGGTCACAGAATCTCACCTTACCTGACTTGTCATGTGGATGGTGGTTTGTAGCTTTATCGATGTTCATGATAGTAAATCAGTGGTTTAATTTGTACCTGCTGAAGGCATGGAATAATTGCACTCTTGAGACTAATGGGTACAAATAGCTTTTACCAGCACTGTGTATAGAGCTAGTTCAAGCAGGTTTATCTTAAGCCTTTGAGGACTGAGCACAATTTCAGAAGCTTGTTGGGGACTGGACACTTGAAAATTATATTTTCAAAATAAAATTACATCAAGTATGTTCAGAACAAACAGCCCTTTCAAATGATACATGAGATAACTCAATTCAATAATACATACCCATAGTAGGGATAATTTAATTAAACATGCAAATTTATGCAAATTTAACATATTTTACCATGTTACCATTTTTGTTCAAACATTTGTAAAAAGTTAGTTGTTTATATAACGAGCACAAATTATGCAGAAATAAATTTTCTTTGCACTAATATTATATTTGAGTACCTTTATTTTTATATGTTGATGTTATTAAACATAACAAGATACCCACCAACACTCAATTACAAAAATATACATACTGTAGTACTGTACATCTGCATGTATAGTATGTGTATATCATTATATATTTCGTAAAAACACTACCTGTTCATTTACTCCTGTTCCCCTCCAGGTTATGTAGCCTAAGTCTAAGGTTATATATATATATATATATATGCCTAAGCCTAATGTTAGTTTCACTTACTGAATCACTATCAATTTCGATGATTCCGAATCAGAATCTCACCGAAAATCCTCACCATCTCGATCCGCAAAAATTGATGCTAATCCCTCCTTAGCAGCACACATTTTTTTTCATTCCAAAATTTCTTAAAATAATTCAATATAAACCACTTGCAATTTGGTATCAATGCTCACAGAATCAATTCATTAAACAATTTAGCTGTTTACATGTTTGTAGAAAGTGAGGGGGTAGTGCAGTAATAGCTTAAAGTCAACAAGTCAAATCGGCAGAAATCCGCCCGCAGTCTGTTGTACGCAATTGCACTGGGCGGATTTATCTGCCCGCAGTCCCCAAAGGGTTAAGAGGAAAATAAATGGGGGTAATGTTGCAGAAATCTTACTTTTGTTAGAAGATATTCATGTTCAAATTCTGCCAGATTTGTATAAAAATGACTGACTCAGACTAGAAAAACATCACATTCCTCTAAAAAGTATTTGTCACAATTTCGTGACTGGCAACTATTGGCTATGTCAACATAGATGTAAACGAGGGAATGTGATTTAGCAAGTGAAAACAACCTACTAAGTATAAAGATTTTATGGCCTGCACAGAGTTCCTAAAATTTGGTATATATTTTTCAGTTGTTTTATAAAAAGACAAATGTTTCTATTGAATTTGATTTTCTCATAGCAATACAGATTAAATGTATACTGGGCATGACATTTATGTTTGCCAGTGCAGATACAAAGTGAAGAATGTTTGACAAAGCAAAATGACATACGTTATTCTTGCCCAGAAATAATCTTATAGATGTAATCTTTGTGCAGTTTCTTAGGATTATCTGTGACTTTTCTATTAAAATCAGTTAGAGCTACACAAAGGTGCTGACCTCTTTATTAAGGTCTATTTGCATTGTTTTGCAGGCTATTGTGTATGAAGTGTTTGGGCAGTCACTGGACATTGATGTTTTAGACGAGGATACTGGTGACAAGGATGACCCACTTGGCAGGTATGAGTTTACTCCTGTTTTTGTTTTACTCTACCACGCGGTGATAGTATCGCCGTTTTCAAACCACTTTTTTCTAAAAATAAAATCAGGACTTTACCAAAGTCCTATAGAAGTAATCTTGGTATCATTTTAAAGTGCTTGGATATTTCTTTTATAAAATGTAACTTTTTTACCATTTTATATACTGTATCTGTATGATACAATGTTTATGTGCAACATTTGTGCCTGTATCGCACAACAGGAGATCTTTAAGTTGTGAGACTTAATTTATTACTTCTGTTAGCTTAAGGTGTTTGTTATTATTTTTTTGTAAAAACAAGTATATAAAAGTTTTCATAAGATTTAGGAGATAATCTTCCAAACAAGGACCAAGTTACAGTACTTCAGGAAGAGAGTGGATAAATGTATTTTGTAGATGTGTTAGCATACTGTAGCATGACGTATTCAATTTCAATTGCAGTTACTTTCATTTTGAATTCAGTGTGTCCGCTCTTTCCTTTATTTAACCCCTACTCTACCTGAGCTTTTGAGATTACAAGTGTTATTTTAGGGAATTTTTGGGAAAGGGGGATTTTTCACAAATTTATTTTCATTTTCCACTTACGTTTATGTTACATGAAAGCTAAGACTTTGAACTTTACGTTGGTTTGCATAATTCTCTGGTCAAATATGCAAATTTATGCAAATGAGGTCATTAATTCAGATTATTAGATGTCCTAAAACTGTTATCTTTGTGATTTTCTGCTTTCTTGTGGCTAACTAGAATAAAATTATTGATAGAATTTATGATTGTTGAAAGAAGGACCTTTCATTTGATAGTACTCTTGATTTTTTTGGAGCAAGGAAAATATTTGTACGTCAATTTGAATTTTGTTGACCTTTTTGACCTAAAAATTAACCTGATTTTGCCAATGATCAACCTGATAGGATTTGGCACAATACACTCCTAAAAACATGCATTGTTCTTTTCTATGATGCACAAAACTAATCTAATATAAAAAGGAAATGTTTACACTAATATTTCAAATTAAAAAATATGCAAATGATATGCAAATTAGCTAATTTACCTCATTTATTATGTGCAGGCTTGAAATTTTCAGTTTATGAGCCAATTTCATCCATTGGAAGCTTTGAAAATTCTTATATTTATTCAGGATATACTAAAAGTCTTGTAGAAACTTCCTTTTTTTTTTATTCTCATAGAAATTCTCGGTGAAAAGGTCCTCAGAAATGGTTCAGAGCATCAGTAATCATGTTGATGTTGCCAAAATATATATATATATATATATATATATATATATATATACATAGATATATATATATATATATATATTAATATTATATATATATATATATATATATATATATATATATATATGTGTATATATATATATATATATATATTAAATATTATATATATATATATATATATATATATATATATAAATATATATATATATATATATATATGGCCCTTCTTCCAGGATCCAAATTGCTTCAAAGAAAATAAATTTCCCCTATATGGGATAGCTTTGCCCCCACCATGAGACTGCTTGGCCCCCACCATGGGTCTCTTGCTCCAACATGTGTCTCTTTCCAACAACATGGGACTCTTTCCCCTTAAAATTGTAATCCTACTCCACTGCACTACAACTTCACAACATGGAATCGAGAATTTGCGAAATAGGTATATGGGCACTGTTGCACTACAAATTAAAGATTGATCTGTAAAGTTTCATCCAAAATTACTTTAATAAAGACAATTCATGTTAATCACGCCGAATTTTAGTGACCCATTTACTTGTTTGTAATTCTTACAAGTAAATAGTCCCACCTAAATTACACTGTTTTTCCTTAATTTTGAACGGATCAGAACTAACGTTAGCTATGCCTAACGTTAAGCCTAACGAGTAATGTTAGTAAGCATGAAGATTGAAAAATGTACTTGCGATTTCATAAATTTGAAAAAAAATCATTTTACCTGGTTCTGATCATCTTTAGGCCTCTTTTGGGTTGGGTCCAGGTACTAAAAGATCTCCATCACTGGCGATAAGCCTTCTGACATTTCCTAATCCTCAGTTTCACTTTTAAAGAAGTTTCGGGATGCACATTTTTCTGTCGTCTCCACGTTAAATATCAAAAATCTAAAATAACTCGAGTGACATAGCTATAAAATGTTTTAGCAACGATTGAGGGGGTATATCTTTTATTGCAGCAATCCATGTGAAAGCACATTGTTTTCGCTACAGAATGGTGTTAAAACTTTTCATTATGATATAGGGGTGGATCACACGATTTTTTAACAAAAAGGGTAAAAAAGTAACCAAAAATCACAACATTTTACTTATTTTACAAATAAATTAAACCTTATGACCAGGTATGAGCAAAATTTGATTAGATTTGGACAATATGACTTGTCTACATATTAGGTATAAAGAGAAAATATCTAAATTTATTTTCTAAACAATTTTTGTAAATTTTTCAAAAATATGCATTTTGTGGGACATTTCAAAAAAAAAATTAAATTGCTGAATGTTTGGACAAAATTTACCAAAAAAAGTGAGTATAGACCTCCCAACAAAATACAATTTTATGAAAGATTTTCAGAGATCTTTGCAATGAAACTATTTGCACCCCTATAAGATTTTGGTAAGGTCCCAATTTTATTTTTAAAAAAGGTAGTTTTAAAATGGCGATATTATCGCGGCGTGGTAGAGTAAGGGTTAAAACTTTTACTTCAATTGTAGTCTATATCATCAGTATCAAATCTTTAATTATACATGTATGTTTCATCCTGTAGCTCTTATTAAATGTTACATGGACAGTCTTGAGAATAAAAGTCCAAAATAAGAATTCAAATTTCAGATCTTTGAATTTAAAGATTGCCTCTGAAGAAAAGAGGTCTTTTAAAGGATAAGTTTAGTGGTCAAGCATGTTTATCTCACATAAAAGAAAGACTTAAAAAGAAACAAAATGGAGAAGAATGCATTCAAAAATCTTATTCCTTTAAGGAGATATTCAAGTTTCAAGCTCTCTCTTATCTGTGTAAAATGACTGGTGTAGTAAGTCTACTAAAGAAAGTTGGCGTCTTCATCCTCACATTCTCAGCAATTGTTAATGTCTTTTAAAGAAAGTTTATTTAATTTTTTCACTTTATAAATTATTTTCCCTCTTCAGGTGGTATATTAGAAATACCCTTCCTAGATTCAGTTTTACTACTTTTTTTGACATATCCCATAGGTTTAAGCCACAAAATTGCAGTACAAAATATGATAGAATACATAAAGACTTTGAGGAATCTGAGGCTATGACATCACTACTAGTCTGATGTCAGTCATTTCTACACAAATGATACCAAACTTTAAACTAAGATATCTCCTTCATGAAATAAGATTTTGCAATTCTTTTTGCACCATTCTCATTTCTTTTAAAGTTGTTTTTCATATAAGATGAACTTGCTTGAACACTGAGCTAATCCTTTAATACAAACCTTTGCAGATTCAAATTAGAATCAGACTCGACATGCGAGGAAAATCTTAGTTGGACGACGGTCCCTCATTGGAAAGTCTGGATCCGTCCATTCTGACACAGTGTTCCATGCATTAATTATAACAAGCTTCAAAAAATATCTGACCAGAGACTTCTAACATATATCTTACAAAGCAACATAAATTTTGTGTAACTATTTTCCCCATCTATAATTGTCTTGAGTTTTAAATTCACAACTATGATGTGGTTATTTTTTGATGTCAAATTTTGGAATTTTGAGTCATTTTTGAGTCAATAAAGAAAATGTATAATTTAAGCAAGGCATTTGGTGTAAATGTCCATGTTTCTCATTTAGTCATAGATATCGTAGTGTGGTATACATGCATGATGTATCAAGTGTCTTCAAAGTAGGACTCTAATTGAATATTAACTTCACTTCCAGTGTGAGCCTGGATATATTTCATCTATCCAAGCTTGGCCAGTTTGATTCGGTGAGATTTTTTGTCTTCATCTAATCACTTTTCTTTTGGTGTGAGAGCAACTCATTGATATTTGGTGCTGCATTGTTTCTTTCCTCTGTCTGTTCTTCTTGTGGCCTGTATTAACATTTTTGCTTTCCCCTGCTGAAAGTTGAAAAATAATTCATTAAAGATTTACAGTAAAATTTGGCTTGTAGATAAAGACTCTCTTAAATATTCTCCCTTTGTTAGAAGTAATTAGAAACAGCAAACAGGGATAGGACAGGATGAGGAGGTCCAAGTAGCATGTAAAATTGGGGTTGTGAGTGTGGATTATAATTTTTTGAGGGGCTGAGAAGGCCAAGGGGAGGGGGGGGGTTAAGAAACAGTTAATAAAGTTGACTGTTTGCATTTTGTTTGAAATGCCAAGTTTCAGCTGATGATGTGCAACTATTTGTAAACCTAATTATTTGGCTTTGTGATTTTGTTAATAACCCTGTCCTTAGTTGTATGCATAGATGTGTATTATTCAAGGGAAAAGTTCATGAGCATCTGTATAGTGAAACAAAACCCTTCCAGAGTTGGTTGCATGGCATTCATTTTCAGGGCCATTATTTGTTGTTTTGCTTTTTGCTAGATCAATAATTTGAAGACAATGATATGTTTTGATTTGGAGAAATTTTATTGGCTTGATGTGTTTTGAAAATAAAACTTTTGAGTTTTTCCATTCCACAGAAATATTTGTGTTTTGCATGTGTTGTGAAAAAATCTTTGTTGTCGATCGTATTTATCATATGTGTACTACCATAGAAAATGTTCATATTCCCACAATTATGTAAGTTAAAAATAATAAGTTGTCATCAATTTGACATTTACCATATTTAATCAAACAAACACATCAAATTTCAAATTTTTAGAGACAAAGATACCAAAGTCATTGCTGTTGTTATAAATAATACCTTGAGTTTTGTCCATTCGTGATGCCATTGGAGTACCACAAATATGTTAAAATACAGTCATGTTTAAAAGAACAAAAGTTATTGTGTTTTATAGTCAAATTGTTTTGATTAAGAAATTAAAAGCATAAGACAACTTATTTTTGTATTTCTCTCTGTTTGGACTGGATCACTCACATGGGTTTGTTCTCCTCTTATTTAGGGATGAATAGCAGTGTAAAAAGTATAATTCTTAGCAAAATGTACTACTTTCCCCAACTACCTCACACCCTTTTTATTGTTCTCCCCAAATGGTAAAACATTGCTTGTGTGTTTGTGAACATGCTGCAGTTACACACATTTGTGTAGAGTTTTCCTATTGTACAACACATTCTTATCAAGCAATCAATGTTCTTCATTAATAAACTTGTAATGCAGACTGCGATATTCCATCATCTTATAAGGCACCGTTTATCACCTAGCTTATGAAGATCTGTACTGCAATCCCATTGATATGTTAAGAGTGAAAATTATCTGAAGCATACACACACGTTTTGGAATGAACTCTTTTTTGTTGGATAAGTATAAGAGAAAAACCTAAATTATGCAGATGATACTTTATGGTTTAATGGTTGGAATTAAGAACTTAATTTTCTGCATCAAGTAGTCAAAATGAAAATAATTTAAACTGATTTGTTTATTAATACTGGGAGCATCCCTATGATAATGAATGTGTTGCACTTCATGCAAAATTTGTGACTGTGCCTGGTGGTATGTATCAGTTTGGGTTCTGCAAAAGACCACAAAATATCATGCACTGTTGAATTACATGATGCTTTTAGTGCACTCAGATGATAAGATAAATTGATCAATTGAATACCAGTGAGGAATACCAATAATATCAGGAAGAGCATTCACCAAGTCATCTTAATGTACATCTTGTAATCGTTCTGCTCCTCTTCAGTTATTTGTCCTGCACTTATCATTCAGCTATTATCTTCTTTTTATCAATAGTTATTTACACGATGGGTCATTTTTAAAGCCTTTTAAACACTTTTTGCTTTCTTTTTTCATAACTTACATGCAAATATAAGCAAGTTGTTCACATTTCAGATCTATGAAAACATATTTTTGTACTTAAATTTTCTTGAAGAATAAAAATAGATCATCACCTCGAATTCACACCTTTAGCATATAATCTGGACCTCTTGCCATTTGAAGGGGTTGTGTGGCCCGTATGATTACAGATTTTTTCTGGACCTCTTGCTATTTGAGGGGGTTTGTGTCATGTATGACTACAGCTGTGAGGAACATGTTTTTCCCACTAAAAAGATCAAATCTCATGAAATTGAATACAGAAAAGAAAAAAAAAATCAGAAAATGTTTTGTTATGGCAGAATCTGACATGCTTTTTGTTTTTTAAGTCCTGCTGCGAATGATACCACTTGAAATAATTGAAATATAAGGACTAGTTTCACATGTGACAGGGCCTTGGTGTTAGGGGTATTGATGTGAGAGTTTTGAGGTCAGGGACCTTGGTATTATTGGGTGTGGTAAGAGGGCCTTGGTAGTGTAGGGTGTGGGTAAGAGGGTAGTATAGGGTGTGGGTAAGAGGGCCTTGGTATGATAGGGTGTGGGTAAGAGGGCCTTGGTATGATAGGGTGTGGGTAAGAGGGCCTTGTTATGATAGTGTGTGGGTAAGAAGGCCTTGTATGATAGTGTGTGGGTAAGAGGGCCTTGGTATGATAGTGTGTGGGTAAGAGGGCCTTGGTATGATAGTGTGTGGGTAAGAGGGCCTTGGTATGATAGTGTGTGGGTAAGAGGGCCTTGATATGATAGTGTGTGGGTAAGAGGGCATTGGTATGATAGTGTGTTGGTAGGAAGGCCTTGGTATGATAGTGTGTGGGTAAGAGGGCCTTGGTATGATAGGGTGTGAGTAAGAGGGCCTTGGTATGACAGGGTGTGGGTAAGAGGGCCTTGGTATGATAGTGTGTGGGTAAGAGGGCCTTGGTATGATAGGGTGTGGGTAAGAGGTCCTTGTATGATAATGTGTGGGTAAGAGGGCCTTGGTATGATAGGGTGTGGGTAAGAGGGCCTCAAAATGATAGGGTGTGGGTAAGAGGGCCTTGGTATGATAGTGTGTGGGTAAGAGGGCCTTGGTATGATAGTGTTTGGGTAAAAGGGCCTTGGTATGATAGTGTGTGGGTAAGAGGGCCTTGGTATGATAGGGTGTGGGTAAGAGGGCCTTGGTATGATAGGGTGTGGATAAGAGGGTCTTGGTATGATAGTGTGTGGGTAAAAGGGTCTTGGTATTATAGGGTGTGGGTAAGAGTTCATTTACAATTTGCATTATATTTGTCTTTGATATTTTGCTGACATCTTTGCATGGTTTCTTCTGTTTTCTGCTCGATGCCAGTTGCTAGTTTTTAATTTTCACTTTGATAAATTTGAGTACAAGCACAAGGATGCATGTGTGGATAGTCACAAAAGTATATTGCAAGATTTGCAATACTTTTCTTCAAAATAACCACCTTTGCAGAATGTGCTTCTGGAGTACAATAATTTTCATAATTTTTTATATCAAACTTTTTTCTCCTAGGTAACTTTGCAGCAGATTTATAGAAACTAGGAGAAAACTTTGTAACAAAGTAGTGATGCGCTTCAGCAGTGCAAAATATTACTGATCAAAATTGGAATGTTCTTTTGATATCAAGTAATCTTGAAGAAGGAAGATGACCAAGTATCTCTTTGTTATTCTTTGTAAAAGTTTCAGGCAATTTATTTGGGAGTATTTTTTCTTTTCATCTAATTTTGCAATATTTTTGAATGTTATTTTGATGAATATTCCATAGTTATATGCTTCTGTATTTCATCTATGCAGACATGCAGACAGATATTCCAAATATCAAAGCAGAAGCATTTCATCTGCAGCTTCTACTCCTCATTCAGCTGTTGAGAAAAGTGACAATGGTTGAATGGCACACACCGTCCTTCGGAGGGGATGTTAAGTTGTAGGTCGTGATGGTAGAAGAATCACCCCTGCCTAATTCTCTGAACACTAGTCGAGAAGAGAAGCGTGAAAACGCGGTGTTCATTCACTTTTCCTTTCAAATATTATGTTCATGTGCGCCCATAGGCAGCCAGAGAACTAGTCTGTTAGTTGTAGAGCGCATTTGAATACTTCTTTAAACTAGAAAAATGCATCATAAATTCTATATATCTTATATCATATCAATGGGGGAAGCCCAGTGGGTAGAGGCTCAGATGTTTTTCAATAGATATTGGGTTGGTTGATGCCATGTGCTGTACCAAGTGCTTTCTCCAGCTGGGCACCAACTCTGCTGGACAGTGAACCCATAATGTCTTTGAGAAATAGTGTGATTTTATCTGTTCCACTGGGGACAATCACCAACTATTTATTTCATATCTATAGGAAAGTTGTATATACCATAGAATTTGAATGAAATGTTCTTGTAGAATTGAATGGAAATGGGTATTCCAAGTGAGTGCAAAGCATTGACATATGTTTTTCATGATAATTCTTAATCAATAATGACTTTATGTGGGCTTTCTAAAGGCCCACAGATGTATTGAAATAAAGATTCCATCCAGAAGGATTGCAACCTCAAGTCTTCATGGTTTCTGAGATCATGAAGGTTTGTCTAAATCCATAGCAAATTAAACTTGAATAAATCACTTGTGGTTGTAGAACCACAGAATGGTATTTAATTCCTAGTACAACCATCAAGTGATTATCTATTAGATTTGTACCCATATAAATAATGATGATATTAATTTGAATTTCCCATGAGGGGGGGAACAAAGTTGCCTTTAATATATCAAATGAACAAAAAATGATGAGACAGTTATGTAATGTACCTAAAGAATATGTACAGTATGTGTTTTATACTGGTACCATTTAAA
The DNA here is from genome assembly GCA_020152595.1 of Chiridota heheva. Lineage (NCBI taxonomy): Eukaryota > Metazoa > Echinodermata > Holothuroidea > Apodida > Chiridotidae > Chiridota > Chiridota heheva. The sequence goes on from JAIGNY010002621.1 coordinate 689,923, forward strand.
ATGTGAGCACCAGTTGCAATGCAATATGCCTGATTATTTTTGAGAATTTGATAAACTTTTCAAAATCTTGATGAATGTTTTCATGTTTTCATTATAATAATAACTTGTGGTACTATTCGATTGAGTAAGATTTGTTTGGATTCTTGGTTTAACTTGATTGAATATTGTAGAAGAAACTCAGTTTTGTCTTTCATGACAGTGGTTACCTCTGGAGGACATCAAACATGGTGATATTCATCTGCGCTTGTCCTGGCTTGTTCTGAGTGATGACAGCTGTCTGCTTAACCAGGTACAGCAATTAGTTCCTCTCATTTCTTTGCTTTTCTGACTCCACACAATACCATTTAACATATGAAATGTATACGTGTTGATAATAATATTAATATTCAAACTTAAGTTTTCAGTTCCCCTACTGCAATGTGAGTTAGTATTTACTTCAAAAACATGTACTTTTGGCAATCATAATGCAAGTTTGTAGAATTCAACCAAGTTTCTATTATTATCATATGACACTTAATAACCTAATATAATATAGTAAAAAGAATCCTTACTGTTATGTAGCTTATGGTAGCCTTTTTCCATTAATAGTTTATTTGAATGCTTCCGAGTAGATTATTCTGTTGTGTATGTTCGACTTTCAATTTTTTATTTTGTTTTAGGCGACAAATGTGATATTGTCAGATAGCCAAGGATCCTTGAGGATTCATGTCATTAAAATATTGATTATTGAATCATAGTTTATGTTGTAGAAAATAATATTCTTTTCTCTTGAATATATTTAGCAATGATTCAATTTGCTTCTTTTCTAGGAGAGCTCAGTAGATGAGAATTTCAAGCCCACCGACTACTCACCTGCGATACTAGTGGTAAAGCTAGACTCTGCAAAGGAGTTACCTGTAAGAAATTTGTACTATTATCAGAAAATAATTTACAGGTTACCTTCATAGATAAAGAATCTAATTCCCTTTCTCATTTATCAACCAGTACCTTAATTAACCCTTAATAGATCACGCGGTCATGACACAACCAATGGGACAAGCACTTTTTAAAAATTATTTTGCTATGTCAAATAGGCCCAGAACAGTGATCCTGGTATCATTTGAAAGAGCTTGATTAGTTCTTTCAATAAATTAACCTTTTTGATGACGGTTATATTGAGAATTGTTGAGTAAAACTCTTGAAAATGAGTTAAAAGAAAATCTTCGTCAAATTTCAATTTTTTTAAAAAAAAAAAATTCATTTGCCATCATGTCGAAAAGTTTCTCTTCAAGCCTACCCACACCCGACACCTAAGTTAATCCTGAAAACTGAGGTATGACAATTAACAACTCTACTACCTGTTTAGTGTATTGTGTTTCCATTTCAAACAATGATTGTTTATCTGCCATTCCCATGCACACCACAGCCTGGTGTGTGTAAGATTACAGAAAGCCATTGCTGAGTAATTGGGGTACTTATGTGATTGAAATCACTCATCCGTGTTAGGTGTCGTAGTGGGAGAAATTTGTTCGCAAACTTTTGTGTGTGTATCATATGCCTGAGCTGATGTGTGCATTAACTGTGACTTATTAAAGGACCATTTCTCCTAAAGAAAGATCTTGCTTCATGATACTTCCAGACCCAGCTTTTGCCTGAAAAGCTGTGATAAACTCTCAAAGACAATGCATCTAAAATCAGGTCGAAATTTGTCTATCCCTATCAGCAATATCTTTTTTTGGCAAAAATTGTGCAAAATTTCTTGTTTTTTGCCTTTTGAGACCAATTTGTGAAAAAAATTGTAGTTCCTTATTGAAATATAACAGCTGTATGCAAAAAATATTGTCAGAAAGCTCATTTGACATAGTTTTAATTAAAATAAAAAAGAGCAGCTACCCTCTCTTTGTTCACACCATAATATAAGTTCTAAAACAAATCCACACTCTAGGACATACAAAATTTAGTGTAGCGGTAACGTGTGTGATTGCAAGGTGGGTTCGAATACCAGCCAGTTGCACTGCTTTGTTTTTTGCGAATAATTACAGTGGTGATTATTTTTTGTTTATTTTATTGTTTTTGCATGTTTTGCTTTGAGAATAAGATTTAAAGTGGTATCAATGGAAAAGGAAATGTCACAAACAATCTAAATATGTAAAAAAATCCTCCAATTTTCATCATTTACAAGAAAAAGTACAAGCTTAAAAAAGCTCAAAAAAATTGACCTAATTTTGCCTAAAATTTGCAAATTTGCATATTTATGTCAATATTTTCTTTAATTGACTTTTTTTATTGAAAAGTTTATTGTCTTAGCTTTCATATAAACCAAACTTGTAGTGATAGAAAATGAAATGAAAGTTGTGAAATTTAATTTTGAAAAAAACATTTCCGAAAAATTGCAGTCACGTTTTAAACATGCTGGTCATTTTATTGACAGTCAGGATGGATGAGTGATTTGTAATTCCAAGTACTTGCTCCCTAAAAAATGTAAAGCAATTGTGTATTGTTGGTGTAGCTTTAATTTGTAAGAATTATCTTTGAAACATAATTTATTGTAATAAGAAATGAACATGCAATTGTGGGAACAAACAATCTTTTCCTCCATAACTCCTCTACATAAGCTCTGTAATAAAGGAAATCAATTCATCATTATTTGACAGTCCTCTGCAAAAACTGTATATTCATATTACGTGTAGTAGTACTTGAATAACCTGAGTTAAACAATCATCTTTTCACCTTTTATTCACTTGAGCCATTTTTGCATTTCTGTTTTTGTAGATTGGAAGGAAGTCAGCGAGCATGCCAAGTCCGTCCTGTATTCTGAGTGTTGGACAAACTACGCAAAAAAGTTTGGTATGCATTGTGTTCAATTTGTACCAAATATACATTTAAGGCTCAGCTGTAGGTGCGACATGGGTCGGCAATTCTAATTGGATTTGAATAGACCAGGGTTATTTTTATGTCCTAAAATGATAATATTTTTGTGATTTTTATGCAGAAAGTTGTGTCCTCTATTAAAGCTGAAGGAAAACCCACAACTATTTGTTACTATGCAATTTTCTCAGAGTTACATTAAGTTCAAGTTCCCTTTGTTTAATTGAGCATGTTTCCATTTCATTGCCTATAGAGGGATTTCATCACGTGACTTTTACTTCACTGGAAGCCATTTTGCAGGGCAGGATGTTGTTGCATTTTACGCGTCTTAACACTGATCAGTCACTTCACACGTACAACAAACATACTATATGCTAACCTACATGTATTAGTACCACTTCAACGAATTTTACTACTTGCAATTTTTTGCTCATCTTCAATTTTACTTCATATTTTCTTTAAGTTTTATTCACCGGGTATACGAAGAGTAATTTTCAACATTAACGCCAGCTAATACTCAGACAAAGCCTGCAAACCTGATATAAAGTGCTCACTGCAAATCCTAGTGTGAACCGTAGGTTGAAAGCCATCGTGTCATACAGCAGAAACCCACTTCGAGCGTCGATCAGAATCAGATGGAAATCAAGAAAACTTCTTTTTGCTCCCTGGCATATGTTTACTAGTGCAACCAACGGCACAGCAAGATTCTGGCATAATGATCTTAGAAAATAATCTTATATAACTACATGCAAACGTATATAAATCTAATTAGGTGTACAGCAGACGACAGTGTACCTGCCCTACAAAATGGCAATGTAAACAAAGTCATGTGACCTCATCATATGTCAGCTGAAGCACCCTTGTAGGGTTCATTTTTGAATAAACAGCCTGCGTTTTGGAATGTAGGTGTATTTTGTTACAAACCCTCACTTTTATTCAAATTAATCAGATGTAAATTCATATCTTTATCAGGTCCAAAACAACACAAATGCTCCAGTTTGGGAAGAAATGTTTACTTTCTTTATCAAGAGGCCGTTTCTTCAAACACTGGATATTCAGGTAAGTTGTTCCATTCCTCTTTGATATCCATCATCTATGTTAATCTGCATCAGAGGCTTTAAGGTTGACAGTATGTTCTTAATAGATCTGCATAATCATGGAAAATGCTTTAAATGTGGATATTGGTTTGACAGCAAAGAAACACTTTGCAAAATACTTTTTGTTCACTAACACTTTGCAAAATACTTTTTGTTCACTTTATGCGAAGCTTTGATTTCTTTAAGCCATTTTTAAATCTATAAACATTGTTGAGACCCATGCAGCTTTCACAAATAGGAACTCTTGTTAACTCATTAAACTGGAATTTTGCTAATTGTGACTAAGGGTGTTGCTAAAAAGTTGGAAGATTTTGTTTTGCTAGTTGTTGTGATGGTAGCACTTGATGATTGTGTTCGTACTTTGTTCTCCACTTTGACAGCATGCATTTATGAAGAAAGTTCCATAACACCTTATTCACCAGTGATGAAGATATGACTTCTTGTATTAGATGCAGATAAATGCTACCTAAATTTGACAGTTTTGTGGTACAATTTGGTGATATCTTTTTACAATATTATCTGTACCCTTTGATATTTAAAATATCACTCTATCTTTGAGAGGAACATTACACAAAACACCCTCTAAGGCAAGGCTGGTTTATTAAGAAAGCTAATAAGTAGTCTTCCCCCTTGAAGAAAAAACATTGGTCAACGAGTAGATACTTGTTATGGATCATTTTCTTGTCAACATAAATTTTTTCCCTATCCACCCCCTCCCAGTGAAAAAAAAATCAAATGCCCACCAAAATACAGATGCTAGTGTGAACTAAACTAACCCAAAAGATGTAGTTGGGTATGAGTGCCTAAAATATTGTATTTGGTTTGTTTTTTATTGGTACTTGAAAGAGCATTCAATGAAATTTTGATAGCATTACCTTTTGAATTAATTGTAATTGTTTTGATTGTCAGGTTTTGAATAAAAAACACAAGGTAAGACGTAAACATGATTTGCTCATTCTTACATCCGCTTCCAATTGTTCTGCCTCTTTGGAAGGAAATTACTTTTCACTTCAGTTATCTTCTAAACATTGTAATCAAATGTCAATACCATTGTTCCTGGAATCACTGTGTGTCATCAGATTTGTCTTAATATATTAAATGCGCGAGAGGAATATATTTAATGTATTGTAAACTAATGAAATTTTTAAAGATATCGGGTCAGTGTAAAAAGATTTCCTAAAAATGATTTGCCAGACATGACACATGCAAAATAAGACATTGTAGATACACTCAGTGTAGAGTATCAGCTGATTAGTATTACTGTTTGATACATAAGTGCACTAGAGGTGTCTGTCATTGTCATTCCGTCTGCATTCTTCTAACATGAGAAATACTTCAGACATAAGTTATTTCAAAGGAACTTAATTACATCCAGCTGAGGCTCCTGTAAGTTGACACTAAATGTTTAATCTGGAAAGGCTTTGAAGTATTTCTACTATATATCCTGTTATCCTCCATCTTATCTCTATGTGACTCTTAGGTGTCATACACATCTCTGACAGTCACTGCAGCAGTTGGAATTAATCATGAAATTTCCCACGGTTCTGAATAAAGGTGTCGAAAATCTTCCCATGAAAAATCGTAACAAATACTATTAAATACATCTTTATATGCTACCCTCTTTTGCAATTTAATGTACTATTCATTGCACAATTACATGGGGACGTTTTTAGAGCACATATTTACCATGTATATGGTTGCTTACTCAAGAAATTTGAAAAAAAAAAAAAAAAACATTTCTTCCCACGATTTCCCGTTTTTTCTTATGCTTGTAATCGCTGGAAGTATAGATTTTTTCAAGCTCTGCAGTTTAGAAAGAAAAAAAAACCCTACAAAATGTCCAATAAATGCATTATTGTGTTAGAAGGCTACAGTACATATGTATATAAAATCAATCTTGAAGTATGTCAAATTACAATAATTAATAAATGTAGGTGTTTGTCATCAGGCATTCACTTCATCAATTATTTATTTACGGCTCATGACCCTTCATATAAAGCATATGGTGTGTCTGATATGTGTGTGGTAGGCAGCTCATCTAATCAGTGTCGTTTTAAAATATTTCATGGAAAGTATGTCATTGTTATATTCACTAAAAACATTCCACAAAAATTCATCATAACAAAAGATTTTTCACTCCAAAATAGTAAGAGAATTGCCAAACCATTTTATACTGTATAGATCTTAAGGTGTGCTTTCTTATTTCTACTTTTTCCTACAATAATTTTTTCCTGGCTGGTGGTTGCAAACAATGCTCTATTTACTTTGCTAGACTTCAAAATAGTCAGAGATCTACTTTTTGCCAACATCTTTTTGCGAATTCTATTGTCAGAGAAGTTCTATAAACATTTACACTGCACAGCCCTGTCTGCATGTCTGGGGCAAATACTTTTCCATGTTTTGCATTCCTTTTAAGCAAAACAAAGTTAAATTTTTTTACACTTTTACCCACTAGTTTCACCCAGTGTGGATACAGCTAGGTTTTTTCGTGAGGTTTTTTATTTCGATTAACTTTTTTTTTTCCAGTGCTCATCAGAAGGTCATCAGCCAGCAACTCGACATAAAATCATAAATGATTTTTAACGCATATTAACTCTTTTGATTCATCCTCTAGTGTGGGAGAAACATAATGATGATTTGATCTGTTCACTAGAGCTGATATTTTTGTTAGCCGACTCCTAAGCATATTCATTCTAGCATTGTATATAAAAGAATCTGATTATTTTAGATATTATGATTTGCTATTGTAGTTCAGATTCATAAGAGTATAATTTTTCTGTTTTTTGGTCATTATTGACTTGTGTATACATTCATGTGTAGCATCATTTTTGTGCACATGCTCAGACTATAATTTTTTAAGTTTGTAAGTCTTGCCTGCAGGGGTTGGGTTTTAGGAGGAAATCACCCTGGAACCTTGTGGTATAAAAAACCTAATGTTGGTAGAATGTGCCATGTTTCGGATGATATGTCATTTTTATTTAGAATTATGCACAGAGTGTAACATTTGTGGATGACAGATTAAAAAGCTTAGCCTCTCCTATGCTTTTAGAGTCCTCACCAACACCCAGAACCCTGTTTACAACCTCATTAGGTACCCCAATTTCTCCTCCCTCTTTGATAGGACTAAAACCCTATCCCCTCCTTTCAGCTTACGCATTAAATCAGACCTCTTCCAACTTGGCATCAACCCCGCCTCTCTTGGCACCTACTCCTGGCCCACTTTTCCTCCTTGGGCTACCCCCCTCCCTTCTGTCCACCTAGACCTCTCCACTTAAAACAAAACTCAAACTCACCTTAACCTCTTCATCAATCTCCACAACCAAATCAAAGACCAACTCTCAAATTACACCTCCATCTATACTGATGGCTCCAAGGAAGGCAACAAGACAGCTGCTGCTGCCATCATCCAAGACATCACTCTCAGTAGCAGACTTCCTGACTACTTATCCATCTTTTCAGCCGAGGCTAAGGCCATTCTCCTCGCCCTCAACTTTATTAAGTACTCTCCTCTTAGTCACTTTGCCATTTTCTCTGACTCAAAGGCTGTTCTTACTTCATTACTCAACCTTAAATGGGATAACCTCACCTGCCACCTCCTCCTCCGGAAACTCTTTTCTCCCACCCTCTGCAGGAAAAGTGTTCTTTTCTTCTGGATACCCAGCCATGTTGGCATCCCTGGCAATGACAGGGCTGATACAGCCGCTAAGCTTGCCCTTAACCTCCTCCCTTCCCCTTTTCCCAAAACCCTCTCTGACATCAAACCGCTTATCGCTTCTCTTGTTCGTGACCGCTGGCAAACCTTATGGAACTTCCAAATTGATAACAAACTCCATGTCATCCAGCCCCGAACCCGATCAAATCCACCATCAACAATCTTTCTCGTATCGACAACGTTCATATTACCCGTCTTAGAATTGGTCACACCCACCTCACTCCTCCCACCTCCTTATTGGTTCCCCCAACCCCTCTGTAACAATTGCCACTGCATCCTCACAATCCAACACGTTCTCCTTGCTTGCCCCCTGTACAACCTTCCCAGAGCTTCCCTCGCTCCCCACAACTCAATTGCTGAGTTCTTCCAGAAAAATCCTCCAGATAAAATAATCTCCTTCCTTCAGCATGCATCCCTCTACAACCATATTTAATTCTCCTCTTCCACCCACTCTCTACTTTGTTTTTGTTTTACCCATGCACCTCCTCTCTCGATCACAGCTTTCTGGATTTTGTTCTTGAATTTCTCTCATTCTCCCCCTGGTCTCTTTCCTTCCTACCTCTAAAATGATCTGACCTCTCAGGCACAATTTGACCTTCGTTGTCGTGGTGCCGTTAAGACCTCATCAAACAAACTAATACCTATGTTTTTTGTGCTTCACATGCCAGACAAAAAGGGTAAAGATTAAGTGCTAGTATGAATGTAAATTAGCCACCTATTGCCCCCTACCCCCTGAAGTAAAATTGATTCCAAGTGCTGTATTTGACGTATTAAGTATTAAGCCTTCCTGCTATAATAAGCACCAACCAACATTTTTTGACTGATAACATAATTTACCTACTTAATTTGAAGACAAAATATGTTTTGTTACATTATTTGCTTATTTTGTGTCTGACGCTCACAATGTTTTTGTGGTGGTTATTGTGGGGCCAGTTCACTCAATGCAATTCGAATAGCACATTGTATGCGACCTCGGATCATGGGAGCTTATTAGGAAGAAATTTTGGGTCTTAAAAGTGGTGAAATTCTATTTTCGTAAGCGCCCTGGGCGCTTATTACGTCGAATACGGTAAAGTAAATTTATCTGGCATCTCTACGAGTTCCTTTCACACATTCTCTCATTGTGTTTTTAAGTGTGTGTTGTAAAGTTCTGATTGAATCTGTGGTTTGTGGATGGATCTTGATAAGTGTCAACATCCTAGAATGTTAAAGATAAGACTAAAGTATTTACATCCTCACACTCATATCATAATTTTTACATCCATCAAACACTGAACTAAAACTAAAACATTCAAGTGCTGTATCTTGTGAACAAAACAAAATTAAAATTCACCACCATTTGTTTTATAGGAGGAAAAGCATAGTCACTTTACATTCATGAAAATTGCTGCACTTCTATGGACTTATAAGCAGGGTTGCCAGATAACTTTTGTGGCTTGGTACCAAATATTTTGCATTTAGACACCAAATTGCAGCATCCGATACCAAAGTACGCTACTTGATTGGTAGATTGAAAATATTATTACAAAAAATAAAAAGAATAACAGTTTGCTGTTGATTTCTCTCATGTGCATATTTTCTGTACCATTCCATTTGGATAAATTCCCTAACAATCCATCCCCTGCCTAAAAAATAAATAAAAATCCAAAAATTTCTTACTTAGGTGCGAAATCAGGGAAAATGTGAGACATTTTTTGATGACTCGTATAAAAAACGTTGTTTTTAGTACCAGAGTCAAGTTAAATCAAACTATTTAAATTTGATCATAAACAAATCAATTCAAATTAAGTCAAATGTGTAAAAAATAGTCTTTGCTTTTTGGTACCAAATTATGCCCTGTCGTTACCAAATTAATCAGTTTGGTACCCAGAAAATATAACGGTTACTAACTGGCTTTGGTGAATAACAAATTTCATCAAATTTGGTATCCAGGGATACCAAATGGCAGCCCTGCTTATAAGTGTGAAAGTATTTTTAAATTACTGCCCAAGCCAAGTTAGATTAAATGTGGTCCATATCATTTTAGACTTCATCAAGCTTTACAGTTATTTCTATTACAATATCACACAAAAACTCATGCTATATGCAACTATGACAATTCAAGACTTACTTACTGTACATCATTGTTAGGTAATACACACATTGCTCATCTATTAAGAAATACCCGAGGTTTTAACTCAAGTCACTGACTTGGACTTAAGTCTTGATTTTACTTGACTTTTATACCAAAAAGGGACTTTGTGACTTGACTTGAAAAAATATGACTTGGTTACAACTCTGAAATAATACTGATGAGCTTCCTTTTTAGCTTTGCTTTGAATTTGGAATGAATTCATAATTGGAACCTCTACAGAGTATGATTTTGTTTTGCAGTTGTAACCCTTAAAAGGTGACCGGAGCTCACGCCTGACAAGAAGGATTTGTTTAAGGTTCTTGTGAGCTCCCTGTAGCAGGTTTAAGCTATGCGAATTTCTTCCCACATAAGTACTTGTGAAATTTGTGAACCCCATACACAATGGCTAGAGCCTCTCTTTCTAACTGTGATTAGTATTTTTTAGCTTTGTTCTGAGTTACAACAGCAGAGTTTACATCAATCTCCTGCGAGCTTATAGCATTCTAAATGGTGTCATGCCAGTACCCGTGATTTCGGTGTGTTGGTACATGTAATGTTGATAATGATGATGCTGCATCTGATTCAAGAAGGATACGGTTGGTGTAGTGTTAATGGCCATTGACTGGTCATCATCGTCACTTCTTCCGCTCAAAAAGAAAAACCTGATTTTTTGTCACTATCTGAAACATCAATACATGAGTCTTAATTTAAAACAAGTTTACACCCCTCCTCACCCCAACATAAGGTATAAGATCCAGAAAATATGCCAAAAGGTCCAAATTATGCGAAAGTGACATTTTTTTTTCTTCAATTAAAGTCGGCCTTAGAACAGTGTTTTAGACTGTTATTTGACACAAATTTGGAAAAGATGTTAGGCCATCAACAGTTTTTTACCTAGATCCCTCAATCGGAAACCTTACAATATCAACAACGACCTGTGTTTTTTCCTTCTTATTGAACCTCACTTAGTTTATGTTGATAGTTACAAAGTATAGTTACAAAGTTTTGGTTTGAATCTTCTATTAGCTTAGACTTATTGAACTTAACATTATATAGCCGGAGTTCTTTTGATGTGTGGAAAGACTATTTTTAGCACCGAAACATACGTATGTGCTCCATATTACTAATTAGGAGATGAAAACTAGCTTTTGATACTTGTAACCATGACCCGTTTTGATAACAAATCACCTTGATATTAAGTAGTTTACATGTCTGTTGTTGGTGTATATTGTTGTTTTGTAATAGGGATTGAATATCAATGGCAAGGTTTTCTGAAAAGGTTTTGGCTCACCAGTGTTTAAAGTAGAATTTAACTGTAGATAAAACTTTTTTATGACTTAGAAGCTAAAATATTTCAAGTATAGCTTACAGTCTTGTATGTTCTCAGGCATAGGTGTAGGAGCCGCGGCGGGTATTGGAAAGGAAGGGGGAGGGTCTCACATTTCCAAAAAATGACAAAAGTACCCTTTTTGAAAATGAAAAGTGCCTCTCAATTACAGTCCCAATAGTAGGAAACTGGCGACTTTTGTCAGTCCCATGTACAGGAGGAAAAGTGCTTCTTTTCAAAAATTAAGTGCCCCTTTTTATTTTACTTTGTAGTTTTGGGCTCATTTATTCTATCTACAGATTGGGATGGGGGACATATGACTTGGGAAGTGCCCCTAAGAGATCACTTTTAGAACCTGCCTACACCTCTGTTCTCAGGGGAATTGTATCTGAATTCCAGGAAGCTAGATACATGTGATTTAAGTATCCTCATTTTTAATTTCATTTTAAAAGATTTTAAATTTTAAATGTACTATTTATTAGTTTCTTGAAAACAAACTATTACTCAAATATTAGTAAAGATAACAATTAAAACCTCTCTTTTTTGCTTTTCTCTGCCTCTATAAAAACAACCCTCTATGATCAAATCATTGTTTTCATTATTCACAGGAAGAATCCTTGTGGGGGTTTAACAGGTGAAAGTTATTGCTGGGTGATGTAATTCATCTGACATTTATATTCATAATCGTTGCAAGAGAACTGGTCACTTGTGTATTAATACCTTAAAGCTTTTTGCTCGTTACATTTGAGTAAATTGCTTCATAATGTATCACCTTCAGAAATTATGTCACATATGTAGTTATATCACATGTGGGTTTGACTTTTGAATATGTAATGATTGTACATCAAACTCAGAGGAGATGTGTTTGCTATGTTACTGAGCCTAATTCATTCTATTGCTTGAAGAAATGGGTTACAGATTTGCATTTCTTAATTCATAACTATATTGCTTTTCTTTAGTTGCTATTTTGAGCTTAATCTCAATTTTCTACATCTATTTGCTATGCCCTGTATGGGTTTTTTTACTTGTATTTTTTAGGTTCTATTCTGGGTTTGTACTAGTGTTCTTGTCTCTACTTTTATACTAAGGACATATGGCAAAAAATAAAACTCTTATAACACCTTTTGTGTATTGTTTGACTTTTAGAGAAGTCAGAAAATAGCCATCAGAAGGTCTGTATTTATCACTTCATGCATAAATATAACACCCAGGGTAAAGATGTTTTTCATAGAATAGTGCTTCTGAAATGTTTTATAGGATTCTGAGAGTGTAAGAAACCCTTTGCTTAAATACATCTTGAAAAGTTAATGGAAATAGATAATAGCCCTCTTAACTTTATTCAGGATCTTGTGTTTTTTACATTCTCTAGTTCCAAGAATTCCAAACAATTGCATTTGATTTTTTTTGCATCTCAAGTATATGCATCCTGTTCCTGAAATTATCAATTTTAGCATCTGCTTGGCATGCTAGAGGCCCTAGGGTAAATGTTTTTTTAACCAGTGCTTCACAACTGGATTATTAAATAGCCGTGGACAACTCTATATAATCTTAGCTGTTTAGAAAGGGCTGTAATACATCCAAACTACCTATCTTCCTTAATTAACATTTCCTCTTTAACAGATATTTGATAGTAAGAAGGAGCAGTCCTTGGGAAGCTTGTGTATTCCAATCAAGGAACTGACCAACAAACCAGGCATGTCACTAGAGAGACCCTATAAGCTGGAGAACTCTGGTGCCCACAGTCAGCTCAGCTTGAAGCTGTCACTCAAGGTAAATGAGAGTGTATGCAATAATAAAACCCTGTCATTAAACAGATGATTATTTCAACCTTTTTTTTTTTTTAATTTCATCATACTAGGTGTGAAAATATTGTATTGAGTATAAGTTGTCTGACATTTTGCTTATATTGCTATCTTTATTTTGGAAAATATTAATGATCATTAGGGAATACTCTGGTTTTAAAATTTCATGTATATATTTTAAAGGTTGAAAAAGTGTGTACAGGGTTGATAAAGGAAAAAAGTTGCAAAAAATAGCTCTGGCGGAAGGAATGAGTAGATATGGAGTTAGTGAGCTGCAAAATAAATAAGTGTGTAGTACTGGGTTTAGTTACTGGGTTTGGTATTGACTTTTGGTACTGGGTTTGGTACTGGGTTTGGTACTGGGTTTGGTACTAGGTTTGCAAGTATTGAACTAGCAATGGTTTCATATAATTAATCAGGTGTTTGTATCATTTTACATTGCTCTATCTCCTTTCAGACGTTGAAGGAAACCTCGTCATATGTTGCCAGTGATGTAGATCTGAAAGAGTTGTTGGTAAGTTGGGTGCCCTCTTTATTTCCTGAGGGTTTGATTTTACATAGCAATACTGTTTTCTCCTAGCTATGTTGGTTTCATAATTATTTACATCTGTTGCCTGTCTATATATGTAAGTGAATCCCCTCATACAGTATACAAACTTGCACAAACCAGACATGCATCATTTGCTGGCCCTTAAGAAATTTGTTGTATGTTTTACTGGTCAGAAGGTACAGTTGCTGTCCAAATTGAACAGGTGCTACTTTTAATGTAAGTAGAGTGTTTTCTGTCATATTTCCCAGGTAATGAATAAGTTGTTCCTTCTGTCTTAGCTTTCAGATCAAAGGACAGAGAAACCAGAGACCGAAGCGGATGGTGTCAAGCAGGAGACAGAGGCTGCAAGCACAGAGGTGGTGCCATCGGTAGAAGCAGAGGCACAGATGAAACCCACATCAGATAAAGAGTCCGCGGAACACAGTTTCCATGACAACCACACAGAGGAAGTAATCCCATCTGAAAATAGTTCACGGGTGAACTCTCAAACAGAACTAAGAAATAGGAAAGCTGAGCCAAAGAAGTGAGACTATTTCTCTTCATTGCATGGATATAATCATATTTGTCCAGTTGCTGAGCAGGTTTTAATCAAGTAACTGAACACAAGTAGATTATTTTGGGCTTTTTCTAAAAGAACTAAACCATTTATATGAGGATGAAATGTATGGCAAATGGATAAATATATTTACTTGATAGAATTGAGTGTACTTCTTGCCACTCACTTTGATAGATACGATTGTTAGCACTTGTTATATGTACAAACAATCATTGGGCCAACATTGTTTCACCACCTGCTGAAGTGTGAGGTCCATGTTAATGTTAGTTTGAGATGAAAAGACAAGTACAGAGAAAGCAATTCAAATACTTCACTATATCTCCTGTATGCATGTATCACAATATGTGGTTGAAATTTACTCCTTTTCTTTCATTTGTTTTTTCTGTAGGAAATCATCAGTTAATGGCAAACTCCAGTTAACTTTGCAATTTGTGGCTGAGAAAAAGGAGCTTTCTGTAACAATTCACAAAGTAGTGTAAGTGTTTTTGTGTATATTTTTTAGCTCAGGTAAATATTTGGTGCATGTGTTATTAATCCATTTATTTTGGAAAGATGTTGGTTGTAGGAGGGATATGGATTGTAGGAGGGATGTTGGTTGTAGGAGGGATATTGGTTGTAGGAGGATATTGGTTGTAGGAGGGATATTGGTTGTAGGAGGGATATTGGTTGTAGGAGGGATATTGGTTGTAGGAGGGATATGGGTTTAGGAGGGATATGGATTGGGATTAGTTTGGATATTGGTTGTAGGAGGGATATGGATTGTAGGAGGGATATGGGTTGTAGGAGGGATATTGGTTGTAGGAGGGATATGGGTTGTAGGAGGGATATGGGTTGTAGGAGGGATATGGGTTGTAGGAGGGATATGGATTGTAGGAGGGATATTAGTTGTAGGAGGGATATTGGTTGTAGGAGGGATATTGTTTGTAGGAGGGATATGGATTGTAGGAGGGATATTGGTTGTAGGAGGGATATTGGTTGTAGGAGGGATACTGGTTGTAGGAGGGAGATTGGTTGTAGGAGGGAGACTGGTTGTAATAGGTTTCTATAACAATTTAAAGCCTTTTTTGTAATTGATAATTTTTGTGATTTTAGCATGTTTACTTTTTAGAGGACGCCATTGTGACACAATGTTTCTCCTAAACAGAAGTTCAAACTAATTAGATTGAAGCAGTGAATTGCTTAAGACATCATGTTTGACAGAGGCGGGAAAAAAATAGTGTTACTAGACAAAATAATATTATGGAGTATAAAACTACCATAATAAAGCCACAGAGTATTCTCATTCATGCTGAAGAAAGAGATTGATAAAATTAATGAAATACTGAATTAAACCTATGTTACAATATACAAGAAGAGTGAAAGAAACTTGAAGAAAAAACAAACATAGGACAGGATGTACATGATTAAACATTATTTCACCTAGTATGAATAAAACCACATGTGCAATATTAGCTTCTGTCCAGTGGTGGTGCTATGCACCCCCCCCCCCTCCCCTACAAGATCACTTTACCCAAGTGGCATATTTTGTCCATTGCATAGGCTTTTGCCTTCTATGAAACAAAAATGCCCCTTTTACCCTCCCCACCCCCCCCCCCCATGACCAAAATCCTGGCACCGCCACTTCTTCTGCCCTCGTAGATAGCTCTGTAAAGAGGAGAGGAATGGAGGTTTGAATAGCGACAAAACATTTATCTGTAATAAAACCTCCCAATACCTGATAAGACATTGAAATAGGCATCTCAAAAATATCTTACTGAAGCAGCAGACGGGTTTTCTATTGTTTTGCTGAAATCATGTGCAAGAGCAAAATAATCAGTTTTTTCTCATTACCTAATGCAAATTGAAGTGTTAAGCAACTGATCATTTTAAGAAAGTGATAGATATGTGTTTATTACAGTATTCTTTAGTATTCTTTATAGCTAAAGAATATATATGTATACATGTTTCACCAAAGTTCACACGTAACCTTTGTTGCTAAGATATTGGTAAATGAATAAAAATAAAACTTTCAGGAAACAAATGATTAGCTTCATTAGATGCAATGAAAAATATTTTATGAACTGATTTACATCACCCCCTTAACCTATAATCAGTTGTTTTGGTTATTTACTGTGGTTTATTTTGTTATCTGATTTTACTTTCTCAGGTTCCTAATTGTGTAGATTAGTTCAAGTGGTCATGTTTTTGTCTACAAATCTTCTTTGTATCTTGTATTGACAGTGGTCTTCCCCTTGAAGATGAGCATCATCCTCCAGACCCCTACATCAGGCTCTATCTGCTGCCAGACAGGGGCAAATCAGGCAAGAGAAAGACCAGGGTAGTCAAGGAGGCTCAGGATGTAGATTTTGATGAAAAGTGAGATTTCTTTAGTGTATGTTTGGATCAAATAGCATATACCCCTCTTAAAACAGTATTGTATCCCTCACAAAGTAACACAATCCTCCAAAGTCTGTAACATGTACAATACAAACTTTTCTAAGAAACAATCATAGGACTTTTTAAAGCTAGCTAGTTTGTAGCAATGGATGTTCAATTAAGAATTTGTTTATTTCAGCTAATCAGTGTTCTACCAATTAATACCAAGATGAAATGTTCTGATTAAATAAAACTAGATGTTTGATTGAAGTTTGAGTTGTCCAGAGTTAAGTCTTGGCTCAGTTTGATATGTATGAATATCATTTTGATTCTGCTTATTATCCCCTTGTCAACGAAGTAGGTGAAGAGGGAATATATCATCTTTAACGTTTGTCTGTTCGTCAGTCTGTCCGTCCATTTGTCTGTTCGTCCATCCGTCCGCCTGCATAAAGATTGCTGCCCTAGGAAAGGAATTCCATTTATTTTTGTGAAAAAATGCATTCCAGACTTCAATAGCAGCAATTAAAGGATTTGTTTTGGGATGAAAAAAGTTAAATAAATAGATTTGATGAATGAATGGAATTTATATTGAAGTGTCAGAATGAATACCAAAGTTGAATAATAGATCTGATGAGTGAATGAAATTTTTAATAAAGTGTCTTGCGAATGAATACACATGGACATAAATCTTTGCTAGAATACACATGGATACATAATAGACTTATGATAATCTGCAAATTAATCTGTACTGAATTTTCAAAGTTGAATAATAGATCTGACGACTGAATTTTTAATGAATTTTTAATGAAATATCTTGCGAATAAATAGCCCAAAAAACAATGTCTTTGCTTGAATACAGTGGACACATAATAGAATAATGATAATCTGCAAATTAATATCTGTACTGAATTTTTTATTCTGATTTGGTAGTTAGAACAACCTATCTGGTTTATAAGGGGAAAAACGTTGAGTGTGTTTCTATTGGAAGTGTCAGATTTAAGTTAAGGCTGGGGCCAGGGGTGGGGGCTGTATTGCAATGGAGAGAGTGGAGGTTGTAGTGAAGGTTGGAATGATGAGTTGGTTAAGAGTATATTTGGAAGATGAGTGGATGGCAAAAGGTGGGTTGGGGTAGTAGGTGAATGGATGATAGCAGGTGAATGGGGGATGTTAGATGAATGGGGATGGTACGGTGATGGGGCATGTTGGGGAATAGAGGATGGCAGGTGAATGGAGGATTATAGATAAATGGGGGATGGCAGGTGAAGGGGGATGGTAGGTGATTGGGGCATGTTGTGTTGATAGAAGTGAGGGAATGGGAGTGAGAGGAAAGAATGTTGGGTGGAAGATGGTAGAATGATTGGTAGATGTAGGAATTAGGATGAAAGTGGGATGGCTGGGGGACGGGATGGGATGAAATGTGACACAGGGTAGGATGGCATGTGGGATAGGGTGGCGTGTGGGACAGGGTACCATGGAATGTGAAACAGGATGCCATGGCATGTAGGACAGGGTGGCATGGCATGTGAAACAAGGTAGTGTCATGGCATTTATGACAGGCTGGGATGGCATGTGGGACAAGATGGGAGGGCATGTGGGACAAGGTGGGATGACATGGGGAACAGTGTAATTAATGACATGTGAGACAGGATGGCATGTTGTCTGGATTTCAGGATTGCATATTTTGATTTCAGGATGGCACATTGGACAGGGTGGGATTGGATGGAATGGTCTGTAGGACAGGGTGGGATGGCACGTAGTACATGGAAGGATGGCATGTGGGAAAGGGTAGGATGGGATGTAGGACAAGGGGCATGGTACAATGGACATGGTGGGATAGCATGATATATGGGACAGGGCGGCAAGGCATATGGTGGGATGTCATCTTGAATGCAGTTGTGATGGCATACAGGTCATGTTGTGGAATGGTATCTGAATTTCATGTATGATTTTCTGTAGGGAGGGAAGTAGCATGGGTGAGATGGCAGGTGTGAAAAGTCTGGAAAGCATGTTATTAGTGGCGAGGGGATGTGTATTGTTTGCGATGTCTGGTTTATTCTGTCGATATAACAACATCATAACAAAATGCCAGGCTTAGAAGGCATAATCACCCC
This sequence comes from Chiridota heheva, assembly GCA_020152595.1. NCBI lineage: Eukaryota > Metazoa > Echinodermata > Holothuroidea > Apodida > Chiridotidae > Chiridota > Chiridota heheva. The sequence goes on from JAIGNY010002621.1 coordinate 708,393, forward strand.
ATAAAGCACAAATTAACACCACCACCACAGGTGAAAATTAGATAAAGAATACACTTAAATCAAAGATGCACAGAGTTTGTAAAGAACTAAACAATGTTGACTTCGAGCAACCCTTTACACCCATTAGCAATCCTTTGTGAGTAGCTAAAATGCTGAACATCAATTCGTGAGAACTATTTGATCAACTTCACACTGAGCATGTGTCACATGAGGATTAGCTGAAATGTACAGGAAGTCAAAGCATCATTACCTTACAGAAATTTTAAAACCTGAATTGTATTGCCACATACAAGAATTTGTCAACTAACCAAACATATGTTGTGTGCTTTCATATTTTAACAAGACACACTGGCCAGGAATATAGATTTTCAGAGGAGCTGTAAAGTCATCAAAAAAATAATATATAGCAGAGTGTATCACTGAAATGATTCAAGCAATTTCTTTACCATCACATCATACAAGATGGTACATGGATGCCTTGAGCTTCTTTTCTATCAATCACCTTTTAGTGTGGTCATTTCACAAACACTTTTTGAGGGCTATAAATGAATACCCATAAAAGCATTTTGATGATTTTTAAGGATGCCAGAAAGTGTTGTTCAAATTGTCAATGTAGTATATGATGTGTGGTTTCAAACCTTTTTACAGTTTTTGGGTGATTTTATTTTGGATTCTGATGAAGTAAGTTTGATTTGCTTCTGCAAGAATTTGAAGTAAGTATATGCCATATCAACATTTGTGTTTAATTAGCCTAATATTCTTTCATGTGTCTTTGTTTCAAGATTCGAGTTCCACTGTAATGCCTCAGAACTCTCGTCCCGCTCATTGGACATTGTGGTTAAAAATGATTCTTCATTTCTTGCTTTATCCAATCCTTCATTGGGACAGGTAAGATACACATTGTTGCTTCTTATTGAGACAATGTCTTTCAAGGTTACTTACTATATACCTTTATTTGATTACCATGAGCTCAGCTAAAATGCTGCTCTGGCACTACCATGAAATGGGCATTCATTCACACAGTAATAAATGCCATGCAGATAGGTTCTTCAGTTTTACCACAAGATGTAAAGAGCAACAGTAAAGAAAAATAATGTTAAATCTTCTGCTACAGTACTTATTGTTTCAGACCACTTTAAAGCACATTTCTTTATACCCTGCTCTCTTTAAAATATATTCAAAACAAACTTTACCACTTTTTGTGAAAGACATCTTATTCCATCTTGAGGACCTTCTAAAACACCTTTAATTTCATCTTGAGGACCTTCTAAAGCATCTTTTTTTTCATCTTGATCATGTTTGAAATGTCTTTGGTCTTCTACTTCCTTTTATAGAAATTCTTTCATCAACCCCAAGATCATGTCTTAGAGTAATGCTCTGTCCTTTACATGTGAGCTTAGCTTTAATGAACCTCATCCTAGCAAGCAATAACACTTCTTTTTGTCTCATGAAAAGCAAGAAGATTTAAAGTTACAATGTTATTACTATATGTACACCCCTGAACACCCAGACCAGTTGAATGTTAGCTCACTCAAATTCTCCTTTTATTGATTGATGTAAGAAAATCTGTGATTTTTTTTCTTGCAGCTTAATCTTTCACTTGGACCGTTGCAGCTTGACAGTGCTGGTCCAGTTACTGACTGGTATGTATTGAGCTCCAAGAGCAAGCAGAGGTGACGGTTTATACTAACTCTCGTGGGATAACCGGTGTTGGTGTTTTCTTCATTTCTACACCATTGATTCCTGTCATCCTAGTGTGCTAGCATCTTGAGCAATTTAAACCTTGTCAGCTAGAATGCTGTGTGCAGTCAGTTTAAATGTTGTTTGTGTCCAGTTAAACTGGTTCAATACAGTCAGCTAAAATGCTTTGTGTACAAGATTCAACATTGCAGAAGCATATTGCATCTGCTTATGCTGATAAAATGACTAAATGCTTAGTTTTCTGAGAACTTTTACCTGTGCAAAATTATCAAGAATTATAAGAATGTTTTCTCCAGTGTGTAAATATGAAAAGATTAAGAAGCATATGATTTGATGACTGGGATATTTGGTGCCCTAAATTTCTATAGCTTTGAAGGAATAATCCCATGAATTTTCATGTTTTCATATATGATAGAGAAAAATTTTAGAAACAAAGTGGTGAAAAAACTAGGTTATCATTCTATTCCGTTTAAAAGTTACAAAATTTTTAAAGTATTTTTGAATTTGAACAAAAGTGAGTGATTGGCAACATCTGTGATGTCATAGAGACAATTTCAACAAAATGTCTTTTGTATTTCTTTAAAATGAATTGGATTTTTTTCTTCAGTGTTAATGTGATGTACACCAAAAAAACATATTTTCTTATAAATTAAATATTCCACCCTATCTCTATAATGAACCAAAATTGCTGTTCGATAATGTAAAAAAGTGCTTACATTTATAAGAATTACATAAGCACTGTGCTGGAATTGCCTTGATGACATCATTAAGCTGAAGGACATGCTGTACTGTTTTAAGAACATTTTTCTACTCTTTACATTGTTATAAAGTTTTAAACGGAATAAGATAATAACATAGTTTTTTCACCACTTTGTTTGTACAAATTTTCTCTATTATATATGATAAAATGAAGATCTATGGAAATATTCCTTTAAACAGATATACCTCATGTATTCTAGTACACTTTTTAAATCGACCTACCTTCTCTGATTTTCTGGGTTAAAGATGTTTTTCATGATGCATGAAGCAAATTGAGGAGGTTTTGATTTATCCTGAAGGAATTGTTTTTTTTTCAGAGAATGGTTGAGTTCACTTATTAAACAAATTTTGCACAAAACCTGGTCTGTTTAGCTGGCAATTTCTGGGACAACTGTCTGGCTGGGTATGATTTTCTTAGTCTCTGACAGCCAGATGGGTGGATTGTTGATGCTGGCAGGAGGTTGTTTGTATTGTTTTAGTTATAATTCAATATATTTAGTTCAGATGCTAATAGCATAATGAATCTATGCAGTCATTCTGGCATGTGTATGTGTGTATGTAAGTGTCTGTAACAGCAAGCTTGTTAAGACGATATATCAAGAACCATACACTGGATTCATGTCATATGTAGCCCATGATCTGGTAGATGTACCCTATTGTTTTTGGTGGTGATGTCTTTTATTTTAATGAGTAGGTGGGGTTTAATGTAAACAAAATTAAATGCTCATATTTTAACAATCACAATCCTGTTTTGTTTCATATTGAATATAATTATAAAATATTTGATATAAAATTGTTATTAGCTATCAAAAGTGAAGAGCAGTTATGTTGCCGTTATATTGTAAAGATAATTTTTCAAGAATTGTGTGTCAAAACAAAGAATTGGTTTTAAAATATCTTAACAATTGCAACTGCATGTTTTCTGATTTCATTTCTATTATCATTGAAAAATAATGTTTTTGTTCACTTTGATACAAATTTGACATTGTGAGTCATTGTGAGTGAGAAATGACTCAGTAAATGTGACTGAGAAATGACCCAGTCATTGTGGTGAGAATTTGAAATGACCCAGTCATTGTGTGTGAGAATTTGAAATGACCCAGTCATTGTGTGTGAGAAATGACCCAGTCATTGTGGTGAGAATTTGAAATGACCCAGTCATTGTGTGTGAGAAATGACCCAGTCATTGTGTGTGAGAAATGACCCAGTCATTGTGAGTGAGAAATGACCCAGTCATTGTGAGTAAGAAACGACCCAGTCATTGTGAGTGAGAAACGACCCAGTCATTATGAGTGAGAAATGACCCAGTCATTGTGTGTGAGAAATGACCCAGTCATTTTGTGTGAGAAATGACCCAGTCATTGTGAGTGAGGAATGACCCAGTCATTGTGAGTAAGGAATGACCCAGTCATTGTAAATGAGGAATGACCCAGTCATTGTGAGTGAGAAATGACCCAGTCATTGTGAGTAAGAAACGACCCAGTCATTGTGAGTGAGAAATGACCCAGTCATTGTGAGTGAGAAATGACCCAGTCATTTTGTGTGAGAAATGACCCAGTCATTGTGAGTGAGAAATGACCCAGTCATTGTGAGTGAGGAATGACCCAGTCATTGTGAGTGAGGAATGACCCAGTCATTGTGAGTGAGGAATGACCCAGTCATTGTGAGTGAGGAATGACCCAGTCATTGTGAGTGAGGAATGACCCAGTCATTGTGAGTGAGGAATGACCCAGTCATTGTGAGTGAGACATGACTCAGTCATTGTGAATGAGGAATGACCCAGTCATTGTGAGTGAGACATGACCCAGTCATTGTGAGTGAGGAATGACCTAGTCATTGTGAGTGAGGAATGACCCAGTCATTGTGTGTGAGGAATGACCCAGTCATTGTGAGTGAGAAATGACCCAGTCATTTTGTGTGAGAAATGACCCAGTCATTGTGAGTGAGAAATGACCCAGTCATTGTGAGTGAGGAATGACCCAGTCATTGTGAGTAAGGAATGACCCAGTCATTGTGAGTGAGGAATGACCCAGTCATTGTGAGTGAGGAATGACTGAGTCATTGTGAGTGAGGAATGACCCAGTCATTGTGAGTGAGGAATGACCCAGTCATTGTGAGTGAGGAATGACCCAGTCATTGTGAGTGAGACATGACCCAGTCATTGTGAGTGAGGAATGACCTAGTCATTGTGAATGAGGAATGACCCAGTCATTGTGAATGAGGAATGACCCAGTCATTGTGAGTGAGGAATGACCCAGTCATTGTGAGTGAGGAATGACCTAGTCATTGTGAGTGAGGAATGACCAAGTCATTGTGAGTGAGGAATGACCCAGTCATTGTGAGTGAGGAATGACCCAGTCATTGTGAGTGAGGAATGACCCAGTCATTGTGAGTGAGACATGACTCAGTCATTGTGAGTGAGACATGACCCAGTCATTGTGAGTGAGGAATGACCTAGTCATTGTGAGTGAGGAATGACCCAGTCATTGTGAGTGAGGAATGACCCAGTCATTGGAGTGAGGAATGACCCAGTCATTGTGAGTGAGAATGACCCAGTCATTGTGAATGAGGAATGACCAGTCATTGTGAGTGAGAATGACCCAGTCATTGTGAGTGAGGAATGACCCAGTCATTGTGAGTGAGGAATGACCCAGTCATTGTGAGTGAGACATGACTCAGTCATTGTGAATGAGGAATGACCCAGTCATTGTGAGTGAGGAATGACCCAGTCATTGTGAATGAGGAATGACCAAGTCATTGTGAGTGAGGAATGACCCAGTCATTGTGAGTGAGGAATGACCCAGTCATTGTGAGTGAGGAATGACCGAGTCATTGTGAGTGAGGAATGACCGAGTCATTGTGAGTGAGGAATGACCCAGTCATTGTGAATGGGGAATGACCCAGTCATTGTGAGTGGGGAATGACTGAGTTATTGTGAGTGAGGAATGACTGAGTCATTGTGAGTGAGGAATGACCGAGTCATTGTGAGTGAGGAATGACCGAGTCATTGTGAGTGAATGACCCAGTCATTTCAAATGTTAAGAGGACTTAAACTAACTGGCAAATGCTTACTCCACTGACATTCACAACACACATGATGGTTTTAAAGAATTTGTTTTCTTGTTTTATTTAGTTTATTATATTTTTTAAGTTTTGATTCCTTCGCTCACTTTTTGAAATATCAAAGTAGCATCTGCAGGTTACCTTAAAACTGATGGTGTTGCAGAAGATCAGACACATGCTATTAGTAACAGACGTTGTAGAAAATGTCTTTCTTGGATGTGACATAGATTGTACAATGTATAGTATACCAAGAAACCATTTTGAAGGTTGCACATTACATTAACCAGTTTTTTTGTTTGTCTTTTGATATTCTTATCAAATTTCAAGGTGGGAATTTTCATGAATTTGCATGGTGAGTTGTATTAGGTATACCTTTGACCTCTGACCATTTTGTGATTGTTGCATATTTAATTTGGCCTCTCATCTCATTCCCTTGGGTGATTTCTTGATTCAAAAACAGGTTTTATTGTTGGCTGGTGAAGGCTTGCAGTGTTGGTAATTTTTTCTCTGTCAAAAATGTGTTTTTATGGTAGCAATGACATCAAAATAATTGTTGGAAGAATTCGAATTAATGATACATGTATGTGGTGGTAAGCTAAAGAAGCATAAGAAGTACTAAACTTCGTTTTGATGACTGAAGTGGGTACTATTTTCTCTGTGTGCAGTAATTTGTTTTTGATGTGTAAAGAGGTCATCAGTGTTTTGTTATGGAAGCTATACATTGTACACAATGCAAGTTACATTGCATTTTGTACATCACACCTAAATATTTTCAGTGACAAGTGCTAAAAATATGTAGTCTTCTGCTAGTGCATTTTAGTGGGTACTCTACAAATGGTTAACAAATGACTCAACTGGTAGCTTCTATTTGTGTTGCCAACACTTCAGTGCCATTAACTCCTTGAACAAATATGACTCAGGTTTAACATTAATGAAATAGCATTTCTTAAAATTAGTAAATAATAATAATAGGTGGATATTCAGAAAATTGTGTTTTTAGTTTAACTTTGTGTAAATAACAAAAATCAAAGAGCAAAAATGAAATTGTGAAATAAATATCAACATTTGTAGAAGAGATATAATGTCTGGAATGACTTAAATTGGCTGATTCGTGGCTTTTCTTCTCATTTTCTCCTGAAAACAACTCAACTGATATTTTAGGGTAGATTGATTCTCCAAAATTCTGCTGTCATCAACTCTTGTTTTCATGGATTAGAAAATGTTGTTTAGGATTAAAATACTATGTATAGAGATAAATTAAAAAACGTGACACAACCTTAACCTAATCTTAACCTCTATGAAATTGTGTGCTATGCAGTGCCGTCTTATTCAATATGTGTGAATTGCTGTAATGCCTATTTCAGTGTAGATGGAATTTCACCTGACTTTTTCTCCCACATTCAGCTTTTCCCCTTTATCTCCCTTACAAACCTTCCATCTCCTCACTTTCCTTACTCTTACACTTTATTATTTATTAACACCCTCTTGGCACATTTGACTCTTGACTGTCGCGGTGCCGTTAAACGTCAACAAACCAAACCGTAGATGGAATGCTTGGTTTAAAAAGTGATAAACCCACTTTTTTGAGTAATTTGCTAAAAAATAGACTGAAATACATTTGTAGGGTAAACTGTTTAGAAAATAAAGACTTGCAATGTTTTAATTTGAAGATATACTTAATAAATTCATTTTTTCTGTTATTTATTGTCAATACAATTCTCTTCGCTAATTGCATAACCAAATTGATAACTTTTGTGCTGTTTCTACCAAAAGGTGGTGTTGTTTTCTTGTGTTGGTGCTGTGCAATATATAATGCTGCCATATGTCTTTTTCAGTTGTTTGTTTTCCCAAACCCTTTCTACCTTGCAGCAGTGAGCTATTCCATGCATGTGATTGCAGATGAAGAAAACATAATTGCAAAAATTGCAGTCAAGTTTGTCTTTCTTACAAAATTTATTTTCTTAATGCATCTAAAGGTTTTTAGCATCATCATTCATGCTATCAAAAAAGTTCTTTAAAAAAATAAATAACCATTTATCTATTGCAGTACTTTTAGATACTCTTTAAAATTTGATGTTGTTTATTCTGTTAAGAACATGTTTATGTTCAATTTCACAATCCTGATATCTTAAGCTCAGTTACAGTGTACTGTCTTATGTTTGCTGGGCTATAGGATGGGATATATCAGGATGATGTGAATCTGCTTATATTTTCCCAGCTCAAGAAGAACTTATTTTCATTGAAAGATGCTCTCAGTGTAAAGTGTGGCCAATTTAAACTGGAACGAAGAAAATCAAAAACTTGCTCATGTTTTCTGCCTTTGTTTTGTTCTGCCTCAATTAGTCACTTTTCTTTTTTACTAGTTGTCCAATACTCATGTTGAAAATAATCCCTTGTGTTGAACAGCTGTTCATTGTTCTTGTCTTACATTGCTATAAACCATGTATCCCAACCCATGCTCTTATTGACCACACTTCACAGTGCAACCCCACATCTGTGATTGAACAATGTTTCACCTCAATCCCTGTCCTATCATCATATCTGCATTATTCAGTAAATTCAGATTTAAGTCCGTCTGGTCCATTTTTTCCAATACTGCTTACAATCACCGACAAAATACTTGGCATCTTTTTCCTTCCCTCCGTCCGCTACAATGTTGGCATGATTTACCGCCTTAAAAATAAAGAAGCTAAGAAATGTTTATTGTAAATATTTTGTCAACATCAAAGAGGGGAAGAAAAGTGGCAAGTAATTTTGTTAGTGATTGTAGGTGCTGTTAAAGCCAGCTAACCCTGTCCTATTTAGTGCCAAATCTTAATTGGTCAATCATTGTCAAGGCTTTGGTAGCCACCATATCCATCTCAATACTTTTCTGGATATTTTTACAAGCTATTTTGTTATAAAACTGCTTTCTTTTCTTCTGGAAAATCCTGTTATCACTGCTTTGAAAAGAATGTGAATTTAAGTCAAGGTCTTGCTTACAACATATGAGTTGGAAATGATCATTTTTTTTTTTTTACAACAACAACATTGGTGCAAATGAAGTCTTGGTCATGGAGAATTTGATGTTTGTATCTATTTATTATTTTAGTTCTTTCATGGGGTAGCCTGTTCAGTCCGAAGACTAGCTGGTTTTACTCATGGCACTTGAGCAATAAGAAATGGTGCAAATTAAAAAAATATAAGAAAGAAAAATACAAATGGCATGAAAAGAAAACAACATAAAACATCCACATCAACGAGATCAAAAATAAAAGCAATAAACACAACGAAAAGTCGTAACCAATGGTACAAATTTGAAGAATGTGTAAAATCATATAAAGTAAAATGATCAAATATTAACGCTAAAAGAAGTGAAAGGATAAGGCTTTATAAATAATGGGCAAGGTAAGTATCCGTTGTTTGATTTGGTTCTTACAAATGGCAACATTTCAAACCTTTATTTAAATTAAATTGTTCCATTATTTAATTTCACTAAATATGAAAGATTTCTTATGTATGTCAGTTTTACAATGTGGCAGTCTAAGCAATCAACCCTCGGTTTGCCTTGTGGACCGAACAACTGATTGGAAATGTTTAACACATTTGTGTCAGTTTTTTTCTTAAGAAATGAGATTGATTAGGTCAATTATATAGTCACATTGCAACTTAGCCTCGATGGCATGGAATTATTTTAAAGAATGAAGATAATATTGTGCAGTACATGTTTGAATGATTATTTGTTATTGCCCGTCTGTGCAATTATGCCAAAAATAGAAATTGAATAGATTATTACAATGAAATGTGTAATGAAATTGCAGATTATAACACGAGTTCTGAATTTGGGAAGATTGTAATCATTTGTTTACTTTAATTTTGCATGTTCCTATTTTTTTGCTCTCCTGAACAGGTATGATCTTGATGATGCAAATGAGGACGCTCACTCGCATAGTGAGCATTAGCAGACATCAGCTCACAGGTGCCTTCTCTCAATCACTGGAATCTGTCCTTTGATCAAAATTGATTCATTTTGTCTGTAGTTTAGTGTGTGGGTTGCTTCTCAATAGATAGATTAAGAATATTGACTCACTTTTCATTGTTTGCAAGTGGTGTCATATTCATCATATTGCTTCAAACCTTATTGTACACGAAAACAACATTTTACAGTGTTATTTGAGGAATTCATAAATTGTGAAAATAAGTATAAATATTGCATGGCTTTTAGATCAATTTTTCAGGGTTGCTAACAAGGAAAAAGAAAAAGAACTATGTGTCAAGTGTTATGCAACACATTTCTCCTGGGAGGGGTGGGGGTTATCCTAAACATTCAAGACCCACAACTACACGATGGGTCACTGAGCTAATATTGTTTAACAAATTAGAAACTTTCTGACAAGAAATCCAATAATGACATTACTAGTATTAGCATGCTGGAAGCGTTGAGATAATGAATATTCGCATGGACGACCCTACAAAATGACAGGTTGAAGGTCATTGTTATTTGTGCAACTACCGTCTGAAAATTTTGTAAAAACAAGGAAATAAATTATGAGAACCTGATGCCATTTGAGACCTAGGATGATGTACATTTGTTATGCTTGATAAGTGTGTTTATATCCGGAAAGTGTTGATCATCATCATTCTCCTAACGTGCATCTTGCTGGTCATTGAGACCACCTATTAGTTAATTAAATTTCAGAAATCAAATAAATTTTATTTATGAATGCTTTTTAACATCATTGAGGATGTAGCCTTGTTAAAATGCTTTCTTTCTGTTTTTACACTGAAATGTTTTTACAAAGTTATTTTGCATATTTGTGTAATATAAGCTACACATGTTGAACTAAATATATATGGATCTAGAACTTCAAATATACATTTGCATGAAAGTACAAGAATTTTGCTGTTGAAATTTCCATAGTAAATTGTTCATATTATATTGAGAACTAAAAGTAATTACCATCTTATAGCAAGAAATGGGGGAGCTAATGCGAATTCTGATCTATTTAATGTCTTCATGAGTGCTTCAGGGGAAATTTGGTTTCTTACATATGTCTTGCCCTTTGGGAATGCAAATTGTCTGTGTGTAAAGCTTTTTTTCTTACAAGTTAATCTTTTTGAAGGAAGATTTCTACATTTTTCCAAATACATTCTCAAATATGGATGTCAACAAGAGCTGTGAAAATTATTTGCTTGTTTGTTACTTGAGAGCCTGCTGAGATCGATCAGAAGTGAAATAACCAGAACTTGGCTTACAACAACAAAATGAAAATTCTTTATGGTAAGCCCTGCTTGATCCTGCTGAACTCACATTTGTAATTATTCTGGTAATAGCTATCATTCAAAGGTAGTGTAAAAACATTTATAATTTCTTAATACTCAAAAGTTAAAGAAAACTTATCATGCTTAAAAAGATTTTGATTTGAAAATATTGAAAATACATAATTTACATGCCTTGTTTGACCTCAAATTGGACTCGATTGATGGATCATTTACATGCAAAAAAACAATTTTGCGAACAGATAAATGCTTTGATATCATTACCTTGAAAGTTTAACAATGCCATGTGAAAACATTTGCAATCAATGAAACTAATGTTAAATCTGAATTGACCTCCCACATTGTATATAGATTATGCAGGGAGATCCTGGGTGATGGCTGGAGTTTTAGGATGATTTTAGATGACAATTTTTAGATTTTAGATAACCAGTTGTATTCTGAAATTGATAGACGTACAAGATTTGTCAGGAAGTTAATTGCTCATCACCATTACCCTGATGAAATGAACTCTTGTGCAAATAAGGACAATCGTGTTTATTCAGGGTATGCAGAGTTGGGGAACGACAGTACAGATCTATTTTCAGCAAACCATCAGTATTGTCAATTTCTTAGGCTTTGATGCTTCTCCCCTCATATAAACTGTAGCTGAATTGAAAGGGCATTTATCGTAATTTAAATGTGGTGGTATATATAATATTTCAAAAAATAAATACTGATTAGCTTAGCCTTGGCAGTATTCGTGCAGATTATATTTAAAACTTATCAAGACACAATTTGAAACATATTTATCTTGATTTTGAAAATAATAACTGGCCTTCAATTTTCTTCCTTGACTGTCATGACTGTTTCATCCAGATTGTTCTTACATATAACCTAGATTTTATTTTAACTCATTGAATATCTTTGATATCCAAAATTTATCATAATAACGACATAAGTCGGTAATGAAATCTTATACTTAATGAAGATTATTGTTCATATATCACATATTTTGAAATTTAATCTCGGGAGTCTAAGTGCTCATTTTACTATGTTTAAATTCTCTGGGAACTTAAGGTAAATAACAAATCAATTATTTTCTTAGAACTAAGTCCAAAGATTTCAGTTTGTGTGACTGCTAAGCCTAAGAAGTTTCTTCACCTTGTTTTATTGTGTCTATATTTATATTTTCAAATATTTATAGTTTGTTCATTTTTTTAATCTTTTGTAATACAAAAGTATTGTATTTATTTTAAGACTTTATGGTATTCATGACTGCATAAAAGCTTGAACTGGAATTTGTTTCATGTCCAAGTTAGTGTAATGGGTAAATTTGATTCAAGCAATGAAATGTGGGCATAGCTTTAGTTAATGTAAAAGAGTTACGATGGTGTATAAAACAACTGATTTCCTGAGTTTGTGTAGTCGTGTGTCGATGTATATTTTTACAGATTTTTAAGTTTGCTTTTCGCTTTTGCGCTCCACAATAAGAAATAATTATCACCAGCACCGAGTTTGCAGTTTAACTTTTCTAAATTGAAGTTGGAACAAATCTGTGCACAGGTGTCAATTTTGTTCTGTTCATGTAGCAACAAAATGCGCAACTTTGCTTCACTTATTGAATACTTCTGTAAAATGCAAATAAATAGCAAAATTCCCTGTTGAAATACAGTAAAATATTAATGCGTGTTTTTAATCATATACCATATTTGCTTGAAGAAGAGGAAGTGATTCTCACATAAAGAGTTTGGATCAGACTTAGCCAATCAGCATTGTAGGTGAACAGGTGAAAAAGACATTTTCAAAGACCGAATATAAGGAAAGAAATATAGAGAATTACGTAATAATTTTGAGTTGTTTTCCTGTTCATTTATAACAATTTGTACATTTTCTGCTATAATTTAAAGACTGTATATACTATTTTCAAAATTCAATGACTTTGAAGAATTCAAACTCCATCCAATGCATGACAAAAAAAAAGAACAAAAAAAACTATATATATATATATATATATATATATATATATATATATATATATATATATATATATATATATATATATATATATATATATATATATATATATATATATATATATATATATATATATATATATATATATATATATATATATATATATATATATATATATATATATATATATATATATATATATATATATATATATATATATATATATATATATATATATCTATCTATATCTATAGCCATATATATATATATTTCTACCTATCTATATCTATATCTATATATATATATATATATATATATATATATATATATCTATATATAATACATATATATCTATCTATATATATATTATCTATATATATATCTATATATATTATCTATATATATCTATATATATATGTATATATATATATATATATTTCTATATATATTATATATATATATATATATATATATATATATACATATATATATATATCTATATATATTATATATATATATGATATATATATATATATATTATATATATATATATATATTTATATATATATATAGTATGTATATATATATATATATATATATGTTTATAGATAAGACTCACTATAAAAATATATATATATATATATATATGTATATATATTTATATATATATATGTTTATATATTTATTATATATATATATATATATATAGTTCGTGTAGCTTTAAGACTCGCCATGTTCGATCAAAGTGGAAATTTATTCAGACAACCAGAAGTTTTTGCAGATAGAGATTGACACCTGAAATAAGAGTATCATGTTTGTGTCTATTTTTTTGTCTTTTTTGCAAATAATAGGAGCCAACAAAAGAAGGATTGTGCTTACATATTTTTACCTTGAAAGAAATGTATTTTATAAAAAATATCATTTTTGACCGATTGGATTTCTTACAGTGCCACATGAATTTATTGGATTCCTGAAACTGATCAAACTCCTTATTGTCAGGAAACAAAGCAAAGAAACTGATCATGTCCAATGCAATACTAGTATAAAAAAATCCGGAAAATTTTTTAAAAAAATCATAAAACGGTTTTTAGCTTGGTTTTTGTTTTGTTTTTTGGTGTCATTGCAATACTTTTTAAGGTTCACGATGCTGCTGATAAGGAAATCTTCGCTCAGACCCACTTCCCATACACTAATGTGGAGACGGTAGTTGGTTAAATACAGTCATGACGAATTGTGAGGATAATAATTATTTCTTTCTTCCATTTTTGATATTCAGTAGGCTGTTCTTCAAATATCTGAATGTGATTACCTCTTACCACCCGCTCATGATCGCCACCATTGTGTTATACGGTCAATATATGTCCAAAAACAATTAAGTTTGGCTGCTTTGTTTTATACGCATTTCATGTGTGATGAAATGTATTAGCGTAGAAGCATAGATATGGGTACAGAGGAGTGACATTGTACCCATATTAGTAGCATGGGCAGCTCTCCATAGGGAAAAGGGATGGCGAGCCCCTCCTGCACCCCATTCATTCAAACATGCTTGAAATATAGGTATAATGAGCAGTTTTATTTTTTGCACCAAGTTTTGCCTCTTTGGAGGGAAGATGTGCCCTTCGTGACTATAACTGGCGGCCTCAGGGAATAGCTATACTCCCCATCCCCACATAATTGTTCATTTTTACGCTCTTTGTGCGCATAAAATCACTACATTGAACTTTTTCCAATACTGAAAAAGCGATACATCAGCATACCTTTTTTTTCCCAGATTATAATTATTAGTAAAAACTTATTAAAAAAAAAAAAATCTTTGAAATACTGACAATGTCGTAGACTGACGTGCGCACCTTCTTCTTTGCAAAGTTCACAAAGTGCCCCAGATAAAGTTGAGTTTTCTTTTAGAAAAGTCACTTGATCATAACCGACCGTTTTACTGACGGATTGAAGGAAGTTGCACAAACATTTGCTATGAGCAAGCAACCTAAATTTCAATAGTGGGACTCCTTTAATTTTGAGGTCCGGAGGAAGACTAATGGAGACCCTAACCTTTATCTGACTTGCTGAAGACTGATTGTGAACTGATCTGCTGATATACCGAATTTAATCAATTGAATTTACCAACTGAATTTTTTTGAGAATCCTCCTGAACCATTATAAGAACCCCTCGTAAGAACCCCGGGGTATTCGATACTCCGAATGATGATCAGAACAACTGACTGAGTATGATTTCGAGATGATCTTAACTTTCCCAATTTTTGTAGATCTTGGTATGAAATTTTCCTTTTACCCGAATTTTGGTCCGAAGCCTATTATACATATAGGGTAGGCGCGGGTAATATAGAACCGTTAAGCTCATTTGCGTAATTAGCATAAACACAGATAAAGTCACACCAAATTAACTTTTGATTTTTCAAACTTCCAATCATTTAACATGTTATATGAATGTTATATGCAAATTATGACGTCATCGCAAAGGTCCCATATCACCTGCAGGTAATATGAGACATATTCTTGACATTGTTTCGATATTGAAATGTATATTTCACACATGGGAAGTGATGATTTCGTAATTTGCATAAAACATGTTAAATGATTGTATTTAAATGAAGTTTAGCAGTTTTTGATTTCAAAAATCAAAGTTAATTTGGTGTGACTTCATCTGTTTATGCTAATTATGGAAATGTATTTAACGGTCCCATTTTACCTGCACCTTGATGTACTGATTTCTCCCATTCAATGAACTGCCCTTAACCTGATGACTATGCACACTCGATATGATTGAGCCACTTCACAATGTTCTTAAAAATACAAAGAATTGAAGTCGCCTCCAAGCATTTGATTGTACCAGGATATTCTGTGAAATGAGTCATTTTATATCAGGTCTAAAAATATCAGCCGTACTTTGTTAGTTTTTCGTAATTTTCTCGCCGAAATTCCTTTGTGTCAACCAGTCGATTACACAGCATTGAGGTTACGTGAACCCTATAGATGGCGCTTTTATGGTATCTTAATTGATGCAGCACAGCTATTCAATAGCCCCCATATTATCCTCAGTTCCATATTACCCGCACCTATGTTGATTTAAAATTGACAAATAGTCTAAAATGCAAAGGAAAAAAGGTCACTGGTGATTTTCGGACCGGTAAAAATTTCCGTTGGTGTGTTGTAAGTGGGGGGAGAGGGGGGGGGGGGTGGGGGCAATATTTGCCCCTAACGCTTTTATGCTGTCGTACATGTTTTCAAAATACTTCAGTCGAAAAGTGCCACTCAAGTCCTGTGCCCCCTCCCCCACATTCAAACGAGTTCCGCCGTCTCTGTTCGACACCCCTTCACAACAGGGTTCTCACGCCGCTGCTCTGCTCATGTCTGAAAGGAGTCTTCAGCAGATGCGCAGGGAGAAGGGGCAGGAAGCAAGCTTCCCCTGGGCGGATTTAACCCTCACGGTTTTATACTTTCTGCCCGGTTGAGAGGTGAAATTGGGAAACTATTGACACAAAACTGAAAAATGTGGTAAAAGTATTGGATATTTTGGTAAAATTTCCCGACAATTGGCAAATACTTTCCAAACACTGGCCAAAATATCCTGAAAACTGGCCAAAATATCCTGAAAACTGGCCAAAATTTCCAGAAATTTCCGAAAATGAAGGAAATCTCTGGGAAATTAAACGGTGTTTCCCAACTAGCAGCAACTTTTAATGGAAACTTCATTTACCAGGGCAATTTTTGTACTTGTCAAAGGAAAATCTTAGGTTTTGTCCCTCTGAGAGTTGACCCTTCCAACGCCCCTGGTCCCGAGAGAATTAGGAAGCTGGGGAGGGGGAAACTCCCTCTAGTAAGATTCCACTTTCTCTGGCATTCTTTCTCCCCAGTTGGAGGTAAAATTTGTTAACATAATATTGAAAAAAACTGAGGGTAAATTTGGTAAAAATATTGGAAATTTTAGGTAAAATTATAAGAAATTTTGTAAAATAATTGGAAATCTTAGTTGGTAAAATTACTAGGAAATTTTGGTAAAATCTAGCCACATTTCCAGAAACTGAAGGAAATTTCCAGAAAATTTAAGAACATTTCTCAAGCATTGAAGAAAATGAAAGAAATTGAAGCAATTTTCCCCCAAATCGAAAAAAAAAATACCCGAAAGCGGAGGAAATTTAAGAAAAAATTCCTGAAAATTAAAACAGCAATTGGGCAATATTGAACCCTATATATTCATTATTTTACAGTTAATTTACCGAATATGTACTATATCATATCGTATAGAGGTATATTCCGCTACTAAAACTTTACTGACGGAATTTCACCAAAGGGGGGGGGGGAGTGGATATGTGGGAGGGGGGGGAGGGAAGGGTGAGGGGGAAAAGTTGCACCCTGACTCCCCGATGAATACGCCACTGATTCCTATTCTTTTCCAGGCCGTAGCTAGAGGGGGAATTTCACTCAAGATTGTGTTAGTTCCTACAATAGTGCACCATTATACTACTAAGTAAACGTGGATCCTCGTACACTTGATATGATCATAGTTCGCTAGCTCTCCCCTGTCAGCTTATATCATTTTCCTTTTAAAACATTTTAGATACCGGAGCCAATTTTTTTAAACCCTGGACGAACTCCGAATGTGTTTCGTCGTGGTGGATCATTTTCATGGGGCAGCATGATTTGTTCGATAAAATTGGCCAAATTCCCCGGACACCCACCCAACTTTTTTTCATTTACTTAACTTGCCATCAGTGATGTCGCATCTATCTTTTTTTTAATCCAATTATTTTTGCGTATTTTTCCATTCACCCAAACTTTTGTTCAATAAAGTACTTTAAAACAGCCAAAATTTATTGGAAAACGCATTTTAGCATTTTGGTTGTCGCTCGTTGTTAAGTTCTAAATGCCAAAGCTTGGAAGTATTGAGTGTCGCTGGATGTCAACCTACCCGTAGGCGTGCGTAATGACTGAATACAAGTCTACTTTAGCTCGAGATGCCTCTAACTTGGACTGTTTATAAATTGATATTCTTCAGTGTTGTCAATACGTCGTTGAGATTTGCTTCCGTTTTGAATTGACATTTGACACGCTGTCACAGTTACCAATCTTAAGCGAATAGCATAGCTCACTTTTGATTGGGCCTAATAACACAAAATACAATATGTCAAAAAACGCAAAAAATTGACTGAAAATGGATACCCAACCCACTGTCAGGAATCTCGGACTAAGGCCAAGCCAGGCAGTGGCGGCGCCAGGCACCACGACTGGGAGGGATATTGGGGGACTTCCCTACCTCTCGACATTTTCCCCAGAATTTAGAAGAATAAGGAAAATCGATCATGCGATCTTGCCGAGAAATGGGGAACGAGTCACACGGCGTCGCTATTAAGGAGATTAGGGACGCCTACATCTTTCCCTCCGTATGTTCTTCACGGCTTTGGACGAATTGGAAAATCGATCTTGGGGTACGAGTTCCCGATTCCAGTCCTCCCTGTGGCACCACTACTGTACAGAAAAAAGCAAGATTGGGTGGGTGATACTTTTCATTTATTTTTGTGAATTTTACTTTGTTGTACCTATTATTTTAATTTCCAAAATATTCTAAACAACTTTGGACATTTTAGGCGACGAAACGACTGATTTTAGATTTATCTGGTGACACTATGTGACATAAGTTAAATGCAACGAATTGAGTCGGATTTCTTCAAATGCTGACATTTTGGAGGGCCACGAGCATCTTATTTCCCAAAACAAATATTGGGGCGATCCTTTCTTCCCACTCCAATTGCTATAATAAAAAAAAAAAGGAGAAGCTTGAAAAGAAAAAAAAGGAATAAAGGAGTAGTTTTATTACAGTTTGATATTTCTTTCCTGAAGTTAATTATATTGCTCACAAGGATACCTCCACCACGAGGCGATTATTTATTGAACCACCGTGGAAATAAATCTGCTGGTCGGACTTTTCTGTTATCCAGTACTTCTATTATATCATATCTTACAATTTTATTATCTTTTATTCATATATGTATATCTCATTTATATTACATGTTTTGTTTTACATGTTTACAGCGCAAAATGAATCAAATTAAATACCCCGCTGCCTCTCACTGCAAGGTGGAAGGTAGTGCCATCCTCTATATACAGTGACTGACTGAAGCAACAAGTGCTCTTTGTCCATTATTCACGCCCCCTGCATGTATGGCGTTATACATGCTGGTTGGGATACGCCAAAACCATTTGCTACCATGACAAGTAATGGATGTTGGACATTTTTGGCACAGCCATTTCCACGTGCATGCGTACCCAATTGTTTCTTACTTCTGTACATGCTATGTTATGGCTCAAGTGACGACACAAATAGGGTCCTCTTCTTGAATTTGCTACCATTTTGTGCATGCCCTCAATATTTTGAGTTGGAGGTAGAATATCTTTCATAATCGTACTCAAAACAAAGATCGACCGGGAGTTCCCAGTAAATCTTTAGAATGATTTGCCGCAGTGTGCAATGCTTTTAATGCCATTACCATAACTTTTTTTATTATTTTATTTCTTTATCAAGTTACTTGCAAAGGATTACGCCCTGGTGCATTGAAAGCATCATCTCCCTGCTGCTCTTGCCCGGGAGATGGTTAACTACTATGAAGAAAACTTCGAATTAAAACAAAAATGTTGCTCCAGAGGTTTACAAAGCCGAGGATTAGCTTAGCTGAGAGAACTTAAGATTTGCATTACAATTTGACAATAGAAGATATTCAAAGAACGTCATTGCTGATAAAAGCGGACATGGCGTCGTTGAACTTCTTATGGCAGAGTAACCTGAAGAGTAACCTGAAAACATTGTCATTTCATGCTTGTACAAGATAAACCGGTTTCCTCTCTACCACTGCAAAGGCGAAGATTGCTGTTGAAGTCAGAAAAATGGAGGTGAGATTCTTCATTTCTGTTCACCTTTTTAAGGTCGAAATTTCCCGCATTATCATAAATTTGGTGACCAACCTGTATAGAACCAGCAGGAAATGTTCATCGTCGTATATCTTTTATTATTGATTATGTTACTTCCATACTTCATGCATTTTTGAACTTGTTATCATTTTTTAATTTAACCTTCAAATCGTTTCGTTTTTTCTTCTTTTTTTTTTGCCTTTTATGTAATTTAAACCATGTTGAATTGAGCATTACATAAAGAAGAACTAATGAAATAGAATGAATTCATTTGGCTTTAGTTCACAGCGAGCCATCAGGAACACGCATTAGGGCAACCATCTACGATGCCGTTTTAGCAAAGAGCTAAGCTTCTTTTGCGTAGACAACTGTTTTTTTTGTTCCGATGCGACAGTATCAAGGGACCTAAGCGGTTGTGATGGCGTGGGTGTGTATGTATGTATGTGTAGATGTATGTTTGTGACGCCCAGCTCGTAAACGTGATATCTTAAGAACGATACACTGGATTCATGTCATATGTGGTGCACAGATAGTTAATGGTCCGTAGATGTGTGCTATTGTTTTTGATTTTGCTATCTTGCAAATTAATGAGTAGGCGAGGCTTAATGTACAAATCTTGAAATGCTCATATTTTAACAATCGCATGTCTGTTTTGTTTCATGTTTGGTTTAATATGATGTAAGCTAGTGTGTACGTATTCATTGTATAAAAGAAGTTTAATTGAATTAATAGGCGTAGTGGGTGGGGCTTAATATGATTTTGCTGAAAAGAGCTTGTAAACATGATATCTCAAGAACGATTAATTGGAATTACGTCATGTGTAGTACACAGATAGCCCACGATCTGCAAATGTGCCCCAATGTTTTTGGTGGTGATGTCATGCATATTAATGATTAATGAGGCGGGGCTTTATGTACAATTTGAGAAAAAGTGATAAATGAGAAACCGTATGTCCGTTTTCCGTCATACTGACCATGACAATATTGTTGGTTATTGTGTATATGCTTATGTTTTCAACATATGTCATTAATATGCATGGTGGGCGTGGCTTAATGTGAAAGCGTTCAAAATGATTGTAAACACCATATCTCATGAACGGTATATGAGACTTATGTCATATGTGGTACACAGATGGGTATGGTCTGTACGTAAGTTCTACGGTTGTGGTAAGGATATCATGAATATTAATGAGTAGGCGCCACTTACTGACAAATTCTTGAACAAAAGATAAATGAGCAGCTGTTTATGCATCATACTTTCTATGATATTGTTATTAATTATTGCGCACATGCTAATGTTGTCAGCATCTTTAGCTCGACTATTCGAAGAATAGATAATAGGGGTAGAAAACATAGGTATACTGTTCAAACGAGCATGATTGGGGGTTGTGTGTGCATAATAATTAGCTTATTTGCATAACAATGAAAATATTTGTCCGGTTAAAGTTTTCATAGGTAGTTAATGGTGTGCATTCATGTAACTTGTCATTGGGGTAGAGGACATGGTGTTTAAATGAGTATGATTGGGGAGTTGTGTGTGCATAATAATTAGCTTATTTGCATAACAATGAAAATATTTGTCCGGTTAAAGTTTTCATAAGTAATGAATGGTGTACTTTCATGTAACTTGGCATAGATAGAGGACATATGTACTGTTCAAATAAGCATGATTGGGGGTTGGTGTGCATACTAATTAGCTTATTTGCATAACAATGAAAATGTTTGTCTGGTTAAAGTTTTTGGTTAAAGTTTTCATCTCTTAAGTTATGAATAGTGTACCTTCATGCAACTTGGCATAGGTAGAGGACATGGGTACTGTTCAAATTAGCATGATTGGGGGGTTGTGTGTGCATACTAATTAGCTTATTTGCATAACAATAAAAATGATTGTATCTGTAATATCTCTTGAATTAAAGTGGGAGTGAGGATTTTGTTTACACAAATGATCATATATGTGAAGAGCATTGCCTACACTCAAATGGTGAGGTATATTGTGCATCTTAAGTAGGTTATTTGCATAACAATAGACTTGTGTACAAAATATTCAACCTGAAATCATAACTTGGTACAGTGGTAGATGGTATTGGTACAATTCAGTTGAGCATGATTTGGGGTTGTGTGTGCATACTAATTAGCTTATTTGCATAACAATGAAAATGTTCGTATCTATGATATCCTAAATTAAAGTGGGAGTGGAGATTTTGTTTACACAAATGATCATATATATGAAGAGCATTGTCTACACTTAATGGACGTATAATGTGCATATTAATTAGGTTATTTGCATAACAATGTGTTTTCGGATAAAATAGTTGACCTGAGATAATAACTTGGTACTTGGCACAAGGGTAGAGAATATGGGTAATGTTCAAATGAACAGAATTTGAGGTTGTGTGTGCATACCAATTAGCTTATTTGCATAACAATGAAAATATTTGTATCTATGATATATATCAAATTAAAGTGGGAGTGGGGATTTTGTTTTCACAAATGATCATATATGTGAAGAGCATTGTCTACACTTAATAGTGAGGTGTAGTGTGCATATTAAGTAAGTTATTTGCATAACAATAGACTTGCGCAAAATACTTAACCCGAGATAATAACTTGGTACAGTGGTAGATGGCATTGGTACTGTTCAGTTGAGCATGATTTGAGGTTGCGTGTGCATATTAATAAGCTTATTTGCATAACAATTAAAATATTTGTATTTATGATATCTCTTAAATTTAAGTGAGAGTGGGGATTTTGTTTACACAATTGATCATATATGTGAAGAGCATTGCCTACACTCAATGGTGAGGTGTAGTGTGCATATTAAGTAGGTTATTTGCATAACAATAGACTCGCGTGCAAAATAGTTAACCTGAAATAATAACTTGGTACAGTGGTAGATGGCATTGGTACTATTCAGTTGAGCATGATTTGGGGCGTGTGTGCATACTAATTAGCTTATTTGCATAACAATGAAAATATTTGTATCTATGATATCTCTTAAATTGAAGTGGGAGTGGGGATTTTGTTTACACAAATGATCATATATGTGAAGAGCATTGTCTACACTTAATGGACGTGTAATGTGCATATTAATTAGGTTATTTGCATAACAATGGATTTTCGGATAAAATACTTGACCTGAAATAATAACTTGGTACTTGGTACAGGGGTAGAGGATATGGGTAATGCTCAAATGAGCATAATTTGAGGTTGTGTGTGCATACGAATTAGCTTATTTGCATAACAATGAAAATATTTGTATCTATAATATATACTAAATTTAAGTGGGAGTGGGGATTTTGTTTTCACAAATGATCATATATGTGAAGAGCATTGTCTACATTCAATAGTAAAGTGTAGTGTGCATATTAAGTAAGTTGTTTGCATAACAATCGACTTGCGC
This sequence comes from Chiridota heheva, assembly GCA_020152595.1. Classification (NCBI taxonomy): domain Eukaryota; kingdom Metazoa; phylum Echinodermata; class Holothuroidea; order Apodida; family Chiridotidae; genus Chiridota; species Chiridota heheva. The sequence continues at coordinate 731,448 of JAIGNY010002621.1, forward strand.
AAAACATTTAACCCGAGATAATAACTTGGTATTTGGTTCAGTGGTAGAGGGCATTAGTACTGTTCAGTTGAGCATGATTGGGGGAAGAAGGGAGAGGGGGGGGGGGGAATTTTGTGTGTGCATAATAATTAACCTATTTGCATAGCAATGGAAATATTTGTATATGTGGGTATTTCTTGAGAATTAAAATGGGTATAATGATTTTGCTTAAACAAAAGATCATACTGTATATGTGAAGAGCATTGCTCACACTTAATGGTGAGGTATAGTGTGCATATGTATTAGGCTATTTGCGTGAAATAGACTTTGCAAAATGTTTGACCTGAGATCAAAAATATATGGCTTATGACTTACTAACTTCACATTTCTAGTTTTGTTATTATATTGACATTCCTGAGATGAATAGCAATCGAAATATTTGTCTTGCCATGAATAAAGGAGCAAATAAAAATTTCTTGCTTCTAAAGAAGGTTATATTAGGGCTTTGAGAAATATAAACAATAAGCAGAATGTGGATAGAGGATGACATGATGATAAAGTAACTGAAAAGATTAGGATAAGGGTGGGATTTTATGTGAAGCAGGGTGGAATTGTATGTAGAGCAGGGTGGAGTGTGGTTTTGGTTAGAATGCGTTGGCATGTTAGATAGGGTGGATTGGCATGTGGAACAGGATGAATTGTCATATGTGGAACAGGGTGGGTCGACATGTGGGACAGGGCGGAATGGCATGTGGTGGGGTGTCATCTGGATTTCACTTGTGATGGCATGTGGGTCATGCAAGTGGTGGAATGACATACATTATTTAGTTTCAGTGAGGTGTGATTGCATGGAGTATATGCGCGGGGTGACATTTGGGACAGGTTGGGATGGAATGGGGGATAGTCTGGAATATGCATTTATTAGTGGTGAGGGGATTTGTATCGTTTCCAATGTCTGGTTTGTCATACGTTAAGCATTATTGTTTCGCGTAATTTTGCTTTAATGTTATTGTACATTTTCCATGCTGCTTGACTTCGCTTGACACATATTTTTTTTTAATTGGATGTTGTATTACAATCCAGGATGTAGTTTTGGGAATGTGCAGGGGTTGGGTAGGGTACAGGTTGGAAAGGGGGTTTAATGACATTCTTTCATTGACATTAGCAAGTCAGGGCCTCTCCTTTCTTTGTTGTTCAATTGATAGAACTAAAAGAGGTGTTGTGGTTATAAAGACTGCCAGCATTTACATGTTTTCTGAGTTACTGGGTGAAGTAATCTTGATTTTTTGTTTTGTTTTAAAATATCTGGGAAAAAAAAAGATATTTTGAAGCTTATAGTAAAATGTTGTGAAAATTAACAAAGCAAATGAAAATATAAGTGCATCTTTCAAAGCTCAAGTAATTTGAAATCATCTGCCCCTGCTACCCTATTTATGCATATACTTCCCTCTATAAGCCTATTCTCTATACTAGCTTTGAATAGTCGAGCATACTATACTGTCTTGTATATAGTTCTTGTATATAGCATATAGTTCTTGTTTGTGATCTGCGTGGTCAGTACGTGTTTCTTATTAAGAAATACCGTGGAAATCGGTCAGCATATGAAAAAAGGCATCGGAACCACGTTTTAATTCGTTAGCTTGGAAAAAAAATATGGGATTATTAGAATGGTGATGACCAAAAGAAATGGTCGAGAAGCAAAAGAAGATAAACATAAGTAACGTCATTTTATTCCTCAAATAGTTAGTAACTGTAGTACATAAAGTGCGGGGGAATTTTTTTACTTCACGCATTTTGTGAAAGCTTTGGCAGATAAATAGTTTACTGTTGTATCACGATTGTTTTTACCACGGTAAAGTTAATTCACAAATCTTGTATAGGGCCTATACTATTAACGGCTATCTATAAATAACACTAAATTAGGAAGACATGGTGGCTTTGTTCGTCGTGCAAACAACCCATATATGTTAGCTCTTAATATCTCACTATTTTTGACCAACTGCTATTGGTTGAAATACACCATACTGGTTTGACAGACGTAGACTTTTTTGGGGGAAATATCTGAACTTTTTTTTTCTTCTGCGTAAATAACACCAGTCATACGTCAAACGGTTGGTTGAATGTTACCATCGATGCATGGGATTGGGCAGGGCCGGATTTCGACATGTGGAGGCCCATGTGCAACTTCAGAAGTGGAGGCCCACACTACTTTAATGACCGCCGTCCTGGGGATGGGGTCTAAGGGGAGGGTGTTTACCCCTTTGGAATAATTAAGGGTGCTTAGATGCAAAATGGTGCTGTATTTTGTGATTTTGTAAGTACATTTATGTTCAAGAATTTTAATTTTGTCAGCCTGTTTGCCTGCCCAATTTTCAGTACAAATGAACAGGTTGCTACCACTCCTACCAATGCAAATTAACAGGTTGCTACCACATCTCTCAGTACAAATGAACAATCATGATCAATCATAACAGGGATATTTACAGACCAGACACTTTACGAGACTTGACCCTTGCAAAGTCTTGGATCAATCTGTCGAAGTCAATCTCTCTGAGAATGTCATATTCAATACTCATCAAGGCCATATGACTGAGCCTATCTTGACAGATTGTAGTACGGAGTATGTTTAATGAACTTCAGTTTACTAAAAGAACGTTCTCCGTAACAGCTTGTGACCATGAACACCAAGTACATACGTAGCATTATCTCGACATTTGTAAATGTATCCGCAACTTTCTTGTCCATCAACAGTTTATAAAGGAAATGTTCTCTCCCTAGCTTATCATCTTCAAGAAAATGAGTGAAAAAGGCTGCAAACTGAACAAGTTCAACACCAAGTGATTGATCTAGATCGTTCTTGTACTCAGCAACCAATTTTGCTGCAGCCGCTTCAATTTCATTGCAGTCCAATGATTCCAGTTTACACAAGAAACCGAAAAGAGAACATGTGTTCTCATAGGCTTTCAATCGTTGCTCCAATAAACTCAGAAACTGATTAATTACTGGAAGAAAATTCTGAACTCGAAATTTGTCAGAGAATGATAGTGCAGCTTCTTCTGAATCTGATCGTCCATAATCTAATGGATTGAGGCGCACATTTCATTGACGATTGCGCGGCCTGCACGTAATCATCAGTTCCAGACATCTTCTTTCCCTTCTCCTCATAAACATGAAAGGACTCTCGTTTTTCACGAATAAAACATTTCAACACTTCAACATTGCTACTGCTGTGTTCAGATCAAGTTTTCGATCTTGCAACAAGTGACTTGTGGCATTCACTCTGTCAAGAATGTCATGCCAAAAGACAGTATAGATGCCAGTCTCCAGTTTGCACATCCTGTCATGGAGACCATTGGCCACAGAACGTGCTTTTGACATTTCATTCTCATCTCCTGCTATTTTGGCAAGTGCTTCACGGATTGGGTGATATCCTTGGACGAGTATTTTTACTGCATCGGATCGACAGGACCATCGTGTTGTAGAAATCCTTTATGGTACAGATAAAGGACTAGATTCCACAGTCTTCAGTGAGTCTGTAAGAATTTCATAACGATATGTCGAAACTGTGAAGAACACATAAATTGCCTCGAGGAAGTCAAAAATGCCACAGCTGCTTGACAACATTCAGCTGTTGCTTGTCCAGCTAGGTTCAGTGAATGTCATGTACAGAGTATTCAAACTGCATGATGATTTCCTGCTGCCACTTTAGCTTGAGGACCATTGTATTGCCCACTCATTGCTGAGGCGTTATAATAAGATTGCCCACGACAATCCTGAATGTCAATGTCATGGTCTGCAAGGAATTTCATCAATCCTTCAAATAGTTCTTGAGCCTTGTCCTTAATTTGGCAAGAACTTCACAAATCTCTCAACTGGTGTATCATGCTCCATGTATCTGAAGATCAGTGTTAGTTGATCAACATGGCCTTCATCAGCTGTGGATCAAGAGAGACTGAATAGTATTTTGAGTTTTATGCGTGAAATGATTTAATTCAGAACTTGATTGCCCATTAGTCTAAAAAGTTCTTCACAGATGGTTGAAGACGGATAGTTTGTATGACCACTGCCACGATTTGCGTGATTCTGGATTGCCTGAGGAAATCATCATAATCCGCCAAAAGCTCTAGTATTCCCAAGTAGTTTCCATTATGAGGGGATCCAATTGATTCATTATCTCCAGGAAGCGCTAGGCCTCGTTCACATGCAAATTTAAGCACCCTGACCAGTCGCTTTAGAAGACTGCGCTAATATTGCTCAATTTGATCCCCTTCTTGTGCAAGTGCAGTCTCTTCGTCCAGCTTTCCTTCCATGACTTGTTGCTGACAAAACTGCTTGAATGTGGTCTTGTGATCGCTCATAGACACCAAGTCGATAACTAGCGTGTTTCCAGTCGCAGAACCCGTATGTGAATTGTGATCTTGCAACGCCCATTAGATTGCAAAAGAAGCAGTAGACTTTACCATTTGCTGGTGAAAAACAAAACCAAGAACGTATCACAACTTCCCCATTTCGATTCCGTCGCTCAAACATAGCTGGTGTATATTTCCAACTGACGTTGTCTGCAACTTTTTGTACTGCTGAATTAGCATCCAAAGGCTTGACATCACTGTGATGGAGATCCTCATGACCTTTCACAGCCCAATTAATTCTTTTGTCAAGTGCTTCGGCCATAAGCTGATGTCATTAACGTGTGTATTCGTATGGGATAATGGAAGCACTTACTTTGAAGCATTGCCTGGCTTCTCGACATTCTGGTCATTTTCTACTGTTGACTGGCCGGAAGAAGATGAAGCTGATGTGTCTACAACAGCAGGTGCCTGCTCTGGTTGTACTGAAGGTGAAGCACTGTCTGCTTCTGAAGTTGATGAATGACTGCCACGAATGAAAAATTTAGTCTTTTGACGTGTTTTTGCAAGTCCTTTAGCTTCTCTTTCAGCACGTTCCGTGGATGCTTTCCTCTTTGCAGCACCACTTTTAAAATGTCGTGGACCTTTGTGCCTGTCCATTCTGCAAGAAAAAAAAAACGGGTAACGTGTCTCGGCGGCCTACCAACATTTTTAATTCTTTGCACAAGATTGCTGCTTACAAACTTCAGTTTGCGGTATTACAATAGTAGCCCAGCGTTACTTAATGGTTACAGTAAACAAATAGCCCTAGCCTAACTGCTAAAGTAAGGCTTACTTTGTAATTCTAAGCTTAGTTACTAACACCGCAGTTCGAAACACCAAAATCGATCGGCTAGACCATCAATTTGGGTGTTTTCTTTACATCCTAGTGTCTTACTACCATACCTTTTGATTTTGTATTTGTCGTAAATTTGATCTCCATACCTTTGATTCTGTATTTGTCGTAAATTTAATCTTGTGATTTACACGCCGCTTACCAGATTACTGCTAGTCTGCAAATTGCAATACACAGACCAGTGTTAATGTTACGCATATTGTAAGTTTCACAAGCCTCCACACGATCGCGAAGGTTTGTGTAGTCATTATGACGTCACTCGACAAAACTGTTAGGAGGATAAACTTTCATCATTACGTATGCATGACGTAAAACGCGCGCAATATGATTTTGATTACCGGTACGTGCGGTGTCGTTCAGGTCAGCCTACATTTGTCCTTACAATTTTGGTCATGAAATACGTGGAGGCCCCTGGTTGTGGAGGCCAATGGGCAACTGCCCACGTTGCCCATTGCTACATCTTCGATTCCCCATTTAGGGGCGTAACGTGTGGGGGTGTTACATCATAGAAACATTTTTTGTAGAGCAAATCCGTTTTTGACTTATTTTTTAGGGCAGAAACATGCATGGTATTGAAAACAAATGCTACAAAAATTAATATGGTTATACTTTTATGTTTTTGTATCTACTTTTTGAAAATGTTTGGGAAAATGTCGTATTTATTTTTGCTATATTCATCGCCCACGGTCCGGCTGGATACTTCTTTGTCGGGCAGGTGTGACGGCCTACTGTCAAGTGTGTTTAAATTGTAGATATATCTGAATTATGCCCGACTCAGTTGGATATTAGAATCATGTCCTCCCGACTCGGTATGATGCTGATAGCATCATACTTGGGTCAATCGATCTTAGTCGGGCAAGGATTTGAAATGTCAGATACAGCGCCGTAGTTAAATCTCCCGAAAGCTTGGATGTTGTGGGAACCGTGAATATTGACAGTTTGATGTCAACGTCCAAAAAGTGGGGGACGGCGAGGGACCTTGATAACATTATTTCTGAAATATGGGGGAGAGCTGACAGGTCGGATGTACTATCATTATATCAAGAGATTTATGGGACTCTGCCCGAATCGTCTGAATATCATCTCCACATGACTGCATAATGCTGACTAGGGTTTGGCAACTAGGAGGTATATGAATTACGCTCCACCCATACATGTTTAAATTTCTGAGCTCCGATGACATGGGACATTTTGGGGCATCAAAAACAAGAAATCTTCAGACACCCTTTGTGGAAAGGATTATAACCCTCTCTGCCTGTGTGAACACAGGCATATGGTTCAATCACTATGCTACATCTCTTATGTTGGTTGATAGGCTTTAAAACTTTGACATTGCGAAGTCTTATACAGCTATAACTCGGCATACTGTATGACTGTAGGCAAATATCCTTGATACAAACTAATAGTATCTTGACGAGGGATTGGTTTGGTTTACCAATGTTTATAATGTCCCAACATACCTCCATTTGGAGTATTTACGTCAAGACGCCCGCGGCTGTTTTATTACCCAGTGGTGGAGCAATGATTGGAGACCCACCGGAAATCGAACTCGAGACGCTAGATAAGAAAGCTGAAGCTTTACCGCACTGCTACGGAGAAGGATTTGTAGCAAAGTAACAAATCTCTGATTAGACAATTAGGAGCCTGTGTAGAAATCAGGAGGAAAACTATAGAATTGACAAACTCTGAGCTTAATGTGTTTTTTGCAACGAATCAACGTCAACTTCATGTCAACAAATATATAAACCCTGGAATATTGGAAACCTCCGAAATCGGTAAGATCAATAATAAGCTTTTAATATATTCCCTAATTACTCCTAACTTACTAAATACTGAGCCAAATTCTCCTAACTTACTAAGAGCTGAGCTAAATTAACGAAATGGACGCATAGTATTTTCACTGTCTGACAGGGTCGAATAAATGTGTGTTTACCTACGTTGCAACGGTGCAACCTACCAAACAGCAAGTGTCTCATTAATTTCATACCGTGCATATTGTATATTCAACAGAATCCACCACCGTATAAAGACAATCCTGCGTTACCCAATCAGGCACAGTACAGCGATAGACCGCCGCCGCCACCAAATTCTGGATACCCACCTCCACAAGGCTACCCTCCTCCGCACGCCTACCCTCCTTCACAGCCACAAGCAAGCTATGCACCGGCCGCTCAGCAGCAGGTTGTTATTGCCCCGGCAGCTGCCCCAGCTGTACAACAACAACAGTCGACTGTCATTGTTAACAACCAAATGGCCAGGTATATGGTTTTTATCTAGAGATGGTGGTTAGCCTACAATTAATGTATCCAAAGCTGTCAATACGTGTTACAGGTTTGGAAGTCTCGTAGCTTCAGTGGTGGTAACAGTTTAATTTGGTGCTTTTTAAACAGGAAAACATAAGAGAAATCATTCCAACATATTTGAAATACTGAACTCGATTGGCAGGGTTACTAGGGCTGGTTCTGAAGTTGTTAACAATAATCCTCATTAATCAAACAATTAATTCGTTTTGCTGATATACAATATTTTACCCGAACTTGCTAAATTTTCGAGGAAAATTTATTCTCTCCCTGTTTAGAAATGGTAACTTAAATGTTTATCTTAGTTGATTTTAACGATAGAATTTAAATTGTCTTCTTTTCATGAATTAAACTTTTGCCACCCCTGTGTTTTGATTTTCAGACACTTTGATATATAAAAAAAAAGCAATCTTCCGGGGCTTCTTCTCTTAGACCCCTGCCATCGCTTTTTCTCCTAGTCCCCGCAATTTAATCCGAATTTGATTCTCTAAGTGTTTAGAAATGTTAACCCGAGGCTTATCTTAGTAGATTTTATAGTTCGAATTTCTTTTCATCAATATAATTTTTAATCGCAATTTCAACCCCACTGAGGCCCATGGGTCCTTCAACGGGCCACGGGTGCCCATGCCGTTATGCGTATACACTGTACGTGCGCATGCAGTGCTGCCTTTGGCGTCACAATTTCACAAACATTCTTGAAAGCAGTTTTAGTGCCCTCACTTTCTCATCTTGACTACTGCCTGATTAAGATGCGCCCGTATGGCCATTATACACATACACATTTCGAAATATGCTCAATTGTCATCAATAAGCGTATGTGCGCAAAATGCGCACATGCCAAAGAGCACCGATGTCAATTACACTGTATTGCATGTCTTTCCCGTACCAGTACATGTTCGGCTAATAGTCAATTATGTAACAGCTTTCTTACAAAAAGGTTATGGTCTAAAAACTTTAGAAAGTATATATAATGTACATATTCCCTGTTATAGAAATAAGCAAAGATTCAAAATAAGAAGCTATATATAGATAAGAAACTGCTGAATCATGAAAATAGACGATGGAAATGTCAAATTCATAACGCAGTTTTATCCATCATATTCATGACATTCATTAAGCTTTTTTGCACTTCTTGTAGGAAAGGCCCGCATCATATTCTGCATTGCATCATTACATTCTTCTTTTGGCCGTGGCTCATTGTTTGGATAATTGTGGTAAGTGCACCTTTTCCACACAAACTGTACTCGTCTATCAGATCTGTTTATAAGAGTACACATGACATGATGTGCTGTGGGAATCATATTTGTTTCATCTTTCGCAGAGGCGGCGGAATATGTTTGAATCTGGGCGGGCGCCGGGCACAGGATGTGATGGGCCAACTGTCGTATCTTGAAAGCATGTAGCACAGCAGCATAGCATTATAGGGTGGAATTAATTTTCTTCAATTTTCGGAAAATTTTCTTTATTCTGGGGCAATTTTTCTTCGATTTTCGTTCAATTTTCTTAAATTTTCGGGAACTATTCTTTAATGAAAAGATCATATATCTTTAAAGAAGAGGTTTTTAACAGTTCAATGTTTGAAAGGGCATGTTTCTTCTCTAAACTGCTAAAAAGGGCACTTGTCTTTTTTGAAAGGACACTTTCCATCTGGAAAGGGACAATTTTCCCTCAGAAAGGGCACTTTTTAAACTTAAGAAAAGTGAGGGGAACGTGCCACGTGTCCCCCGGTTCCGCCGCCAATGATCCCTTTGGCAGTTAACACACCCTTAATTCTTAACCAACGAAATGTGTGCGTGTAAAGAAGGGTGGAGTATTAATTAAGCATATAGGTCAGGTTCACATATAGGTCGGGTTCACAACCGGGCGCAGGTACTGCTCAATTCTCTATTCCAAGAGTCAACACAACATTTCAAACATTCTTAATCAGTCTGCATTTCATACAACAACAAAAAACATTTTAAAGGATTAGTTCAAGGGTCAAGCAATTGATGAATAAATTATCATAAAAAAAAAAAAACGTTTTCCGTTAAGGAGATATTTTAGTTTTAAAGTTTGGTATCATTTGTGTAGAAACGACTGAAAGCAGACTAGTTGTGACGTCACCACCTCAGATTCATCAGAAGTATTTATGTATTTAATCATAGTTTGTCCTGCAATTTTGTTGCTTAAAAAAACATTGGACATGTTAGGAAAGTGCTTTCAGAATCTAATAAGGGTAATACTAATTTATCACTTGAAGAAAGTTCGAGGAAAAATAATTCAAATAGTAAAACAATAAAAGTTCCTTCAAAATACATTAACAATTCTTAAGAATGTGAGGATAAGGACGCCAACCTATCATGCCTATAGTAGAGTTACTACATCAGTCATTGCTACATAAAACTTTATCTCCTTAACGAAATAAGATTTTTGAATGCCTTCTTCACCATTTTGTTTCTTTTTAGGTCCCCTTTCAAATAAGATAAACTTCTTTGACCACTGAACTATTCTTTAAGGCTGGCTGTAAGGCTACATATCTCTCTGTTCCTCGGGAATTACGCCGATTATTTGCATTTGTATCTATTTGATGATAACAAATAGGAAAGAATAACTTGATAAAAATCTAATTACGTCATGCATCAATTGTATTTTGTCTTGTGACGTCCTTTCAGTGGAAACATTTGTTTTAGGAGAGAGGTTCACCAGTTCACGGTGCTATACGTAAGAAAATATCATGTGTTACTTTTTTTATAGCAGATATCAGATAGGAGTCGAAGGCAGGGGCGAATAGCCCAATAGGCTGCATAGACTTACGCCTAAGGCCCGGACGGAGTCTTGGGTGAAGAGCCTTCAAAGTTAGGTGCATCTTTGAAAAGGAGAAATAAAAATAATTACGAGAGAAACGAAATTCAAATTGCAATTTGCGACATTTGTGCCTGCAAAGTCATTTGTCTGATTCAATGTACCAGTGCATCACGCATAAGTAGTTCCGTTTGTCGTCTTTCATTCTTGTTATACCTCATGTACTTCTTGGTTGTTTAAAAGCTGAAAATTACCTCTATCCACGGCCTGCCGGCACTTGGATACCATCCGGCATGTATATTCGCACAGAAATGTAAACATTGGGAAAGACTGAAGAGGTTTTGTGACACAATTTGCTTGAACATATAAAGTTCAAAACTACAATTAGTATCAGTTACATTCAGTTTTATTTACTCTTTGAACTGAATCACTTAACCTCTAAGGCTGCACGGGTTCCAGATCTTTATGATAGCAAGAAATCAGGTAATGTGCAGCCTATTGCAATTCCTCGGTCCAAATGTTAATGACCATGCAGGCATGCACCAGTGGTCCATGATTCAAAACATAAAGAGAGCATCACGCCAGTGCATCACAAGTGGTTATCAAAGGCCGTGGACATTGACTTGGTTGTCGATGTTATATCTGTCCGTACGTCGTACCTGTGTTCTCGTCCAGGTCGTATTAAGCGTTTCGTGATAGCATTGTTACTATCATAACCGAACACGCAGGCGACGACCCCGTCATTGTAAATGTGTGTTCACTCGTCGTCGCATCATCATGAAAATTTGTATAGTATAATAAGTATATTTACAAAAGTCGTACAGACTCACACAAAAGCTTAATCCGCCCTGGTGGAAGATATCCATAAAAAGATGTTTTTTAACTACAAATTTGAAAACTCAGAAAAATACGCTCTGGATTTTGAGCTGATATGAAGTCAAAAATATCTTGGAATAATATTGCTATAGCAGCTAATAACACCACCGTGAGTAAACGAGTATACTAGTCAGCTAGTGCGTGGTTAAGTTTTAGCGCAAATTTCCATTCGTGCTAGACTGCTATTATGCTAAAACTGTACTGCTGTTTAATTAGCTATATATACATCTATGGAAAAGGACGTTGGACGGATAATGTAAAAGACTTGTCAATAATAGTAATGTCGGGTATTTTCTTCCGCAAAAAGAATCTAAATTTGAAGGAAAGATAGTAAAATGGAATCTTTTAGGACAACGAAAGAAGTCACAACAACAGGATTCACATTGACTGTTAGCTCCTTTGATCTGTCGGTCGAGTAATCTTATGTAGGCAAATCTGCGGCGACACTCTGTTATTGAAGAAATTTGAAAAATAATGTAAGTGTTTTAATTGGATGATTGGCATATTTGGTAGTAGGCCTATCAGCAACTATCTACCCACACAGTATCATTATTTACTTTCGAACAAACTCTTTAACATGTTTTGATTTAGAACTTCCAGTTCTTTCAACAACAACAAAACACCCACACACTTCTCTGCAAAACAAACATAACATAATTATGATGTAGTAATCCCTGTTCAATGTATGTAAAGCCATGCTAAAATATTTTGCAGGAATGTGTTTTTGTTCAATTATATGGGCAAGACTCAGGAATGCTTTGACACTCTCTTTGATTGCAGTTGCAAATTAAGTGGCTTGAAAGCCTTCTCAGTCATGTCTGCGTAATCAACGTAATCAAAAAGAGCAACTGAGAGCGATCTTCCGGGTTAAAATGCATTGCAAAATGCATTTTTAACTCGACCTTTTTACTATAGTTGCACTTGTCATTCCAATTATAGCGGAAAAGCTCCATTGTTAACTTTTTTGGTATTGGTGAGATGTACTTTTAAAACTTGAGCAATAATGAATTACGTGAACTGTTGAATATGTGCTTGCAAATGCTTCGAATTACTTGATTATGTAAGAACCCCACAGATTGTTGCTAACGCTTGATCATTGGCGGCGCCATGGTAGGATCGGAGGAGGTTCGAGAACCCGTCGGGGTGCCTGAATCCCCGTCGGGGCGTCGTAGAATTACGAGCTAAAAAAGAGGTACTTTAGCTCTCCCCGACGAGCTATGCAGTGAAAACCATTATTCAAACCGCTAACTTTCCCCCCTCCCCCCAAAAATAAAATAATCGTGTCTGATATGGCTCAGAAAGCTGCAAAAACCGCCGGAGAGGTAAACACCCTCTCCGACTCTCACCCCATGCACTTCTTCGAACTCCCCATCGGGTGTCGCTAGCGTCGCCACTGTGCCTGATTCACGAGACACAAGAAGCAGCTTAAATCTGTTAATTATACACGATTGCGTTAATTTATGTTTTCTTTATCTTTGCAGTGTCTTACCAGTTAGTTCATCAGTTCATGAAGATGTTGCAGCATTTATCAAGAGGGGCAAATTCCACAATGAAACAAAACAGAACGCGACCCAGAAAGCAGAAAGTGGCTACTCCAAGTCTGGCTAATATAGCCTTAAAGATTGTTAAAGCAGTAACGTTTTGCATGATATAGGCTATGCAGGTTAATTAAAAACCTTCGTCGAAAGTTCTGTCTTGTCTTAATGACCCACTGTTTCTTATTGTCACACATTCTTATTACCGAACCATTGGCTGATTGGTTATTTTCATCGCTGTCCTCTTGTGACAGAAAGAACACTTTTTCTCGTGACAGGATGAACACTTTTTCTTGTGACAGGAAGAACACTTTTTCTTGTGACAGGAAGAACAAGCTTACAACAAGCAGTATGTTAGCCTATGTACAAGTTTGTTGAATAATTTCATTCTTGTTGATTTTTCAACAAAATATGATTAATCAGTGATGAAACTAGGGAAGGGATGCATGGTACAAAATGTCTGTCTTATGACAGATATTATTGCCAAAAACGAGAATTGGAGAAGAAAAAAAAGGTTAAAACTTTTAGAAGCATGAAATTGAGTATTAGCAAAATAAAAATTGCCACATTGGGAAAGTATCATGTTTTTAAAAATGTTAATGCTATTTAGGCCTATGTAGATTATGATGTTAACGTGGAGGAATAAATATAATTCAGGAGTTTACGATGGGTCAAAATAGCACAAGCACTCACAACTTCAAGCCAATTAATAATTATGTTAGATTAAAATGTACGCCACCATCAAGACAAGTACCAGATTTAGGCTGACGATTCAAAATTATTGGTGCAAGCTTTCCTCACGGAGGCTTACAAAAACACTTTTACAAACTTCGGTCAATTTTTCCAAATTTCCCGATTTTTAATCATGATTTTGAAAAGAAAAAACAAGCTTCATCTACAATATCTGAGGAAATTGGCTATGTTTGAGAATAACTACCAACAACAATTTCCAGCAAGATTTCCGCTATTAAAAATATCAAGTGAGAAGAACTGAATATTCACATAGACTGATAGATGGGTGAGGGAAAGTGTACATTCAGACATTAGCTATGCTCTTTTCACGCTTTCACAAAACATCTTCAACAGTTTAAGCACGCAGAAATTATAGGAACTGGGTGCTTGATTTAATTTACATTTGCTGTTTAATTCATACAAAAGAAATTATAACTTCTGGTCGTGCCATCGGCTTTGGGGTATCTTCGTCGGCATTCATGGCGTCGAGCAACTTAAAATGGAAAAGTATTAAAACTGTAAAATGGGAAGTTTTATTGTTGTATCTAAAACGTGACAATAAACGGAAGTCTGTTATAAAGAAGATAAATATAACTTTTGTATATGTAAAGTATCATACCTGTTGTTTTAATTTCTCACGCAATCTCACTTTCGTTATCTATGAAGTTGATCGTAGAATTTATGTAAATACATCATTGCATCTGTAAAAGCTGCAAACTACCCTTTCCGTAATAAAGTGTTTATCATGAGCGATAATTTTGTTAAAAGGAGATTTTGCCTTTGTGAAGGTCGCACGCAGCGTATAACCCATTAACAGTAAATTAAATCGGGGATATGACTGAAGTGACATCATTCGGGCATAACGGATTGTTATTTCTATCACATCTTGCTTGAAAATATTCTTCATATCTGCGTCATCGCCTTCGATAACATTTTTAGATTTCAGCGGTATTGAATATGCATCATGGAAATAAAAAAGAAAGTAAGTAGGGGTCAAGGAGAATACGAAAATGTTCTTAGAATGAAAAATAACACTAATAAAACATTAGGGATCGAAGAACCATTACAAAATAATACTAATAAAACAGAGATCGAAGAACCACTAAAATAATACTAATAAAACATCAGGTATCACTAAAAATTAATACTAATAAAACATTGAAGAGCCACTAAGAAAATAATACTAATAAAACATTAGGGATCGAAGAACCACTAAAGAATAATACTAATAAAACATTAGGGATCGAAGAGCCACTAAGAAAATAATACTAATAAAACATTAGGGATCGAAGAGCCACTAAGAAAATAATCACTAAAAAATTCGAAGAGCAACTAAGAAAATAAAACTAATAAAACATTGGGTATCGAAGAACCACTAAGAAAATAATACTAATAAAACATTAGCGATCAAAGAGCCACTTAAGAAAATAATACTAATAAAACATTAGAATCAAAGAACCATTAAGAAAATAATACTAATAAAACATTAGAATCAAAGAACCATTAAGAAAATAATACTAATAAAACATTAGGATCGAAGAACCACTAAGAAAATAAAACATTAGACTCGAAGAACCACTAAAAAAAAGTGCCATGATTTACGATGCATGAATGTTGAGTAATAAATATAAAACGTTCTTAACTGTTAAAATCATTTACAAATTTTCACGAAGTGTTCCAAGGATTTTTAGAATGACAAGTTTCTGAAAAGAAGAGAAAATTACTACCGAATTATATTGGCCGCCTTTCGCGTAGGCTTCTGACAATAGCTTGGAAAGATGGTGACCAGGTGATAGGAAACTCTTATTTGAAAATTGCTTTACATATTTTCAAATATATGAAAATCATTGATGGAAACGTTTAATAGGCATGTGCATTCACGGCCTGCAAATTAGTTCTTAAAGTTTTAGTTCTTGTATTTCTCTCAGTCTCCCCTTGTTTCCTTTCCTTCCTACCTCTAGAATGATCTAACCTCTCAAGACACAAATTGACCCTCGTTGTCGTGGTGCCGTTAAGCCCTCATTAAACAATTTAAAAAAAAAAACGTGACAATGGTATTGTTTGAAAATCAGAAAATATGAACATTTAAAATTTGAATTTGTATCCAAATGCGTAGAAATGAATATTTTCTAATTTCAGGTTTAAAACTTGAAAAATCTGTAAATCTGTGTTCAAACTTTGCCAGAGGTACTAAATTTTCTTTTCTTCAAATTTGACACATGCCACCAATCGCCCCATATTTCTTCTGTTTCTGGAAAAGGGGAATAAATCTGTAACTTACAAATCTAACGCTCATCAAAATTGAAACTGTAAGTCGACATGCAAATAAACAGATAAAGCATCAACAAAAAAATTGAAGACGGATCTGGTTGAAATATAAAGAATAATTACATAGCTTATTTTAGTGCATAATGATATGTCTATCCACTGAGAGCTCTAGAGATTCGGGAGATGGAGAGGAAAATTCCACCGAACTCTAGTAAACTCTAGTAAATATTTAACAGCATTGGCGTAAGAATATAATTTTCAACGGGGGTACCCAAAGATTTAGACTTGTCGGCTGTCACTTTTAGTAACTGAAAATTTAGGGGCCAAAGTCCCTGTTTCCCCACCCATATTGTTGACAACTAGGGAGTCCGGAGTATGGCCCACCGCGCCTCCCCCACCCCAGTTTCCTCTATAGTGCAAATATTATTAATAAATCCTGTAGCTCAGTCAGTCACATCATTTTGTTAGCAATTAAAGGGTGCAATTTTTCGCCCCTCACCCAGGGCTTTTTTTAACACTGACTGGGGGGTTACGGCCCCCACTCAGCAAAGTAAAACCTAGTTGAGCAATTTGCCCCCTTCCATTTTGGTCCCTATTGGTCCCAGTTTGTCCCTAATATATATAAGAAGAACATTTTTAACTGCACAATTTTTGTAAAGCAATAAAATTTTCCAAAAATGGAAGAAAATGGTACTAAAATCAGAAAAAAATTGTCCGGAAATGAAAAACATTTCCCCAAAATTGGCCTAAAAAATTTCGAAAATAAGCCAGATTTCCCAATAATGAGCTAAAGTTTCCAATAATTAATGGTAATTATCCCAACATCAAAACAAATGTTAAAAGTAAAAGAAAATGTCGCGAGTATGGAAGAAAATGTTTCAAAAATTGAAGAAAATTGCCCGAAAAATGGCGGAATTTTTTCTGAAAAGTTAAAGATATTTCCCGAAAAGAGGATACGAGTCAAAAATTTATCGAAAAAGTCCCTTTTGTGTAAGTGCCCCTCCCCCACTCCACCCCCACTCCACCCCCACTAATGATTTCTTAAAATGGCGCTGCCCTCGACTGAACATGTATACGCGACTAGAGTAGTCTTATTGCTGTTTGGGGAGAAGAAATACAAAATAGAATGCGTTGAAAATGTCATGTAATTTCTTTCCAAAAAAGAAAAAAAGGAATACACCCATTTCCATCAAAGTACAAAAAGTACCATAGGTTCAAAGATAACAAATTAATTCATTTAGGTATCTTTAGGTATCATTTTCGGGCCCTTTCCTTTAGATTTCGGTGAATGTTGGACGATTTTGTGGAAATTTCAGGAAATTTGTTGCCATTCGATAAAAAGGGACCGCGGAGCATTTTTGGAAGTGGGGTGGCTGAAGAAGTAAACAGCGAAAATAAAAGGCGCTATTCATATTAAACCCTGTAACTCCCAACCATATTGGTGCATATATAGTGTTAGGCAGGGGTGCATATATAGTGTTAGGCAGGGGCGCATAGGAGGGGTCACCTCTCAGGGAAAATGGGAGAATAACCTAGACAATTTTCCTGTCACTGTGCAAAAATTGCACGGGTAGGCCTAAATCAAGTTTAATCACTGATGTTGCTGATAATCGGATAATCCCCCTAACTTTGCGGGAAATTCCTTTCATTTTCGGGCACTCCTTTAAATTTCGGTGAATTGTTTGACGATTTTGTAGAAATTTCGGAAAATTTGTTGCCATTTTTGAACAATTTCCTTCACTTATATATAAGTAATTTTCTTCGATTTTTAGTAAAATTTTGGTCAATTTTGAGGAAATTTGTTGACAAATTTGGTTCACAATTTTAGGAGTATTTCCGTATTTTGGGGCAATTTTTGGAAATTTCGAACCAAATTTCCTCAATCCCTATTCTGCACTCTTGACTTTCGCCTCAACATTTCCAGCTATACCTCAAGAAAATTTTGTAAGATTCTTGGAATCTTGAGACTATAGTAACAAACTTCACACTATCAATCCCAAAGTAGGAATCAAGCTGCTTACATAGTCGCAATCGTAGAGAGGATGTTGTCATCACCCGCATACGTCTTGGTCACTCCTTTCTCACCCACATACCTCCTATCAGGCTCTTCCAAACCTTTCTACCTGGCTTGCAATACTGAACTTTAGATCAATCATATCCTCTTAACCTGTCCTTTATACTTCAACTTCAGATCTACCCACCACCCCCTCCACCTCTATTCCTTACCTCGTCAAGATTAAACCCATCTCCAACATAACCTTTCGCAATAACAATTTATTCCACTTGATCTAATCCTAACCCACTTCCCCCTTTGTTATCTAATCTGTTTATCCTTATTCAAATTTGTATGTGTTTATATTTCATAATTATTTCTTATCTCCTTCATACCCCCTCTCATTCTCTCAACCTTCTCTATTGAAATTTACTCTTATTTCTATGGAAGTTTCTTATTTCAGCTTTCGGCCTATATGAAATATAATTGAATAGGCCGAATGACGTCACAATCTCTGGTAATACACAGATCACTTTTTCTTAACAAAGTTCTTTTTTTTCTTTTTGAAGAGCGAAAATTTTGTCTTAATCATAAAATTTCTTCAATAGACTACTAAAGAAGGAATAAAAGTATACAAGGTTGAATGTTTAGACGAAAGTAAGCCTAGAGTTTTCATATCCCAATTTCAAATTAAGTTGCGCTAAATTTTTAGAGCAACTTCTTACAACACCTGTTGTAGCTTGATGCCTTACACTGTTTAAAGAGGAAATCGTCTGAAATGAAGACAAAATGTTGAGACTAGAATGAAAAATAATTCTGAATTCATATATATATTAAACATATTGAAAAAATTAAATATCCTGGACATTTAAGATTACATAGGACAGTAAGAACGCCGGTTTCCGCCAGAAAACGATATAGGCACCATCCTATGCTATAGGCACCATCCTATGCTATAGGCACCATCCTATGCTATAGGCACCATCCTATGCTATAGGCACCATCCTATGCTATAGGCACCATCCTATGCTATAGGCACCATCCTATGCTATAGGCACCATCCTATGCTATAGGCACCATCCTATGCTATAGGCACCATTCTATGCTATAGGCACCATCCTATGCAATAGGCACCATCCTATGCTATAGGCACCATCCTATGCTATAGGCACCATCATATGCTATAGGCACCATCCTATGCTATAGGCACCATCCTATGCTATAGGCACCATCCTATGCTATAGGCACCATCCTATGCTATAGGCACCATCCTATGCTATAGGCACCATCCTATGCTATAGGCACCATCCTATGCTATATGCACCATCCTATGCTATAGGCACCATCCTATGCTATAGGCACCATCCTATGCTATAGGCACCATTCTATGCTATAGGCACCATTCTATGCTATAGGCACCAGCCTATGCTATAGACACCATCCTATATATGTTGTAGGCACCATCCTATATATGCTGTAGGCATCATCCTATATATGCTATAGACACCATCCTATGCGAAGTGATATAATTACTATGCTGTTATATTCACTCCTGGAAATAATAGAACACATACAGACATGAAGACATGCTGTTTTGTTACCATCAAACTTTCTTTTGTTTGTATGTTAGCAAACAATAAACAGTTACCGATCAAATAGGAATGAAGGTAAAGAGTAAATGAAAAGGCAAAATCGATAAAAGCTCATACGACTTGCTAACAATTAAAGCGGATGAACAGGTGATGGTTGTAGATGGCGAAAGCTGTATACAACTAGCAAGTTTTCAGTTGGAAAGTACGAGTTTCAGTTAGAAATTAAGTAGAAATGACAAGAGCGTGAATGGGTGATGTACACACGTTGGAAAGAGAAAAGATATTTTCAACTTACAGTGTTAATACATATTTGAATAATTATATATACCGCCTCATAAATACTAAGGAATTCTGTGAGATAGTGTTGGGGAAAATTGCTCATTGTCATGCTGGACACCAAGCAGTGGCGTAGCCAGGATTTCCATATGGAGAGGGAGGGGGGACTTGAATTGAACCGACACGACATTTAGTGGTTTAGTTTAGCAAAGCGCTGGACTTGTCGGCGTGGGATCCAGGGGCCCGCTTAAGGGCCCCTGGTGGGGTCCAGGGTCGAAACCCTGGTAGGAGTCCAAGGGAAAGCTCTCGTAAAATTGACATTTCAAGGGAAAAAAAAGTATATCACAACGTAGTAAGAAGGTGTATTATACAAGTCACAATTTATGTCAAAGAGAGCTATAATACACCACATACAAAACACAAAATCAAAGCGCAAAGCGCTGGACTTGTCGGCGTGGGGTCCAGGGGCCCGCTTAAGGACCCCTGGTGGGGTTCAGGAGCGAAGCCCTGGCAGGGGTCTGGGGAGAGAAGCCCCAGTAAGCTCTCGCAAAATTGGCATTTCAAGGGCAAAAACATATGTCACAACGCATAGTAAGAAGGTGTATTATACAAGTCAAAATTCACGTCAAAGAGAGCTATAATACACCATTTTCTGAGAAAGTGCCCTTTTGAAATCTAAAAACATAATAAGCACCTGAAATTTCAAAGCTTTGTTGAACCGACGGCACCAATCTGAACCGACGGAATAAAATCTGAACCGGCGGATTAAAATATCCTCCCTCGCCTCCCCCCCCCCCCCCTCCCTTCCTCTGGCTACGCCACTGACACAAAGACAACTGGACGTAACTGTCCTGTACCTTTTCTTTTGCAGGCTCTTCTGCAATATGTTGCGTATGTGCACAGCTATTAATGCAGAACTGAGCGACTTGTCCGCTACTTGTCTGCTTGTCCAGCTCACATAGCGCGTTAGCAGACTATTTTGACTGGCAGACCGGGGTGTACAATGGAGGTTGGGGAGGGGGGGGGGGGGTACAATTTAAGATTTACCAACGGCATCAAATTAACATATATCCCATTTGGAAGAGAAAAAAAAATGCCTCCCTGATAGGATTTCACCTCAGCTCGGCTGCATGCCTTATACTCTTTTGGGGAGGACAAATTAAGAAATCATTAACATAAATTGATGAAAACTGTCAAACTTGAAATTTGAGAAGAAGTTAAGAAAAATTCCTGCAAATTTACCAAAGAAAGTCCCGAAAATAAATTTTCCGGGGAAAACTGATATTTCAGAGGATATCACCTCGGCTGTATGCTTTCTTCCCGGGTGGGAGGTCAAATTTGAACATTTTACGCTTAGAATTGCAAAGAAATTTGTAAAACTGACTTAAAAATTGTTTAATTTATTCAAAGTTTTTGAAAATTTGGCATGCAGGCATGGTTTCCTGAAAATTGAAGGAAATTTCCGAAAATTTACAACAATTTTACAAATTAGAATGAAGGAAATTTACCCAAATTTGGAGAGGAAAAATAAATAAAAGAAAATTGCCAAAAAGGAACGAAAAATGAGGACAATTTCCGGGGAAAACTGATACTTGAGAAGATTTCCCGGTTGTATGCTTTCTTCCCGACCTGCCGACTGGGAGGTCAAATTGGGAATTTTGGGGAATAAAGTTGACAGATTGATAACATTTTTGGTAAATTTGGTAAAATTATTAGCATTTTGGTAAAACTTTGGCAACGTTTCCAGAAAACTGCAGGAAATTTTAATGGCTGTACGGTTAAGAGCAACAATAATGGGATGTAAAGCTATTTGCGTGCTTCTTAGCCTTGGGACTGTATGCACTGATACAGGAGCAATCTTAGTTTTAATAACGCCCATACGTACGTTTGTGAGTGCGATACGCATTGTTTACATACAGATATACAAACTGACAGATAAACAATAATTTCGATGTAAGACAAACCGAAATATGCTTGTGTACCGTATATCGCATGCAGATTAAGTAAACAAATTTCAACTAATAATCAAAGGTTTATCGATTGGCAACTTGGCTTCAAACTGCCTTGTTTCTTAGCCGTATGTTTTACCGACCTGACTGGCTGATACCAGATTTACCGACTGACCAATCTTACAATTCTACAATTTTACCGACAAGTATTGAGGTGAAAAATGTGCATGCAATGTAATTCAAGTTTGTACTGAAATCATTTTGGCATGATCTGATGATGCAACATGATTTACCCTGCTGAGTTATTTATAAATCGGAAACTCACAGGACCAGGGATGTGGGTAAAAGAGTCCTTATCGTCAGCTGTGACCCAGGGTCGGGTTAAATTTATTCGGGGAAAGAAAACAGAGGAAGGCATTACATATTAGCGTCAAATCTAGGGGAAGCCCCGGAAGCCCTGGTTTCTCGGAATATTTATAGTAGAAAATTGCTTAATGTTGTGTCGAATCCAGGGTTGACGTTCTGGTAGACGCCTGCAGGGGCTAAGCCCTCGGAAGCTTAGCGTTTTATGGCGTGGTTTTGGTAACAGAAAATAGCTAAAATTCGTGTCAATTCCACAATAAACTGCTAAAGCTAGTTAAAAGGAATATACACATTTTAGAACGAATGTTCAAATGTAGAATCTCATTGACTACAATATGTGTCTTTAGTTGTGAATCCAGCGATGGTTTTCATGTTTTTGATAAGAATAAAGTTTTGACAGTTTGAGTAGTTGAGAGAAAACATTTACAACAGTTTGTTTTGAAAATGATGATACAAATTAAAGAAGTTAAGAATAAATATATATGCAGGGCAAATCTTGCGCCCCTATGAGCATTCGGTGCTCTCTCAAAAAGCTTCATTGGGGGCAGTTGCCGCCCCTGTCCCCCTGCCACCACGCCACTGCAGAGTAGCTCATGCAGCACAGTTGAAAAGACTTATGTAAGAGTTGGATACCCATCAATTTATTTTAACATTCAACATGCACTGAGTTTTAGGAAGGGGCGGATGCCTGTTCGAAGGACTTTACATGTGATGTGGGTTATATGTGTTTAAGTGCATTTAATTTGTGATGAGATTTGAAATAAATGGGAGCAATTTTTAGGTGCATGAGGATTGTCGCGGTGGGTCATGTTCTGACGATCATCAGGTAGGAGGGCTGGTGGTCGTCAGGTATACACTCTAAAGAGACAATGGTCAGATTTTGACCGCATCATGGTCATATCTGCACCGAACCAAATTTGGTCAAAATTGAATATGTTATGATCGTTCGATTTTGACCAAAGTTGCTCCGATGCAGAATTGACGATATTATGGTCAAATTTGACCATTTCTTTTTTAGAGTGTATGAGGACTCGTGGTCATTAATTTCCATCCAATAAGCAATGTTATTTTTCGAAAAGGAAATGTACAAAGCGCATTACCAGACTTGACACACCCACACGAGCATCTGATCATTCTCACCCACACCCCCTCCCAGCCAGAAAGATGTAGACAAACAACGGCAGTGAGCCACTGCGACACCAGCTTTCTGTTTGCTCAGTGTTTCCAATAAAATAAAACTGATTCAGTTTTCTGGGGTTTATTAACTTCCGAAGATTCTTGAAATCGGCAACATTTGATCACTTATGACACATGCATGTACACATGAAGAATTTCCAACGCAAAGTCATGATTATGTACCAGTACTGAATTATAGTGGGCTAAAAAAGGCATTTTCTTCCGGCCCCAGATGTTGAATGGTCCTCTTTCCAAAAAATGATTGGAAGTTAGAAACTTTCAGCCCTAAGAAAAATGATTGATTTCTACGTTTATGCAAAAGGAAGTTGGCAATTTCTACTTCCGAGTTTTCGGCAAGCTGGGCTTCTTATCCCAGTGCCTCTTTTGAAGTGTATGTGCCCCTTGAGAAATATCAAGACTATACCAGCCTACCGGTCTGGCTTCTCTCGGAGCTTGATGATGGACCCATATTAATCTTCCATCCAATAACCAATGTAATTTTTCGGAAAGGAAATGTACAAAGCGCATTACCAGACTTGACACACCTACACGAGCATCTGATCATTCTCACCCACACCCCCTCCCAGCCAAAAAGATGTAGACAAACAACGGCAGTGAGCCACTGCGACATCAGCTTTCTGGTTGCTCAGTGTTTCCAATAAAATAAAACCGATTCAAAATCATCTGCCGGAGACTTGGCAAAACTGGTTGCAACTTTGGTGCAAATTCATAATTAAATGTTTCCTTTTCAGGACTCAACCTTACAATATTTACTACAAATTTGATTACTTAATAAATAATGAAACAAATCACATCCCTGAATGATTTAAATGTGTATAAGGTTTATGGATCAAAGGAATCGCTGACTGTAGTCAGGTGACATGTTGAATCAACTCATTCCCATAGTCCGTCTGCCTTGCTGAATTGAATAAGAGTCCCAGATGGATGAATTTTCAGGATCCGTCCATTTTTATGCGAAGCCTTCGATATTCGATTTTGTCCCGTTGTTAATACTCTTTATTTACTTAAGAAGAAACTCAATCGAAAAAGGCTCAATTTTCCCGGGAAACATTCTTATGAAAGGTGGTAAAGAATTGTATAGCCTATATGCCTGTAGGTAGCTAGGATATATTGATTTGGATTATGGAATAATGTCAGCCACATGATAAAAAAGGGATTTTTAAGGGTTTCATTTCTGAGAAAGCTTCTTACAAATGAAGAAGCTCTGCTATTGATTAATTCTTCTTGACGCAACAGAAACTTGACATTTATAAACCCAATGACTCAACGTTTAGGACATTTACTTATATTGATCTTATAGCTATACATTCCCTAAACTCTTACAAAAGTCTTAGTGTTAACTGGTGTTTTATTTTCTTGTATTTCGCTGAGCTGAGGCTCGTAGTCAAAGCTGTAAATATTGGATTTAATCAAGGACGTGCGATCTACTGAAAGTCCCCACACTTTTCTCAAAACTTAAAAAGTGCCTTTTTTCAGAGAAGAAACGCGCCCTTTCAATTAATGAAAAGCTTTCATCTAACAATGAGTATGACTAGCATCTTTTCATTAAAGAAAGTAACATAAATATCGCCTTAAGTGACATTAAAATTGCGAAATTTCACATTTTTCCTAAAGACAATATTAAGAGCCCAACAGCCTTATTTTTCCCTACTGAAATAGCATTCCAATCTGCAGATCTGCCTTCCTTTGTTTCACCCGCTTATAACTGGCTAACTGGTAAAACGTAGAGTGTGCGAGCCACCCCAAATTTTAAATCTTTGAAAAGGGGCCCATACCAGCCAGTATACAGTGCAAAACATACGATGTGGTACCGGATCGACGTGCCCTCCCCCTCCTTAAAGTTCGAAAAGTTCCCCTATACAGATATAAAAAGTGGCCCTTTACAAAGTTAAAAAATGCCTTATCACTCTCTCACTCACGCTGGCAACATGTCGTCTACGACGTCAACTATGTAAGCACATGCCTCCATTATTTCCGATCAAACTTGGGAGTGTTGTCTTAAATATCAAAGAAAAGTCCTCTAATTAGTGATCTTTTTATTGGCAGAAGTAATGCACACACCATTTGATTTGTGCAAGTTAATTAAATTGCACTGAGTGATCGTGTGATGGACAGATATAGGCACCTTTAATTTAATGTCCGAGAAAAACTTACAATGGGGACCTCTGTCACTGATCCTAAGAATTCCTTATTTGTTTTTCACATTATTTGAGACATTAAATATTCCGATTCATGATCAATGCTATAAACTAATCATGTCCAAAATCAAGTTCCGATTTCAAGACTATAGTGATCTAATTTATTCAAGATGGCTAACTTGTAAATTTTACATATTACTTGATATGATTGCTTTTACTTTTTCCATTGTCCACTTATACATCTGATACATCTGTACATTGTTCTTAGTTGATAGTTTCTTATGGTTTTGTCTTTTACTTGCTTTATCTGTTTTCCCGAATTGTGGTCCACAATATCTTGTTCTAAAAATTTCGTGGCTGAAAATTTAACAAAAGAAGAAAAAAGGGTCACCAGTAATTTCGGAACGATACAAGTTCTAAGATAACTTGATATTCCGGAAATGTTCTTTTAGTTTTGGGAAAATTAGCTTTTTTCAAGAAATTTTTGTCATTTTGGGGGATTTATTTTTTCAAATTTCAGGAAATTTTGCCAAATTCTTCCAAAAGTGTTACCATTTTAATTTTATGTGAATAATTGATCACGTTTACCTTCTTTCCGCAGCTGGCAACCTGGAAGGAGAAATTATCTTAGTTGGAATTTTCCACGTTTCTCCCACGGCGAGAAATTTTCTCCATTTTCGGGAAATATTCTTTGATTTTCAGGAAGTTTGATTCATGTTGGGAAAGTTTTTGTCAATTTACGGAAATTTTACTTCAATTTTCAGGAAATCTTGTCAAATTCTTCCAAACTTTCCAATAATTTTGAACAAAATTTTCTTCAGAATGAAAGTATACATCCGTGAAGGTAAAATCCTCTCAGCAGGCTCAGGGAGACAGTTTTACTTCAAATGGGATGATGTTAATTTGAGGTCGTCGGTAAATCTTATATTTAACACTCAAATTCAGTCAAAATAGTCTATACAAATGCGTCGTACTTGTTTTAAAATTCATCAGTCGGAAAGTGCCCATAAAACCCTGTTCCTTTCCCCAACCCATAAGGTTTATTCTCTAACCCATGCATCTTGTACATTTTCATTGGAACTATTTGAGGGGCAGGTGCATGCCTCCTTGTCTGTAATCCTGATTTCATTGTTAAGTTTCCCATGTCTCACAGAACTTTCCATCTGACAGTCTGGATAAAGCTTAAACAGTTAAATAACCATTCAAGATGCAGTTGTGGGGACAGAAATTGCCCGTCAGGGGGTTTACTTCCCCACAAGGTATCTAGAAATGTGCTGGATCTTGAAAACATTAAATGGTTTTCTTATTATCTCCGCCGGGCAGAAAAGAAAAAAAAAATCCGATGGGGGCCTCCCACCCGACGGGAAAAGATACTTGAGAAAGGATGTCAGTAATATACCATATCTCCGATATAGGCTAAAGATCCCAAACGGGGGTATACAGGTGTATAACCCTGAATGAATTTACATAAGAAAACGAGCTGAAAAAGAGAGGGGAGATGTTACATTCATCCCAAATGTGTGAATATAAAATACATTTTCAGACTTTGAAGTCTAAAGTCAGAAATTTTCGATCAATAATTTTGACATAAATGTTTTGTTTATTGTTGTCATTGGGATATGTTATCAGTCCATATACATCTAAATGTAGTCATAAATTGATAATAATTCGGAGCTATTTCGATTAAGCAGCTACACGTAATGGTTTGTAATGCAATAAGAAAACAATTCCTTAAACATTCAGTAGTATATAATAACTTACCCAACTAAAGAATGGTTGATTGGTTTGTTTAAGTTTCAGTATACCATTTGTCAGAGTAATATCTGTCATACAAACCATTCTGTTAGAAACGTCTCAAATTATATCCGTTTTTTAGAGCCTCTAGAGGGTTTTTTCATCATCTTATGCTTGTGTTATCTCCTTCGTTATGAGGGAAACTATAATGACATGTATTTCCTTGAGACTGTTCAATGTTTGTATGCTTCCACTGGCAGACTGGTCCTCAGTTTCTCCCTTTTCTTCGTGATTTGGGTATGGGTATGGACATCTCTGGATCTGATATATTGACCACTGTTATTCCGCGATTGGCAGTTCGTAGCAGTGGCGTGATGGCAGGGGGGCGGGGGGAGGGGGTACCCCTCAGCGATTCTTTCTGAGAGGGCGCCAAGTGCTCAAGGGGGCGCCAAAATCGTCCTGAGAACAAACTTTTTAGGCCCTGGGAAAATTTACGTGTTGATCAATAACTTTTCCCTATACTAAATTAAGCACGTAATGTTCAATTTAAGTCCAAAAATGCATAAATTTTCCACAGAATAGACAAAATTTTCCGGGGACTTCGCCCCAAACCCCATTGGCACTCGAGCTCGGACAGTAGCCGGTGCATGGCGACAGCTCGTTGACATTATTTGATATCTGTCCCTGCCATAAAGGGAAAACAATTTGATTGAATACAGTAGGGTATAGAAGAAACCTTTTGAGAGGGCGCCGAATGCTCACATGGGCGTAAAAAATGTCTTGAGAAATATATTCGTATATACTTTTATTCTCAATGTCGGAATGTTTTTTTTCTTTTACTCAAAGCTTTATTAGATTGTTACATCAAAAACATGAAAACCATTCCTAGACCACCAACTAAAGACATATATTGTAGTGGATGGGATTTGCTCTAAAACAATATTCCTTTTAACTAAATTTAGTGTGGAATTGACACGATTTTAAGCAATATTCTGTTACCAAACTTACGCCAAATAACGCTACTAGCTTCCTGGGAAGCTTCGCCCGTGGGAGCCTACCAGGCAGGACGTGGACGCTGGATCTGACAATATTAATACATTTTCTGCTATCAAAATCGCGAGAAATGCAGGGATTCCGAGGCTTTTCCCCCAGCGCCCCTACCTGCAGCTTCGCCCTATAGATGTGACAGGGCTTCCCGCAAAACCCTTCGCGGCCTTCGCCCCTATAGCATGGCTAAAGTTGACACAATTTTAAGCACTGAAACCCATTTTGGCCCCCAATAATGAACGCTTTCCGAAATCATTTTCTTCCGTCAGGAAATCTTCTTAATTTCCGGGAAATCTTCAATTTCTGGAAATCTCGGTCCTTCAATTTTCAGGAAATTTTTTTTCATTTTGGGGATATTTCTTTAATATTTAGAAGGTTTTCTTCAATTTTCAGGAAATTTCATTCATTTTGTGGAAAGTTTCTTTAATTTTAAGGAAGTTTTTCTTAATTTTGGGGAAATTTCCTTCAAATTTCGTGAAAATTGCTCCCATGGTTTTCGTGATATCCTTCATTTTCGAGATATTTTCTTCAAAATTTAGAAAGTTTTCTTCCCCAATTTTGGGAAATCTTAAAATTTTGAGAAATTTCCTTCATTTTCGTGAAATTTGCTTCCATTATCGTGAAATTTCCTTCATTTTGGGGATATTTGTTATTTTGGGGAAATTTCTTCAAATTTTGCGAAGTTTTCTTCAATTTTCGGAAAATTTCCTTTAATTTGGGGAATTTTCTGCAATTTTTGGAAAGTTTTCTTCAATTTTCTTGAAATTTTTTTAATTTTCAGGAAATTTTTGCCCTTTTAGATTGTTTTCAATTTTTGTTAAATTTGCTTCAATTTTCGTGAAAGTTTCTTCTTTTATGGGGATATTTTCTTCAATTTTGGGAAATTGTCTTCAGTTTTAATTTTCCTTAATTTTCGGGAAATGTTTGGCCTTTTCGGGATTTTTTCTCTCCCAATTTTTGTTAAATTTGCTTCCATTTTCGTGAAATTTCTTTCCTTTTGGGGATAATTTCTTTAATTTTGGGGAATTTTTCTTCAGTTTTTGCGAAATTGTTGGGAAATTTCCTTCATTTTGTGGTTGTTTTTTTCAATTTTGGAAATTTTCCTCAATTTTTTTCTTTTTTTTTTCATTTGGGGAAAATTTCCTTCGGCTTTTCTGGAAATTTTTGGCCTTTTCGGGATTTTATTCAATTATCGAGAAATTTGCTTCCATTTTCGTAAAATTTTCTTCATTTTAGTGATATTTTCTTTAATTTGTGGGAAGTTTTCTTCAATTTTGGGAAATTATCTTTCTTTTCGGCCTTTTTTTTCTTCTCAAATTTTCGGGAATTTTACTAAAGCTGCTTTGCCCCCAGGACCTTTTGCATGGCTTTCTCCCTTGATTTCAAACACTGATTTTAAGCAATTTCCTAAACAGTGCCATCTAAACAGTGCATGCCAATTTAAATCTATGTTCCAATCGTTTTTCATGAGCACATTTTTTTTCAGGGGAGGGGGCGCCAAAATGCCCTTGTCCCCAGTGAAACATGACCCACCACGCCACTGGTTCGTAGTACTGCTTTAAGTACAACATGCGTAAGCACAATTGTCATTGAACACAATTTGTTTGTTCCATTACTTAAGATTTTATAGAAAGTGAATCGGATCAATACAGACCCAGGCCCATTCGACTCGCTTGTTGTAGCAACGATCCATAAGTTCACAGAGTGTTTACCGTCAACCTAGCACATTAACGAAAGAAACGTTCAAGGCAGTAAAAGAACTTTGAAGAAACGCTTTGTAAAAAATGGAAGAGGTAATTAAATTTTTGTTTTACAAATTTTACTCGTTCTTACGTGTTGAAAGCTTTGTAGTAGGCTATTTCATTATATCAGAAATCAAAAGGGAGATAATTTTATAGCACTTTATACTGTTGTACTAAAAATGTTACAGGAGATTAAAATTGGCCTATGGTATTTGACCCTTTGTTTTATTCGTTCAGAATTCTACTTAGGTTTGAATAAAACTGGTCACTCCAAGCGGGGATCTGTTTCCAAATAACAGATATATGTTCCAAACAAAAGGCTTCAAGCAGAAGTTGTTTTTACTGTTTTTAGATCGTTGCGTCATGATTCAAATGCAATTGACACAAAAATGCATCAAACGTGTTTAATAAATTAACTTTGTATATTGCTGGTAGCCTAATGATAATTTCTTAAGTGCGGCAACTCAAAGGGACAAACTGACAAACATGTTTTGAAGTTTAGGCTGAATTTCAGTTCGGTGGAAAGATAGAATCTATTTATAATTATCGTCTCAATCTCAATAAAACCTTTGAAAATCAAAGTGCACGTTTTTTGGCATGAATTTCACTGGGCTTTGTTTGTTGGGCTAACGGTATAGGCAGTGTTGCAACTAGAGTCCTGGGAATGGCGGCGCCAGAATTTTAATGATGGGCAAAAGATGAACAGTTTTGTCTCATGGGTGGAGGCAAAGGCCTATACTATTGGACAATATATGTCACTTACAAAATTGTATGGGACAAGTGGGGAAGGGGGGGAAGGGGGGGGGGGCAAAGCGATCTTACGGGGAAATGTCCCTGTACCCGCCGTCACTGCCTGGAAGCTCGTGGGGAATTTGGCGTTTGGGACCCCATAACAAACACATCGCAGTGTCATTGCTCTGGTTCCCAAATATCAAAGAAACTTGTTAGAGTAACGGGATAACGTGAGCAGGTGTCCCTGTTTAATTTGACATCTTTACATGCGTTGTAGCCACGTAAAACGACTTGAGGTGACAAACTAGCAAAGGTTTAGGGAAGAAAGGCGTAAGAAGGACGGGTTTTAGCCACCCCATATACTAGGAAGGAGTGGGATACTAATGCCTATTTTGGCTCCTTAAAACAGTTATTTTGCACCCTGTGTTACTAACAGATTAATAAGTTTTGAAGTATCAAATGAGGTTGCCGGACAGCTAGTTGGACGCTTTATGAAGTCTTTCCTTTTAAAGCGATATTCGCGGAGATGTGTACTCTTTGAAGAGTGATTGCTTGCTTTTCAATATTATTTGTAGGAAAGTCTAAATCAGCAGTGTTAAAGTAAAAGAAATATTTTTCCTCAAATATTTTGTTTCTAACAATTAATTATGATGGTCTTTTTTTATCATCATTGTTATAGCTGTTACCATGAAAGCGATATACACAGCATTATCATAATGGTCGCCTCACCAAACCAATATTAGGGTCACCATTAGCTCATTATATTCAATATTCAGTTGTTGACATCATCCCTGGTAAAATTGTTGACATCATTAGGTCTATATTGCCATCACCAGCATTGGTAAATAGTCAGAATAGTTGTTTCATTAATCAAATCTAACTTGGTGTACGCCATCGATAGACATCCGATAGACACCCAATAGACAGATAGAGCAGGCTAGTCAGCATGCATGTGCAAATAAACCCGTTTGTGGCAATTTGTGACCTGGACAATCGATGAAAACTGTATTACATCCCAAATTTGATTAGAATTCAAATGTTCACAACAACGACTTTCTTTATATTTAAGTCTTTAAAGTTTAAATTAATAATTTGTGAAAATGTCCAGTGGTTGCTATATTTCAGTTTAGTAATTGACTTCCATTAAAATTTAACATGTTTAAAGTCGTTCAACTGTATTTTTACAGTTTTTGAAGATACACTGTATACATGCATTGGCCAGCGAATAAACTTGACATCACTCAGACTGATTGAACAGGATGGTCATTCTTTTAACGGTCTTATTCTTTACAACAATTCAAATTTAAAAAAAATAATTTTACAGCTGAAAATTAACTAATGATTTTATCTGAATATTTATTAAGAAATAATGTATTTTCATTTCTAGCAGAACCCCCCTCCCTACAACCAGCCTCCACCGCAGGCATACAACCAACCTCCACCACAGGCATACAACCAACCCCCACCGCAGGCATATAACCAGCCTCCACCACAGGCATACAGCCAGCCGCCACCACAGGCATACGCCCCGGCTGCTGCTCCAGCGACTGTTATAGTAACGGGAGGAGGGGGAGGCACCACCATAGTTCAGTACGTAATTCAACTGTCATCATGTACACTGTTTACAACACACCGTAAAGGTTTACAACTTTGATAGAGCTGAACAGGGATCATTTTTGTGACAGACATTTACCTGTTCATATATTTCTTGTGGGATTTAAAAATGAAGTAAGGTCTTTATTGTTTTGAGGAAAAATTAAAATCGTTGCATTTTGAACATTTTGTGTTATTCTGTCCCTTTGTCCCGCTTCCCATGTATCTGGGGCGTGGCGTGTCTAGGGTGACTATTGCGGGATTGAGGGATTATCCCCCTTAAAATGTCGTAGCCCACAAATTTTGTCAAAGTCAAAATGACTTAAAATTAACTGAAATATCAAATGAATAACAGAAAACAAAATGTTGGCATTTTTTATTCGCATGGAATGAATTCATTTGGACCAAAATTACTCTTCAAGCAGGTTGCCAAAACCTTCAATTTTGGACCAAGATATAGGAAGGTAAACGTTTTAATGAGGTGTGTTTTAGGGGCTCAAGTTGCTCCTGTTCTGGGCACTCTCTTGCTCTCACCGCACAACTTATGATGCATTATCAGGCCACTTTATAAGTACAAAGCGGTACTGATATAGGCCAACTACAACAGCGCCGAAAAGTAGGGTAGAGGAGGGAGGGGCATTAAGTCGATAGATTTTTGTAGGTAAACATTTACGAATTTTATCCGCCAATCGTAATCATTGCTTTGAATGTACATTTTACTACAATATTTTGTAGTGTTCAATTGTTTACCATTGAATCTAATAGTAGCAGAACTACTATATGATGTAACACCTTTCCAATTGGCCAACAAGCCCAAAAATGTTTATATTCATCCCCATCAATCACAAAACTTGCGGGTTATAAATAGATGCAACGAAAGTCAATTTCTTAAAAGAACATGTTGGGCTGAAAAGTTGAATTTCGTAGCGTTATCTCGTGGTCTGTTTGGCGGAACTGAGATCATGTGAATATATTTCTCATAGCTTTAGTCATTCTCGATCTAACTGTAAAGTCATTGATGAGACAAACACAGAAGCTAAAGATAAGTCAAACAATCAAAAAACACAGCAATCAGCAACGTGTTCTAACTTATAGATATTGCTTTTCGATTCATTGATTGTCCATGCCGCTAATTTATATCAGATTTCATTTTGTATATCTTGATGCAGATATTTTTAATCTTATAACAAAAATTCAATGTTAGTTCTATAATCTTGGACACAACTCGTTAAAACACTTACTGAAAATACGTGATGGTTTTCATGAAAATTCTTTTTCTATTGTAAATTATTCCACATCTACAAATCATAAATACTGTACATTTTTTCTATTGCTTCTTTGATCCCTATTCTTTTATTTGTTGATTTATATTTTAGAATTTTAAAGAAATTGTTATAATTTCATTGACGCCGCCAGTATCCCCTCCCCTATCTCACTTGCTTAATCGTTTTCTCCTCCCCCTCTCCATTAAATGTTGACTGTTCT
>JAIGNY010002621.1:772500-775000 GCA_020152595.1 Chiridota heheva
TCCTTATTATTTTGAAATTCTTGTTAAGTATCGCAGTCATTTAGCCTATTCTCGGTAAAATCATACGATAACATACGTATGTAATTTAATATCGTATGCGATATAAATCATGAGAATGACGATGTGGCAACGAGCCTTATATCGCCTGCTTTGCCTTGAATGTTGAAAAACGATGAGTAGGAAACTGGATTGATTTGACTTGCAAATTCGCGTTTAAGATGGCTGTAACTGAGGATGGGTAAAAGGTGTCTGGTGTCAGCTGCCTGGTAAGTGGTAGGTAAGACTTGTAGGATTATTATTCTTTCCAGTGGGACTGAATTGAACAGTGTCAATTGTTGGATGATCCAAAGGTGGTTATTGGGGATCATAATTAAGTTGGAGGTCAGGTCTTGAGCTTATTGTTGACGAAGCTGCTGAAAAGGCTCAATGGAAGAGAAATGTTTTTTGTCCAGACAGGGGGCTGTCATTTAGATGACAATTCCCTGGTTGTTCTTGTCAGTGTCCTGGAGAATCGTGGTGATGATTGAGGAATCGGATATGGAATCTTTGATTAAAGAAATGGTTTCCATTTCAATAGCATGTTTGTAGACGGCTTTTTTATCCTACCTTGATAAGATGTCTGTAAGCTGGAAGCTATTTTGAAGGTGAAGAGGGAGGAAATCAGACGTAAAAGTTCGCCAAGGGTAAACAACCATACGGCCCGTGTCACGAGGAGCGTCCGTGTTTACCGCTGCATCGGCGCCTGTGTACTCAGTATTGACTAATGCATTTGATGAGAGTGGACGCTGAGGATGGTCCGTGTTTGTCGCTACATCGGTGCCTGTAAATTCAGTGTTGACTGATGCGATCGACGAGGGTATAGATGCTACAGGTGTTTGAGTTGGGGCATCTATAGTTTGAATGTGATAGGCTGTTTCCGGTAAATTGTGTGATGGTTTTTTCTGGACTGAGATGTAGAGATGCTCTTGGACGAGATCTTGGTGTCGTATTTTGCTTGTATTGTTGTGCATTGAATGCTGGGTAATCTGCTTTGCGGTGGTGGCAAATGGGAGCGTCTCTGGGTGTCATACAATGTTTGACTAGATTGATTTTGTCCGCAGCGAGGGCAGACGATTGGTGCTGAGCAGCGATTTGTGAGGTGATCATCTCGTTGGCAACGATGACAGTTAAGCAGGGTTGGTTTATAGGGTGAGATTTTTCTGCTGACAATTGTTTTCTATGGAACGTGAACTCTATCGCAATTAGATGTTCAGCTTTGGATGTTGATGAGAAGAAAAAAACTCGTACGAGTTTCGTTGACTGGTTTGTTCGTCGCAATGTGATGCGACGTATTCTCTTTACTGAGAAGCCAGTCGCGTTTAGTTGGTCCTTAAGGGACTCAATGTTAGTTGACATGCTGATACCTTAGAATACTAGCGATGTCATGATAGAAAGCGTATATAAACCGATGGTTGAAGAGATGTTGCTTATGATATGAATTTGGTACAACGGCGACGATAACATACTTCTAACATGCAGGCAAGTTATAGAGTATCATTTCCTTAATTCAAAGTATATTGTTTTGTTCATCCTGTGAATCTAAAACATGCACCTTAAAGGACTAGTTCAGTGGTCAAACAAGTTTATCGTATATGGAAGGGACTTTAAAAGAAGCAATATGGTGAAGAAATCATTCAAATTTTTTATTCCGTTAAGCAGATGTCCAAATTTAAAACTGGTCTTATCTTTGTAGAAATGACTGGTGTACGTGTAGTAAGTCTAATATGGAAGGTTGGCGCCCGCATCATATTCGTAGCAATTGTTTAATTTGTTTTAAAGAAAATATATTTAACTTTTTTTTCCTATTTCAGTTATTTTCGCTCAAACTTTCTTCAGGTGGGAATTTATATTTAGACTTACTAGTATACTTTCCTGACATATCCGGTTTTAATCCACAAACTAACAAAATCGAAGGACAAAATAGGATGAAATACCTAAAGATTTTGAGGAATTTGAGACAGTGACATCAAAACTACAATTTCAGTCGTTTCTACAGAAAAGATACCAAAATTCACACTTAAATATCTCCTTAACGAAATAAGATTTTTGGATGCTTTTTCACCATTTTATTTCGTTTGAAGTCTTCTTTTACATAAAATGGATTGGTGTGACCCCTTAACCAATCCTTTAAAGCAATTACACATAGGACGCGCCCGTACTGTAGGAGAGGTTATGAATAATCGTGTCTATTATGTAGAACCCTATTCCATTGATTGCCTTCAGACCAAGAACCGAATAGTCCGTGCTTAGAAGTTAGACTAGACCTAGTACTATTATGAGTCAACCCACCAAAATAATTGGCGACTTAGGGCCTACTGGCAGTTGACCACCTAAATTATTACATAACAGAACTTCAGTAGACAAAACTGATCTAATATAAGTGAATGCTGGAAATGGCAATTCTATAAATATAACGCATACATTTACAGTCCGCATCAGGCTCGTGGTAGATTGCCCTTAT
>JAIGNY010002621.1:777500-797500 GCA_020152595.1 Chiridota heheva
ATTTGAAGTGGCTGAAAAACTCATTGTGGAGTTTCTTAGGTATCTCGGATCATTCAGATTATCTTCAAGCACACTCATATGAAAAGAGTATCACGGCATTGGCAGATGGTGACAGGGAGACACAGCACATACCTCTTGACTACATCACTTGCATACCTTCTGACCTTAGAGTCATTGTTTACCCTTTCATTTTACTCCTCGGCTTTCCTCTTGATTGTTTGTGATAGGTGCCTCTCCCTTATATTAGTGCTTTAATATTATAGGTTACCCTCGCTCCCGTTAGACTGCTCCTCAGCGGCGTTATGTCCCTTAAGTGCAACTATTCATGATTTAGACTGCTCCTCAGCGGCGTTATGTCTCTTAAGTGCAACTATTCATGATTTAGACTGCTCCTCAGCGGCGTTATGTCCTTTAAGTGCAACTATTCATGATTTAGACTGCTCCTCAGCGGCGTTATGTCTCTTAAGTGCAACTATTCATGATTTAGACTGCTCCTCAGCGGCGTTATGTCCCTTAAGTGCAACTATTCATAATTTAGACTGCTCCTCAGCGGCGTTATGTCCCTTAAGTGCAACTATTCATAATTTAGACTGCTCCTCAGCGGCGTTATGTTCCTTAAGTGCAACTATTCATGATTTAGACTGCTTCTCAGCTGCGTTATGTCCCTTAAGTGCAACTATTCATGATTTAGACTGCTCCTCAGCGGCGTTATGTCCCTTAAGTACAACTATTCATGATTTAGACTGCTCCTCAGCGGCGTTATGTCCCTTAAGTACAACTATTCATGATTTAGACTGCTCCTCAGCGGCGTTATGTCCCTTAAGTACAACTATTCATGATTTAGACTGCTCCTCGGCGGCGTTATGTCCCTTAAGTGGAACTATTCATGATTTAGACTGCTCCTCAGCGGCGTTATGTTCCTTAAGTGCAACTATTCATGATTTAGACTGCTCCTCAGCGGCGTTATGTCCCTTAAGTGCAACTATTCAGGATTTAGACTGCTCCTCAGCGGCGTTATGTTCCTTAAGTGCAACTATTCAGGATTTAGACTGCTCCTCAGCGGCGTTATGTTTCTTAAGTGCAACTATTCAGGATCTTCTATTGGTCAAAGTTTTTATTCTTTCATGGATTGCTTGGTGACAGTGCCCTTCATGTTTCACCCTTCAATATTTATTGCTTCCCAACTGACAGTTTGCCCCACATCGCACAGAAGATGAACCACTTGAATGCATGACAGACTGACAGACAATACTTATTTAAAGTTGTCATAAAACAGTGCTGGACCTATGGGGCGGGGCAGTGGTACATGGTCAAAATGTCCACCTTTTGCCAGAAAATACCAACAACAAAAAAAGTAATAGATTTAAACCAACTTGTTTTCCAGTCGAAAGCTGTTTTGGGCCACAGAGCCCCCTCCCACTAAATTTTAGAAAATTGTCTTCGATTGTTGGTTAATAGGAATTTAAAAAAAAAAAAACCCAGAACGACCAAATTGTAATAAATTTTACTTCATATTAAACAAGGTAAATTGGGTCCGTAAAATACTTATGGGGCCTACTTATCTCTTTAAATTTGACAGTTATTTAAGATCGGGAGTTATCTAGCTTTTCAAACGCTAAAGCTGATATGATGGGTACACATCTCGAAATTGGGTATAAAATTACTCTTATAAATCACAAAATAAACTTTCTCTTGATATACAATCGAAACTAAGCGTATTTTGTAAACCTCAAGCGTTTAATTTCCCCTCAATTGTATGTGTTGTTCTTGTGAGGTAGGAGCCCTATAAATCGTCTATTGCTATTTTACATCCCGACATCCGTTTTACGGACATACACTCAATGCGCATGCGTAATAATAATGGCGTCCGATTCAAGCTGACAGCGGCGGGGACATCTGGTCTAATCCCCGGTCTAATTGAATTAGGATAGAACTTTTCTTAGGTTCATGGTTTGTGATTTGTCCTAAGATGAATGTGAAATTATTGTTTTTCATAGATTAAACAATATTTGGTTTTGATTCACGAATTTATTAATTTTTTCTCTCGTGATTTTCATCCATTTCTCTATTGGTCGGTTGTCAATTTTATCACGGTTTGTTTCATCTTTCTTTCATAGGCTCTTGTGCGAAAAGTAGTTCTCACATTGTGACATAAAACACTGCCGTTAACTCCTAAATGTCGTGTCGACAAAAATGTTTTTCGGTTTTACCGCAAATTGCCCTGATTTAGTACAGAAATTAAATGGAAATTCATCATTTGAATTCAAATTGATTGTCACGTAATTTTGATCAAAGTTTTCGGGTCAATAAAAGTCATTTTCCCAACTGTTTCGGAAAATTTTCCTCATTTCGGGAAATTTTCTTCAATTTTCGGGTTTTTTTTTTTATTTTTTCAGGGAAGTTTCCTTCATTTTCGGAAAACTTTTTTCAATTTTCAGGAAGTTTTCTTAAATTTGGGGGATTTTTTTTCATTTCTCGGAAATGTTTTTTAATAATTGGAAAGATTTCTTCAATTTTCGTGAAATTTGCTTTTATTTCCGTCAAACTTTCTTCACTTTAGGGACATTTTCTTCAATTTTCTGGAAATGCCTATCCTTCATTTTTCAGAAATTTTCTAAAATTTAGCAAAAATTTCCTTCAATTTTTGGGAAATCTTTTTCATTTTTGGGAAATTTTGTTCAATTTTAGGTTTTTTTTTTTTCATTTGGCGGAAATTTTCTTTAATATTTGGGAAGTTTTCTTCAATTTTCGTGAAATTTGCTTTCATTTTCGTGCAACTCTCTTCATTTTGGGGATATTTTCTTCATTATTTGTAAAGTTTTCTTAAATTTTTGGCAAATTTGCTTCCACGTTGGGAATATTTTCTTCAATCTTTCAGACATTTTCTTCAACTCTAGGAAAATAGGCCTATCCTTTATTTTTCGGAAATTTTCGTCAATATTAGGGTTTTCTTTTTAATTTTTCGTGAAATTTGCTTTCATTTTCGTGAAACTCTTCATTTGGGGATATTTTCTTTATTATTTGTAAAGTTTTCTTCAAATGTTGGGAATTATTTTTCATTTTTTTGAAAATTTTCTTTAATTTTTGGGAATTTTCCTTAAAGTTTCGAGAAAAAAAATTTTAGGAAATTTTCTTCATTTTTAAATTCGGGAAAAATTCTTCACATCGGCATATTCGGCAAATATTCTTAAATATTTTTTTCGAGGGAATTTTTTGCAATTTTTGAAAAAACTTTCTTCAATTTTCGGAAATTTTACCAAAGCGTAACGCTTCCAGAGACTTCGTCCCCTGGCCATTTTCCAGGGCTTTGTCCCTAGATTTGAAACACTGATGTTAAGTAATTTTATAAACGGTGCCATGTAAAAAGTGCATGCCTTGATCTATTTGCCCAATGTTTTACTCTTATGAGCATTTTTTCGGAGGGAGGGGGCACTGAAATGCCCTTACCACTCCCTCGTTATCAGTCAATGGCGTAGCTAGGGCCCTACGGGTCGGGCGAGAATGAAACGAGTGTGGGCCCTATGGCATAACGACACTCCCCCTAACTCTGAGGAGCGGAGGGTATTTGATCGGACGGAACTATTAGCGCTCCGCTTGTTTAATTTTTTGATATGTTAAGCAACCACCAATGGCGGTCTAGTTTAATTAAATGATCGGAATCCGGGCCTATTCTGTATATACAAATTTCCGAAAAGTGAGCCCGCCGGTCGTTGTCAGGGGCCCAAGTAGGGGCTCGTTGTCGTTCCAGATCACGAGGCCCAAATCTTTTGTTCAAACCGCGGGCCCTGTACGGGCCGTTTTTTAGGGGCCCCTAAGGCCCGGGCCGGGGGCTATTGTCCCCTTAGTTACGCCACTGGGTATCACGTATTGATCAGAAGCTTGTGCAATGATCCTCAGTGGGTAGAATCTATCATAAAGACTATAATTCGGCAAAGTTTTAGAAGTGCATGGTGAAATAGCAAATACATAACACCTGTATATAATGTCAGAACCTTTATAGTGTCACCTTTCACCAATTTCACCAACGCAGTGACGCCGGAAGCGGGAGGCCAAGGAGTCATCCCCAACTTATCAGGAACATGGTCGCTACCCCACAAACACACTTTTTCGGGTAAACCCATTTTACTTTCAAGCAAAATGACAACAAAATATTAAAGGAGCGGTAGACTGAAGTGAGAGCGTATTTTTAGGGGCCAAATAAATCAAATGATTATCTAGCACTCAACGGCATAGCAAATTTCTGGTCAATATTTAAGTGACCTTTGCCCTCACGTCACCTCAGGGCTACGGAAGCATAAAGTTTATCGATCTGTTGTGGATAATATATCTGTGAAATTCGCAAAAACGAAGGCTCTCACTTTTCGGGCTCCTTTAAGATGACAAAAACTGAAAGTATTTCAGAGTTTTGACTCCTCACTTTTCGGCGCCGCTGGTTTAGTGTGAGGTTCCGGATATGAAAATGATTTTGGAAAGGATGGAAAGCAGAGTTTTTATCTCGTCTGTATACCATGTAAAGACAATGAATTAATTTAAATCATATAGCGTCAGAACTTTCTTCATTTGATTAAATATGTTTCATTAGTGTACAAATTTGATTTGATATGTTTTATTAGTGTGCAAATCATGTGTATTCAAAATTAGTTCATGCTTTGAAGAGAAAATAACATTTCTATCTGAATAACTGTAACGTTATCTGAAACGCAGGTCCGTAGCTAGGAATTTGAAAAGGGGGCCCCAGTTCGTTTTTCGTATATAAAAAAAAGCGGGTGCTTATTATATTTTTAGAATTTAGAAGGGCACTTTCTCAACAAAAGGGGGTTCGTTCGCCCGGACGAGCTCCCCCCCATCTCTCCTCCGCCCACCTCACCCCTCTTTATATGGGCCTGAAACGTCTGTCAGATAATACCGGTGCAAGTAATAGCAACAAATATATATTTAAAAAAAACTAGTTATCGATTTACTTGTAATCGTAGCAGTATGTATACCTTCAAACACGACGAGGGTCACTTCTTTGGGAGAGGAGGGCTATTGTTTCTATATCGCCAGCTGACTGGCTGGTCTGGGTTCAAATCTGACTGTCTGAGATCTTCCATCTATCAGTCTGTTCAACTATTTCCGGGTTTTCCCACTAACTTTTACCTATTAACCGACTTTCAACCAGTTCTGCAAACTCTATGTTGAAAGGATTAATTTTTGCATTTTTTCCGACGTTGAGACTTTACGCAGACGCAGATGCTGCTGTTATGAGGCTACATTAATCATGTCCGTTTTAAAGTATCTTTTATTCAAGTAATT
The DNA here is from genome assembly GCA_020152595.1 of Chiridota heheva. Classification (NCBI taxonomy): domain Eukaryota; kingdom Metazoa; phylum Echinodermata; class Holothuroidea; order Apodida; family Chiridotidae; genus Chiridota; species Chiridota heheva. Next base: position 782,796 of record JAIGNY010002621.1, read on the forward strand.
GATGAAAATAGCATTCAGTTTTACGCGAAGAATTTCACAAATCGGTTACGACGGACTTCATGCATGCAAGGTTTGTTACTGCAACCATGGAGATACTATTTGGGAAATAGTATCTCCATGCTGCAACTTATAACATTTCTTTTGAATACTAGCATTGTCATTAATTAAACATGAATGTTGAAGCGGAGTGTTTATACGGTATGCATATTTAATGCACGGGGCAAAGGACTGACACGAGTGGAATGACCTGACTTCGGGTCATTCGCGAGTGCAAAGGTCTTTGAACCATGCAATACACACGCTTATAAACACGATGTCAAAACATTCATATTTTGTATAAACTTTTCGTGTCATATTGTTTAAAATAGCACAACAATTCTTTTTTAAAGAATGAAAAACGAGAAAAGTTTACATACATTTTTTCACTTTGTTAAGAAATTCACATGGTGTAAAAATGGACTAAACCAAATACTTGAGGTCGTGCAGTATAGGATTTAATGCAAGGATATTGACAATGCAAATACTCCATAGAAAACTTATAAATTCCGGTTATGCACTATACCTTGATTATTTAGTTTATTTCATTTTTACAACAGGTGAATTTCTGAATAAAGCGAAAATATGTAACCTGCAGAAAATGATGTCACAGCCCAGCAGGAAGTTAGAATGCCTTGTATTTCTTTATAATTTATCTCAAGTTTTCTAGATGATGAAAAATTGTTTTCCTTTTGCAAGGGTCAAGAACAGTTTTGTGCATACATGAAATTATCAAAACATGCTATTAAAACTTTGTGTCACATCATTTCGGAATAAAAACTTTAATACAATCTATAAAGAAATACATTGTAATTCTTGGGCCTTTTGGAGAAAAAGTTTCATCATGCACACGATTTCAATACAGAATTGAACAAATTGGTAGACTCCATGTTTCGACCTCAAACATGAATAACTTGAGATAGGAATAAGACTTTGACTTGCTGATTTTAGAAGTTGGTTTATATTTTAATCTTCTATCATACGAAATAGGGTTTGTATCAGACTTTGTCTCCTTTAGTTAAATCGGTTTCATGAAAAGTTGATTTATTTCAACATTCACATGAGGTAATCGTTTTAGCACTTAGCTAATGCACGCATGCCATTATTGTGCCTCGACATCTACGACATTGCTACTCGCAGCGTCCTTACTCAATATTTCTTAAATAATGTACACGCTGTATCGACTTAAACCATTTCGAAATAAACTCCGTACATGATTGTACGCTGTATGTATGGAGTGTGAGGGCAGTGATGCGTAAAATTTTGGTGGCCTTGAAATGTTCGATTTTTTAATAAAAAACCGAACATCGCCGATGTAAGGGCGCAAATCTTACATGGAGGCTCCGTACAACAGTATAAGCAGAATTAAAGATAATAATAAAATACACATTTGAAACGGGATAAAATGAAATAAAGATGAACAATAAACGCAACCCATACTCGAAACACTAACAGAGTAATATAAAAGTGAGTATGGAAAAAAAAGCAACGATTAAACGCAGATCAACTGCAGTGGCAAATACCATATATTTATGGTAAAAGTTGGCGAGACGACAAGGTAAAAATAATAATAAATCATCAGTAACAAATAACTAGCTTGTAAATACTAGAGTTAAAAAGATAAAATACGCTCACGCTAACGCTCACACTCTGTGCGGAATGAATATGGTTGTCTATTCTGCCTTCAATGTCTTTTTTATTATAGTTAGGCCTATACCGCAGTGATCTCGTTAGTTGAAAGTTGATGCTTTTTGTTAATTTATTGTTCTTTGACAGATATTTTTTTGTGCACGTCATTTCTTATTGCTCTATTATCATAACAATTTCTAAGGTAAATTGGCGTTCAAACAGCATGTCAAAATGTTGCACTTGTCCTTGGGCATTTACTGACTTAACACACATTTTGCAAGTAATCGTTTTATCAAAATAAACATAAGAAATACGGGTTGAACGTAAACAGATTTGCATCACTGACGTAACCTCATTGTGACATCAAAGTAAGCGACTAAACAACTATGTCGAAGGCTTGAGGATGACTCATTTCTTTTCTGCAACTGTAATAGATGTTCTGATAATCTTGTTTTCCCCCGATGCTTTGAATGTTCTGCTGGGATTGATTCTGACTGAACAGAAGACACATTTGGACGAGCGACATTTAAAACCTGCTGTTGATATTGCTCTGCACACTATTAAATAGAGAGTTCAAATGGAGTTTTTTCTTCTTTCTTTTCATCAATATTTATTTGCCCCGTTTCAAGTATAACATAGTGCCAAGGAGGCTAGAGGTAATCCTCCGCTTAGGCACATTACAATACGTGGTGAGGTTTTTGACCAAATGAAAATGTCCCTCTAAAATTAATTTATTGAGATAATACATAATAAATTAAGATAGTTAACTCAACAGTCGACATTGAGTAACAATAGTAGAATCGGGAAATTTTCAATTTTTGGAAAATTTCCTCCATTTTGGGGAAATATCCTTGAAATTTCTTCAAGTTTATTGAAATTTGCTTAAATGTTTGGAAAATTTCTTTTATTCTCTGGAAATCTTTTCTTCTTTTTCGAGAAATTTGGTTTCATTTTTGGGAAGTTTTGCTTCATTTTCGTGTAATTTTTTCTTCATTTTCTGGATTTTTTTTCAATTTTCAGGGAATATCCTTCCTTTTTCGAATTTTTTTCTTTCCTTTCTGAGACATTTGCCTCATTTTCGTGAATTTTTTTCCTTTCTGGGACATCTACCGCGTGCCTTGCCTTGGGATGATCTACCGCGTGCCTTGCCTTGGGATGATCTACCGCGTGCCTTGCCTTGGGATGATCTACCGCGTGCCTTGCCTTGGGATGATCTACCGCGTGCCTTGCCTTGGGATGATCTACCTCGTGCCTTGCCTTGAAATGATCTACCGCGTGCTTTGCCGTTACTACTCACTGTATACTTTAATAGAGAACTAGACGGTGTTCATGTTTAAAAGGGTGTTCATGTTTTGCTTCTGCCTCCAGCTAAAACCTTTTACTGCCGCAAAAGGAGGAAAGATGTTGCCCATAGGTAGGACTTTACTACCAAAAGTGTGTGTTGGGGAAAGGGATACAATAAGATACAAAATTCGCCTTACACAAAAATAAATTCAGGAAAGTAGGGAAAAGTGCCTCCTTGCTTCGACCAAATCCCGCCTATGCTGTTGCCCTTTGACCTGTTGACAGTAATATGCATAAAGCCATGTATATCACTGAATTCATTTTTCTTTAGTTTTCATCCATTTTTGGGAAGGTCGCTTCATGTTGGTGTAAATTTCTGCAATTGTCGGGAGAATTCTTTCAATTTTGGGGACATTACTATGCATCAATTTTACCACATTTTCATTCAATTTTTCCAATTTGATTAAAAAAAAATCCAGAATTTTACTTCCCAACCGAGATGACAGCATGTAACCGGAAAGGTGAAATTTTCCCTTGAGAGATCCCCCCTCCCCCCGCGTCCTTCCCCTTCCCAAGTTATCGGAAAGGTTTGGTTCTGGCCCGCCTCAAAGAAAATTGGTCCTCGCCCCACCCCACCCCCAATACCAAAAAGGTTTACTTATGCCACTGAACTTCCCGTTTTATCGCAGTATTTCAAGTGTATTGCGTGTTTCCTTTATGCCCGCCTCGTCTTTTACAATAGTCCACACAAATTGGGGAATTAAAGCTAAATCGGAATTAACTCTCAAGACATATTGCTTTTATATATCTACCGAAATTTACATGTGTTGAGCTTGTCAGGGGTGTCGGATGGAACTCGGGGCAAGGGGGAAGAAAATCAAGTAAGGGCACTTTCTTTCACACTTATTAATCAGGGGCAGGTTCTTACACATATAGTTTAAGCGGGATTTGTGGTAAGCACCCCCACCTCCACTTTTTTTCCAAATGGATAGTTTTTATGATGATGTTTTGTATCTTAGCGTGATTTTGTGACACCTCAAAACCAAAAATATGATCACATCACACCCATCTTAAAACGTATCCACTAGCTTCCAATCCGTCATCGTATCAACTACAAAATTATGCTACTCACATGGAAAGCCCTCAATGGCAAATCACCGATGTACCTCAAAAAACTCCTCACACCATATGCATCATGTCGCAATCTAAGGTCTGCAGATACTAAACTGCTAAAGGTCTTCTAGCTATTCCAAGAACTTCCACAGCTGCTGGTGACAAGGCCTTTTCCGTAGCTGCACCTAAGCTATGGAACTCTTTTCCTTTGAACGTTCATTGTTGTACTTAAACATCTTTAAACATCTTTAAGAACAATCTCAAAACATACTTGTTCACCATTGCTTATGATTGACTTTGTTTACATTCCTGGTGTTTGTCATATGTATATTTTATATGTTCTATGCTATTTATTCGCTATGTTTCTTTTCAGCGCCTCGGATTATGTTCGTATAGATAGATTGGCGCTTTAAAGATGCATAATTATTATTATTATTATAATTATTAAGTTCTTATAATAACAGAGCCTTGCACGAATGGGCGCCATAATGAATTTTCACAAGCAGTACAATTTTAAAATAGGTCTTGATCTTTTTGCCCACGCTAATTGGGAAGAACCATGGGAAATTTTCTGAAATTCTCCTTGAATTTACAGGAAATTTTCTTTATTTTTAGAAAACTTTCTTAAATTTCTGTGAAATTTTCATGAATTTGAAGGAAATATCGTCAACTTTCGAAAAATCTCCTTCATTTTCCAAGAAATTTCCTGCATATTTGTGAAATCTTCTTCAATTTTCGGGAATTTGTATTCAATGTCGACGAAATTTGTACACTTTCCAGGAAAGTACTGTCAATTTCGAGAAATTTTAGAAACTGTTGCCAAAATCGAACAAAATTGCAATTTTGTGTTAATAATTTCACAATTTGTCATCAACATAAAGGATGCATGCAACCGGGAAACTCTTATCGGGGATGGCCTCTAACTTTCTATACGCGCCTCTGTCAATCTGTCCTCCCAGGCTAATCTGAAAACGGTCTTCAGTCAGTTTCCTCAAAAACGAAAAGCAAAGAAAGATAACAAAGTGATGTAGGTATTAATCAGTTTATCAAAACACAGAGAAAGAAAAAATGATAATGGCATCTAAAACAGACTTGAGTCGTTCGGCATACATGATGAAATAATTTTAAAGAAAATACTCCATTGAGAAAACAGATTCTAATGCGATTACACAGCTCTAAGGAAAAAAACACCTAGACGATTCCGAAAATATTTTAGAAACTCAGTGGTAAAACCATCAAGCCCTGGTGACTTGTTATTCTTAAGCCGCATGAGTACAGCTGCTAGCTCATGTAATGTAATATCATGCTGGATGGATAAAGCTTAAGAAGGACTTATCTTAGGGGGTACAGTCCACCCCAGAAATACATTTAAGTGATCCCTATTGTAAACATGGTTATGAAAAGAATACAGATTGTTATAGAAATCAAAACACAGATCAATGATACTTTCCTGGTCATTAACACACTTGCAATTTCCCCGATCAAGGTGTGAATACTCTTGGAGCAACCCGTATCTCTAAGTTCATCACTTCATAAAGAAACTAGATGGTTTCTTCCCACTCAATCCAATTAGCCTTAAACCTAACCATGGCTCCATACATATCATTCTTTCTGAAGGTATCAAGATTCTGCTTCTCTAAAATAAGTCTATTGAAAGTCACATCTTTCTCCAACTGCGCTATATCATTGACTAACAATTCCTCCTTGCATAAGTTATTTTCTTAAGAGCGATAGAAAACTCAATAGTCTCACCTCTTATGAGCAACAACAGAGTTTCAAAAAAAATAGATCGTCAAAGACGTTAAGAATAAGATCTCAGTTGCAAAACTGAGCGCCAAAACGGAATTGTCTGGCACCACAGCATATTGCAAAATGCAATTATCAATGACATTGTTAACAAGACTAATAGTTTATCAAAACACACTTTACTTTTCAAGTAAAGAATTGTTAAACTTCTAGAATCCACGCCCCCATCTGAAGTTTGTTAGCGAAATAGATAAAGCTATAATGGAAGATTATTTGACACTAAAAAGAAATCAAGTCGAGCGCTGGTTCTCCTCCATATAAACCTCTTGGTTGGTTGGTTCAATTGGTTTACCAAAAATTCGTCCCAACAGACCTCCATTAAAGTATTTACGTCAAGACGCTCACGGCCACGGCCGTTTTATTAAGCAGTCGTAGAGCACTGCTTGGAGACCTACCAAGAATCGAACCCGGGACGCTAAAGCTTGAAGCTTTACCGCACTGCCACGGAGGTCTCTTTCTTATTCTCACGATCAAAAATTCTGCAAGGATCAACTAATTCACTATCAGCCTTTAATTGTAAGACTCTTGCCTTGGTCCTAGGATTATGATTATTTAAATTAACGTAACAGTCACAATCGATGTCAAAGTTTCGCACTTAATTCCAATCCCCACAAAAATAAAAAGATCGCTATGAAACCCATTAGCAAAACAATTTTGGTTATCACAAAATCGGGAGAATTATAATTTGGGTCGTAAATATTAACCAGATTAAATGATATATTGTTTTAATCTTTTGATCAATATTTACGGCCTGCGACTTTAGTTATTGATCACCATATTAAGGACAATAAAGTTACCGCCTTCAACTCTCTTGATATGATTGATTGTAAAGGAAAAATTATGGCGGAAGAAGATAGCAACACCTCTAGCGTGAAAAAACTATACACGACATCATGACCCAACGCAGAGCGATAATCCATCTCTTTTTCTTTAACCCAATGCACATCTTGCAAACAGATGATGGAAGTCTCTTTTCTTTAAATAATGAAACAAATCTTTCCTCTTATTGGCATCAGGTAAACCTTGGCAATTTAATTAATCAATGCGAATGTTACTCAGAGAAAATAAAATACAGGAAATTTCTTGACACCACAATATATGAGGATAATCACTGTGTGATAGATTACATGACTGAAAACATCGCCAACGCTGGAACATACACCAAAGTCTATTTGTACGGCAACATCGATACCATACATCTGGTAAGAAATGCCAAGAACCACATACACTACATGAAGGGCAAAAAGAAGTATGGAACAAAAAGATAAAGAAAGACCCACATTAACCAAAAAGGATGAAAGGTACAATAAGGATACAATAAGGTGCGTAAAGACAAAAGTTAACGCCACTTGTATAGCAAATGAAACATGAAGTAAACTGGTAAAGTTTCACTTACTGAACAAAATGTGTATACATGAGGCTAATATGTTGTAATAGATTCTGAAGAAAATTATGCATTTAATGAAAATTCCGCTGATTGAAACAAAACTTCTGAAATTTAAATCGTCGATAACGTTTGCGGATAATCTTGTTTCCTTTCTCTGGATCTTTGCAATATGATAAAATATAATCTCGTATTAAGCGTATTCTATTGTGCAATTCAATAATCCCACCTTCAGCTGCTTAATAGTTTAACACAAAGATGTAATCATAAAGAAAATATAACATTTAATATTGTTAGCATAACCAGAAAGCGTGTCGTCATTCGGCCTATATTTCATATAGGCCGAAGGCCGAGAGTCGAAACTCCTATACCTACAGTTTTACAAAATCTTGATACTTTTTTAAGTCACCCACCATGTTGGTTCCAAGTGAAGGCAGTAGAGAGTCAAGCATTTAAAAAAAAAAACATAGCAAAGAAATGTGTAAATAAGATATTCTAGAGAAATTGTTGATTTAAATTTTTTTACACCAGATTTAATTTCATCATTACTTTTTGTGCTTTTTTAGTTCAATAAACCAATAAATTTGTAAGTCAATAATATCACAAATTTGATTTTGACGTCATCCATGGATCAAGTGCGAATTTTTTTTTGACAAATCATGCACATAGTGCAGATACTTTTCGCAATACCGGTACGGTACAGTACGATGCCAATGTGTTTATTACTCATTGTTTTACGTCTGAACATGGCAGATTGAAAAGTTAAAGCATTTTAAAGGAATTACTGCCTTACCTTATCGAAGTCGTTATGCATTACGCCCAGGACCTAGCCTAGTTGGTGACGGTTGGCCAACAGCATAGGCCTATTTAACGAAGAATGTTAGCGATGGGCCGGCCTAGCCACCTGTACACCCCCGGTTCCATAGTAATTGTAGTCTGCCTGTTTTTATCTTATAAAAGCTAGGCGTACGCAGTCAGACATCTGTGATCCTAGAGATTTACAATGTAATATTAGGTAAGGTGGATCTAGGTCTAATTATTGAAGCCTAGATTAGGCTCGGGATTATTGGTAGTATGTAAAAGATTAAAAAATTCAAGTTGCCAGTTTAACCTATTCAAATTCAGACCTAGCCATTAGGCCTACAAAAAGGTTACATTCTTCTTAGTTATGGAATCGAATCATTTACCATCGTTTGGCCGTACTCTTTTTCACTTTAACCCGTTTCTGTATGCTGACATTGTAGGATTTCTGTTGTCTACTGGTCTGCGGCCTCACGAACGCCACCAGTAATGTCAAAAAGTGTATTCTGGGATATAACTAATAGCTACATTCTTGCAAGACTACATGCAAGTTAAAATTTGACTAATATTAACAAGAATTTAGACTAAAGTTTGCTTCAAATTAGCTGCCCAAACCTACGCAATTCGCCTGGTGATTTGTTGTGTATACTGCTTGAATTCAAACAAAACTTGGCAAAAAATTCATGGATACTGGAAATAAAATATATTTGGATATTTGTGAAGGGCAAATTATTTATGCCAAACATAAGGTGAACGCAAAAATTTCACACACTAGCTCTATAACACATGCAATTATTGTTACAGTTGGGCTCATTTTGTCAGGAAAAGCTATTAACTCTTATTATCAGATTATGTGGTGTAACCCAATGAATTGGTAGTTTGCGATACCATCTCAAACCTATTAACTTTGTGGTGTTGAAGGGAAACACATTAAACAGTTAAATAATTCAATTGTGTGTAGGGTAAAGAAAGAATAATTTGTAAATAATACAGGAAATATACATCAATTAACCTAAATAACTGGTACAGGTTACATGAAATGGTTGTGTAAATTCAGGTTTTTAAAAACAGATTAACACAAATTATTCTGCCATTAAGTTCTAAAAATCATTCCTATGAATTTTCATGTGCAATTATGATAGAGGAATTGGGACTTCATTGTGGAGGTAACAAATTTACAAGCTTTGACATCACAATTTTGATTTGCTGCAATGATCACCTGTAAACATTTAACTTTAACAACTGGTAATTAAATTTACAAAATTCCTGACAGTTTCCTTATGAGACATCTTCTGTGGATGAACGTACTGTCATAAGTCTTCCACTGTACTTATCACTACAGCTTTAGCTAAAATCAGCAAGCTTTGTAAAGTGATGTTGATGTAGGTATAGATATACCACAGTATGTTATTATTTCACAATATGACTTTTTTAAAAAGAAACAGAAATCAACCAAATCTGTGCTTCATATGCAGTCTAACAACTAAAGATCCCCATGGTTGTAAGGGGTCGTCTATATTCAACTGAGTTAAACCTAATAAAAGGCAATGTGATTTTTCATGTCTGTTTACTGCAAATAAAAGCCTGGTCTGCTGGTTTTCATGTTGAATTTTCACTTGGGGTTTGTGTCTTTTTTTGGTTAGGCAGACAAACGTTTATGTATAAAAAGGGTACATTAAAATTACAATGTCATATGATAATAGTTCATTCCACTTCCAAGAAAAATCATTATACATGTGCCTGGAGTCAGAAAACATTTGGGTAGGGTATTGTTTACTACAAAATGATATACAAGTATTCAGCTCACTAATATCTGGTACAAAATTAGATTACATTGCAAAAAATATTCGTACTCTGTAGTACAGTCAATGATTTTTACCAATCATACAACATAAAAGTTGGAATACTATTGCACTGTAAAAATGTGTTTATTGGATACCAAAGCCAAAACAAATGAGAGCAGAAGTAAAGATTGCCTATCAATGAGAAGAGAAATTGCATGAAGCAAAATTTTCAAGTGGAGCTTTTTTATCTTCCCAACTTGAGAGCTTGAGAAACTTTTGCAAACAAATTGAAAACAACTTTAATAAGTAATACACATAGAATACAAAATGCAGGCTGCAATACAACATATAGGCCTATTCCAAAGAGTTTTATGATTATTGTTAAAGTTAAACTTTATGAATTTATGGCTTGCAATTGTTGGTAAATGATGCTAAACAGAAAAATGTGAATGAAACTGAAAACTTAATAGTTTTTTTTTTTTTTTTTTTATATAATAGAAATAAAAGTAATAAGTGAGCAATTTGATCTACTGTATCTCTACCTATCTAAACAAGTTGGCACTTAACTTACTTTTACTTTCTTTTATACATACCTATCTGCCAGTTGGTCAGTCTGTTTAGACTTTGTTTGATGGGTGTTTTGTTGATAACCAACTATAAAACTAATTACACCTAGGCCTATATTGGTCTCATGCCCACGCACCTTAGCTAACAATTGTAATGCTGCGTCTCAAGCATGGCCTTCTATTATGACAGACATTTACAAGTCAATACCATGGTAATGTACATAGCCCTAACGTTATGCTACTAAATTGCAAGAGGTTTCACACAATGTATGCCTAAGTTACACTAACGTTACTGTAGCCTGGCTAGGCAACAATGACCCAAGATTACCCCGGCAACGTTTTTTAAAAGCAATAAATCGCTACATACATGTCTGAATAAAATAAGATTTTGTTAAGGAACTTATTCTTGTTCCTAAATAAAACTAAAAATATTGTCCATATTTGTCAGCGTTTACGTCGGTCAGTTAATGTTAAACTAAGTAACGGTGTACATACGACGTTAGCTAGCTTCAGACTGTTCAACAACAACTAGCATAATTAAGATAGCACATTATTTTAGGTTTACTGATATTGTTTAAGACATCTACTAGTTTTAATCATTTATTCCTGATCAAAAAGGTTGTTCGCGTAGTTTAAAAAAAAAACATACTTATCAGTTAGGCCTAAGTTCGTAGGTGCGATACATGCCTGTCTACAATCTAACGCTGCGTTAAAGTATTGTCGTCCTGCATGTACTGTAAAAAGAAATCGTTGTTTTTGTGTTCTTGTTTGAAATAAAATGAACGTTAATTTTGGTTAGAAAGACAAGTTATGATTAAAACTAATATAAATATGATTAATTTTTGAAAGTAAAGAATTTCAATTTTAGGTTAAATTTGCAGTTTGCCTATTTGTGATTGACTCCAATTTGCAATGCACCGACATATCTACTGCCCTCACTTGAAACCAACATGGGTGGAGGACACCCAAAAAGTATCACGCATTGAGATATAGGAGTTGTGACTCTCGGCCTTTGGCCTATACGTAGTATAGGGCGAATGACGTCACGCTTTCTGGCATAATTCTGTCACCCTGCATCGAAAGGATGGGAAGGGGGAGGGTGGGGGGGGGAGGTGGGAGGGGATTACCCCGTGAAATGCACGCATCAACTGTGACTAGATTTTAATTAAACTCTGCAATCACTTTGAAGTGGTCATCCACTTTCCCGCATAAATACGGTAATGTTCACCCCATTTAAAAGCCGCTTGTACTTGCGAGCTCCATTTTCTTTTTTCTTTGCCAAATCTCCATTCGTCAAGTCATCCGTAAAGAAATATTGTTTCCCTTCTAAGATATGTCGGGCTTGGCGAAGGATATGCCATGATTTTCTATTCACCTTCCTCCCATCTCTGTGGGCCCCTTTAATCACCGGGAGTTGTTAAAAATGTCAATGATTTTTTCATCCTGCTTTTCAAAAAAACCAACTAGTCGGAAGTTGTTTCGTCTTGAATGTGTCTCTAGTTTGTTAATTTCTATTTTCACTTTTTCAATCTCGGTTTTGATGTTGATGACACTCTTTTCATTTGTAACAAGTTTCGTCTTAATTATGTCCATCCCGTCCTTTATGTTTTAAGTATGTCCATCCCGTCCTTTATGTTTTAAGTATGTCCATCCCGTCCTTTACTTAAGTATATCTATCCCGTCCTTTGTGCTTTAAGTATGTCCATCCCGTCCTTTGTGCTTTAAGTATGTCCATCCCGTCCTTTGTGTTTTAAGTATGTCCATCCCGCCCTTTATGTTTTAAGTATGTCCATCTCGTCCTTTATGTTTTAAGTATGTCCATCCCGTCCTTTATTTAAGTATGTCCATCCCGTCCTTCATTTCAGTAAAAGAATTACAATTGAAATCGATTTAACATGTTATTTCAGCTAGTTTGTTCTCTAAAGCATCAATCCTTTCTACTTGTCTTTCTTACAGTGTTTGCATCGACTTAATTCTACCAAGAATATCAACCAAGTTGTTTTTGACAAAGTCCAGGAAAAAGGAAGGGGGGGGGGGGGCGTTGCAGATGTACTTTTGGTTGAGGAAGCATCGATCTTTACTTTGCGAAACCATTCCCACTGCTCTCGTAATCACGTTGATTAGCAGGCTGTTTTCCACCCTTGTCGTTTCCAATTACTATTAGTAAACCAGCTTTTATCATGTCTAATATTCTGAGCTTAACGTTGAGGAAGAACTTGTTATAAATATCACATTTATCAATCAACAAGTTTGTAACTACATTTATCAATTTATATCAGAATGAAATTCCAATCGATGAAAGCTTTTTCCTCCAGTAGTTATTGTGCGTTAAATCGAAAACGAGTACTTTTGTATCATTCTTTACTCCGAAGCTCGGTACAGTGGCGGATCCAGAGAAAAGGGGAAGGGGGGAGGGGAGGGAAGGGGGGCTCTAGGGCTTTTCCAAAAAAATCCAACATTTTTCATTACTCAAATAATAACAAAAAAACCCTTCTTGTAAGTTTTCTTTCATTTTCAGGAAATTTCATGGAAATCTCTTTAAATCTTTGGGAAATTTCCTTAATTCTCGTGCAATTTTCAGACAATTTATTTCAATTTCTTTTCCATTTTCGACCAATCTTCCTAAATTTGGGGGGAAATTTCCTTCAATAATTGGTAAATTTCTTTGAATTTCTGGCAATTCTCTAAATAGTCGTGCAATTTTCGAAAAATTTCCTTAATTTCGGAACAAAAGTTTTCCAATTTTTGCTAAATTACTTCAATTTTCGGGAAATTTCATTAAATATTTGGGAAATCACTTTCGATATTTGAGAAATTTCTTTCGATCTCGTGCAACTATAAAAATTACACTTCTTTATAAATTTCATTCAGTCGTCAGTTCTATTATTCAATTATTTTTCTTTATTACAAAACAAATTCTTTAATTGCTGTTATTCAAGTCTGGAATGCATTTGTTCTACTTTATATATATTCATTTTCATAAAAATTGTTGGAATTGCTTTCCTAGGGCTGCAATCTTTTGTTCCCTAGTCTGCTAGTAGCTGAACAATGCATATGAGGCCGGACGGACAATAGATGAGAACGGACGGACGAACGAACGGACGAACACTAAAGATGCAATATCACCTCTTTACCAACTTCGTTGATGAGGGGATAATAATAACCAAAACACCCTCCATGTGATTTTCCTAGATCCGCCCCTGCGGTTTGATTTGTTGATCGCATTGGATATTTTACAAAAATATCAATCCGAAGAAGAAAAAACAATCAGATTTGATAATTTCTGACTATTCGTTATGTATGCGTCTTTAAAGTTAAGTCAAATGGGGTAGGAAGAAACACTCATGTCAAGTTAAGAAAATACCGCAACGTCTTGAATTATTTTTGAAGTGGACGCAGCTGTTCGGTAGATTCTAATCATCAGTGTTTCATATCAGCCAAACATCTTGCTTTCAAACTTCTCTTTTTCGGACTTTAAATAGCTATTTTGAATTCTAATGATAGATCCTTAACTGACTGGTACTAATGATCTTTGCCATAACCTGTACAAGGACAAAAAAAGTCAAAGAATTTGTAGATCGTCCGACAAACACTTCATTTTGGGTTACGGAACAAGAAAAAATTAGATTTTTTGTTAGAAGTGTAATTACTTAAACAAAAGCATCAAGTTATTGAATTGTAGATGTGCCTGATATTACTTTTTTGTTAATATTTCAGCCCAGCGGTTTTATACAATTTTGAAATAGACGGTCTGTACTTAGCATTGGGCATTAAAACATCATAAACTTCATATGTAGTTTACAAGCCCGTCGATAAGGGAAAGAGGGAGAGAGTGAAAAATGAAGGCAAGTACAGTGCCGCAGTCCCCGTAGAAACTAAAAGTTTTAACAAAAATCTATCAAAAAATCTATAAATGCAAAATATGTTTCAAAACCGAGATCGGAAATCGACTGACTTGAGATAACCAATTTACCAAAATAACGGTCATTTTCTTCCTCAAATGACCCCTTTCGGAGGACCATATCGAATACATCTGGTCCATTAGTGGATTCAAAGGGTCCCAACGATGGTCTCAATCCAAGAACAAATATCTGCCAAAAAGCAAAATACCTTAATTGGCCTGTCAGGACATTAAGACATTTAACCATCGGTAGGTATAGGCTTAATGGCATTTTACATGCACATTGATTTTATTCTATTTGTTTTTTATCCTCAATTCAACTTTACAAGAATATACAGAAATCATAGCAAAATGCTCGCACAAAGTTTAACAAACACATATTCAAAAATTATTGTTATATA
>JAIGNY010002621.1:800000-807500 GCA_020152595.1 Chiridota heheva
TAACATCATATAACCAGGTGGAATAGTTTCATTTGAAAAATAATTTTAATTAATGATCTTTCGTATTTCAGAGTATATGTTTAGGATTAGATTAAGATATCGAAATTCTCGTCTTGGATGAAATGCCACAACTAAACTTTCAACTTTAATACTTCGTCATTGAATAAGATGTTGGGTATCTTTACCAACGTGTTTATATACTCTTTTATATAAGAAAAAAATGATATGATGACCATGCACTGAACTAATCCTTTAAAGTGGTTACATTAATTAAGGCTAAACCCATACCATAAATGATAAAAGTGCCCTTTGTAAATGAAAAGTGCCCCTCAATTGCTGTCAAAGGTACAAAAAGTGGTGGAATTTGCGCACACTTTTGACTGTTTAAAAAAAAAAAAGTGCCCCTTTCAAAGTGAAATATCCCTTAATTACTTAAATACAATAGTAAAAATAGTAGGAAACTGGCAACGTTTGTCAGTCCCATGTACGGGGAAATGGGTTCCCATTGGAAAATTGCCCCTAAAATGAAGTGCCCCTTTTACTTTATTTACAGACAGGGGGCGGATATATGCATATGACTTGGGGAAAGTACCCCCCAAGAAGTCGTGCCTCTCCCTCACTTTTAGAAAGCTTCCTACACCCCTGAATGCCTGAACCATACAGTCCTTGAAAAGAGATATATCTTAACGGAAAACGGTAATAGTATCCATTTGAGTTTGTCCTAGATTTTTAGAGATATTAAACGTTACGAATTTCAATATTACTGTATAAACAATAACAATCAGAAACTAGAGCAAAACTATTAACTGCTCGCGGAAGACTGTATAAAAGCATGCTTGGAAAGTTAGCCTTGTTCCCAATAAATATATAAGTTGATACGAATTACAAATAATGGCCTTTCAGAATATAGTTTTGGAAATCTAGCTTTGTATTTTCATTTACTACTTTCATTAATAAAAGTAGATAAAATATAAGAGCAAATTTCAATTCCCTGCTTCATATTGTCTGCCAAAAATAGGCCAAAATATACTATGCAAAATATAAACGAAAATCACAACTACGAAAGGATCGTAGATACGATTCCTTAAAATCAGGTCAGTAAATAATGTATTTGTTTGTAAGCTTAATTCACTTTTCATTTCTCAAATAAAATTATGTGAAGTAGAAACTACATGCAGGTGGAATGCTTTCAATCAAAAACATCTTTAATCACATTTTTTATACCAGAGTAGTATATATTTGAAACACAAGGTTAAGATATCAATATTATCATCCTAGGATTTAGAGTGACAACTGTTAATACTGATTTACAGGTTGATTTGTTGATATATCTACGAACACCACTACAAGATTGTGGAATACCTTACGGGAACACATTTGTTGAAAAGTAGCATAAACAAAGAAATCAATTTCCTGTGGGAAAAATGCATCATTGTAAAGTAAATCGTACACAGATTTGTCGTATATCAAGGGTTGTGAGTTTTCCTATTTTGATATTATGTTTAGGGTGCCACCTTACTAATTCGTTTGAAAACATTACAATTGGTCTCATCTTATCTAATTATTCTATTAGTAGATTTAAACCGTCGATTGATATTGCAATTTCAGAGGTCAACGAAGATGTTTTGAGAGGACATTATGTCAATTTTTCATTGTGTTATATCTTAAGAACGACTCCTGACAAAGATGGATGCAAAATATTTACGCCCATATCCGGACCTGCCTTGGCTTCTGAATTACATTTTGTTAACAATGTACACGCTTTTGTTGGCCATTACTGTAGCTATGAGCTATTTGGTATTGCTGATCTAGCTACTGCCTGGAATATGCCCGTATTATCAAGTGCAACTTCAGACGATCTTGATAACAAAAATAGGTTTGAAACATTGACGACAACCTCCTTGAGACTGGGATCACTTGGTCATTTCATAGCTGACATTTTTCAACATTTTAAATGGAAGAGATGTGCCCTGGTCCATCCTTTTACAGGATATTACGCGCTGGTGTATACTTCAATAGCTGATAAATTGACTGAAAGAAACATAAGTACACTTCCGTTTCAATACGACAACTACAAGGACATGGAAGAAATGATGTCTGATATATCTTTTGCTGCAAGAGGTGAGACCATCCCAATATCATATTGCGAAATATATATTTATTCATCAAATTACGCAAGTGGGTATATATACACCTCAAAGACATGACCTATCATTTCCAAATGCATGTCGGTGCCTCTGCATGATACTCCAAAACGATAAAAAGTTGGAATGCTTCCGCAGTGTATTATATTGAAACTTATGACTCATTCAACATTCCGTCATATGTTCTTTATGCACCAGAGGTCCACCCAAAAGGGATGGAGGGGTGGGGACGGGGGGAAAGGTTGAGCCTACAGCATGGCTAATATAATTATTTTCTACATTTCAATGCGGTGTGTATTCCAAAATCTTTTGATAAAACAATCATAGGAAAACTATTGCAGCCAAACTGAAAATTAATTGACTTGAGTTTTTTTTTTTTTTTAAACCGTTTATTTACAAAATTCCAAAAACTTTTATGAATTTATTAGTGATACTATTAACTGACATTTGGTATAGAAAGCTTAAATTTGTTATGAAGGATGGTGATAAAGAAACAAAATGGAAAATAGAGTCTACAAATTTCAGATGTAGTTTTTTAGCTTTCTTCAAATTTAGTAAAACTAATATTATTGAAAATGACCATTATATGAAATGAATTAAGTTCCACTAGCTTCTTAGAGTATCTTTTGAATAAATCACGGAACGCTTTAATAGTTTTGTAAAGTGTTGTGTTTTGACAAGTCACAGTTTTATTTGTGTTTCAATGAAATGCGAAAACAGGTTTGAATGCATATACATGATATAACAACCACGACATAATTTATTTTAGCAACGTGTTAGAGCTTTGCCACTGAAATTCATTCTGTCCTTTATCAAACAGAAAGGCATTGTATTGCAAAACAAAAAGGCATTGTATTGCAAAACAAAGAGGCATTGTATTGCAAAACAAAAAAGCATTGTATTGCAAAACAAAGAGGCATTGTATTGCAATCTTGTCTAATAAGATTAACTTGCCCTTCCCAAAAGAAGATTAACTTGCCCTTTTCACATTTTTGCAGATCATAGTATCTTTAGATAAAGTGTAGTGCTATAATGTGATATCTAATTGTGAGACCTAAGTCCTCTATTCTGGGGCGCGTGTCCCTTCAGGTAAGATAAAAAATAAGCATGATATATTGACAATTCGATTTGGAACACAGTAATGTAACAACTGAACATTTTTGTTATATCATACATCTGAAATTGGATGGATCATTCTCTACGTATGGAGCGATGCTTTGCGCCTGTAGCAACCACTTTTGTCACAACGCCCATTTTTGTCACAACTACCATAGGTCACCACTTTTGTCACAACGTCAACCACTTTTGTCGCAAACGAGATTACCATTTTTGTTGCAAACGAGGCTACCACTTTTGTCGCAAACATCGCCCACTTTTGTCACAAGTTTGCAGGTTACCACTTTTGTCACAACATTGCTCACTTTTGTCACAAACGAGGTTGCCACCTTTGTCGCAACCTTCGCCCATTTTTGTCACAAACTTCCAGGTCACCACTTTTGTCACAACATTGCTCACTTTTGTCACAATGACGGGTGTGATGCGATGTGCATCACATCACACTATGTTATATCATATATTTTATACTGTGTTATGTTATGTTATTTCATTTGTTATGTTACGTTACGCTATGTTATGTTATATCATAGTATATGGTAAATACCGCATTTCAGAGAGTGTCTGGGGACTCCCATATGAAATTGTGCTGTTGAAATATGTGAACATTATGCCATTTGCAGCGTATATTTGATCAGAAATAACCTTGGTAAATAATGGATTTCTGAGAGCCTCGGGGAGCTTCGGATATAAAATGTTGCTGTTGATACATGTAAAAGATATGTCATTTGTAGCATACATTTGATAAGAAATAAGCTTGTTAAATACTTAATTTCTATGAGCTTACGGGGGTTTCACTACCTGAGACCCCTTATGAAATGTTGATAAAACCAATCACTTTGCTGAGCATTGTTAAATGTTACTGCTAATAGGAAAATTTAGATTAAATTGCCCCTAAGCAAAAAACAAATATATGTGGTGTAAATCATATGGAATTTACTGATGAATGTTTCAAGATAAACTATACTGATAAAACAGTGGGATTGATTTTAGGGCTCAACAAGGGCCCGGATAATTTTCTATGGGGTCAGATATAAAAGTAAAATTATGTGAAATAATATTGCTTAATGTATGAAGAACTCGACATCGTTAATGATGCAAATCCCCTCGGCACTGATAACGCACTTGCCACCCTTTGTCCCACATGTTATCCCACCCTCTGTCCCACATTCCATCCCACAGCCAATGTACCGCATGCAATCACACATGAAATCCGGATCTGCCATTCCACCACATTATTCACATGTCATCACAACTGCTATCCAGATGACACCCCACCACATAATGTTCCACATACCATGCCACCATGTCCTACCTGCCAACCCACAATCTTGACCAACATGCCATCCCATTTTCTTTGCAACATGCCATCACACCCTGTCCTTCATACTATCTCTCCCTGTCCTACATGGCATCCCACCCTCTTTCCAATTTCTCCATCTACCAATTGTCATGTCATCGTTTACCCTAACATTCCAGATGATATCCCACCACATGACATCCGACCGCATATCCCTTAGAGATATACTGAACTTGATATTTTTCCATAAAAAATCTGATTGGGCAAAATCAAAGTCTTTTCTGTTTCCTCTCTATTGGAGCCAGCACCTATTGTTTGTATTTCTTTTCATGCACAAGACACTTAATTTTGAATTATTTTGAGGCGAGGGGCTCTATTGTGTGACTTTTTCATCTCAAACAGACATTTTAATCGCTATTCAGGAATGTCATTATCATAACAAAGAAGTTCAACCGATTAAAAACAAACTTCTCCGACACCGACGCCAGTGCACGTGGTAGTAGAATAGCTCACACTATTTTCGAATAATCTAGCTGAAAATGGTAACAATGAACAAATCAGGGTGCGGATGGCACAACATTTCTCCCCTTTTCGGACAAGTTTAGCCCAAACTTTGTCCAAAAAAATTTGCCTTTCCATTGAATAAATGGAGGAGGTTCTGTTCTACCATCTTAAACGTCTATGTAACTTTAAAAAAAAAATCCGCGGGAAGTACATCCACGTCAGACTCTCGTACATCCAACTGTCCAATAAGGATACCGGACTGCCGGCAATGTAACTAAAGACATGATTCACCTGTCTGATCGCAAATTTTATGGAGAGTACAAATTAAAGACCTGACCTGAAATGTGTATCAAATAAAGCTAAGTTTGTGACAAAAGTGGTTGCGACAAAAGTGGTGACCTGCAAATTTGTGACAAAAGTGGGCGATGTTTACGACAAAAGTTGCAACCTCGTTTGCGACAAAAGTGGGCGACGTTGTAACAAAAGTGGTGACCTATGGTAGTTGTGGCAAAAGTAATTGCTACATGCGCCGCTATAACGTATACCTTAAAGCTGTAAAGTACACTGATAAGCATGGTGTAGACTAACGCAGAGAGTTGGTTTCAGTAATGACAAAAAATAAGCACAGATCACAGACACAATCCAGCAGAGAGCCTTGTTTAATTTAAAATACAAATAACACTATTTATGCGATAAAATCTTCGCATAATCTTCATTTATAAAGTGTATAAGACTGAGTAGAAACGATAAGTTACTTCCAAATTTTGTTGTCGTGAATTTTTCTAAATGTAATAGAAATGTTTCTTTCATTCTTTCATAAACTTTTCTTTCTAAAAACATCAGGACGAAAATCCCCAAATTGTGATTGCAAAGTGCTTGAATGTTACCTTTGGGATTATTCTGCCCAAAATAGAAATAGCATAATACTGTGTGTGACTTGTATGATCTAAATAGCAACGACAGCAACTTAATTTTTGTATATCATTCATTAGAATCTCGTCAGTATATAGCGCAGTTGTTTCTGCCTACGTTTCGTTATATTTAAATCATATAGGGTGATAGGTAGAATCAAATATCCAGATTGAACGCCTGCATTAGAAGAATGTTTTCATGAAATTTTCTTCATCGATTACCAAAGCTGCAAAACAGGATTAACACTAAGATATTTCAATAAATAGGAAGACATGCATCATACTGAATCTGATTTGTTCTCTTTTTAATTAATTAGTAAAATGTCCAACGAAAATTATTTGTTTGCGGAGCATGTAAGGTTAAAGAGCTCAAAGGACATCTCATTTTCAGTTGCAAA
Source organism: Chiridota heheva (assembly GCA_020152595.1). Taxonomy (NCBI): domain Eukaryota; kingdom Metazoa; phylum Echinodermata; class Holothuroidea; order Apodida; family Chiridotidae; genus Chiridota; species Chiridota heheva. The sequence goes on from JAIGNY010002621.1 coordinate 806,371, forward strand.
ATAGGATATCACTAGACGAATTAAGCAAAGAAAACACTTTTCTTGAAAAATCCTTTTGAATTGCTAAAAATGTATCACTATGAATTACAGACTTGTCATAAATCAAGGGTTGTGAGTTTTTCTATTTTGATATTGTTTGTAACGTGTCACCTTTCAAATTCGTTTGAAAATATTACAGTTGGTTTCTTCTTGTCTAATCAATCTCTTAGTTCTTATAAACCCTCGATTACTATTGCATTTTCGAAAGTTAGAGAAGATGTATTAAATGGGCATTACGTCAATTTTTCTCTGACTTACATCTTAAGAACGATCACTCATTCTGGATGCTCAGCTTTTGGTCCAAAATCTGGACCTGCAATAGCTGCTGAACTACATTACGGTGAGAAAGTGCATGCTTATTTTGGCCACTACTGTAGCAATGAGCTAGTTGGTATTGCTGATCTAGCTGCAGCCTGGAATATGCCCGTATTATCAAGTGCCACTTCAGCCGATCTTGATAATAAAGATAGGTTCAAGACATTGACGAGAACCTCCTTGAGATTAGGAGCAATTGGTAATTTCATAGTCAAGATTTTTCAACATTTTAAGTGGAAGAGATGTGCTCTGATTTATCCCCATGGAGGTTTTTACTCGGTGATGTATACTTCAGTATCTGATAAATTGACTGAGGGTAACATACGTACATATGCGTTTCAATATGACAACTACAATGACATTGAAGCATTGCTCTCTGGTATATCTTATGTCGCAAGAGGTAAGACCTTCTCAATATCATTAAAAGAATGTGTATTAATAAAATTATGCGAGTAGTATTTATAGCATGCGACAACAAGGCATGAACTGCTCTGGATATATATTGGTTCCCCTTGCCATGATATTAAGAGAATAAAAAAGTGGAAATAAAGGTCCATCTCCAGTGCGCTGAATTGAAACAGTCATGTCTTTCTTCAGTTATTCAACATTTAATTTGGTGAAGCCCAAGGGCGGACTGGGTTTAAAATTCCATCGGTCAAGGTGCCCTGAAGGAGCGCCAAGACTGACTGAACGGGGGTAGAACTTGAACCCCGATGAGTCGCTCCGGCGGTTTTTCGCGCTTTGTGAGGCATATTAGACACTACTTTGAAGCCGAG
>JAIGNY010002621.1:812500-837500 GCA_020152595.1 Chiridota heheva
ACTTTAATAATTGGTAATCAACTTTACAAACATTCCTGACAGTTTCCTTATGAGACATCTTCCGTGGATGAACATACTGTTATAAGTCCTCCACTTATCACTACAGCTTTAGCTGAAATCAGCAAACTTTGTGAAGTGATGTTGATGTAGGTATAGATATACCACAGCATGTTATTATTTCAGAATATGAGTTTTTAAGAAAGATACAGACATCAACTAAATCTTAGGTTCTTCCTACAGTATGCAGTCTAACAACTATAGATCCCGATGGTTGTAAAGTGTGGCCTATATTCAACTGAGTTAAGCTTAGTAAAAGACAGAGTAATTTTTCATGTCTGTTTACTGCAAATAAAAGCCTGGTCTGCTGCTTTTGATGTTAAATTATCACTTGGGGCTTGTGTTTTTTTTTGGTTAGGCAGACAATTTTTTTTTTTAAAGGGTACAATAAAATTATTATGTCATATCCTTATAACCTGAGAATAGTACATTCCACTACCAAGAAAAATCATTATACATGTGCCTGGAGTCAGAAAACAATTGGGCAGGGTATTGTGCACTACAAAATGATATACAGGTATTCAGCTCACTAATATCTGGTAGAAAATTAATTTACATTGCAAAAAATATTTATACTCTGTAGTACAGTCAATGATTTTTACCAATCATACAACATAAAAGTTGAAATACTATTGCACTGTAATAATTTGTTCATTGGATACCAAAGTAAAAACAAATAAAAGCAGAACTAAAGATTGTTTATTAAAGAGAAGAGAAATTACATGAAGCAAAATTTTCAAGTGGAGCTTTTTTATCCTTCCAAGTTGAGAGCTTGAGAAACTTTTGCAAACAAATTGAAAGTAGGTTTAATAAGTAATACACATAGAATAAAAAATGCAGGCTACAATGCAACATATAGGTCTATTCCAAAGAGTTTACAATTATTGTGTAACTTAAACTTTATGAATTTAGGGCTTGTAATTGTTGGTAAATGATGTTGAGCAAAACAATGTGAATGAAACTGAAAACTTAATAGTTTATTAAAATAGAAATAAAAGTAATAGGTAAGCAATTTGATCTACTGTATCTCTACCTATCTAAACAAGTTGGCACTTAACTTACTTTTACTTTGTTTTAAACACACCTATCTGCCAGTTAATCAGTCTGTTTAGACTTTCTTTGATGGGTGTTTTGTTGTAAACCAACTATACAACCAATTAGACCTAGGCCTATATTTAGGCCTATATTGGTCTCATGCCCACCCCACCCTAGCTAACAATTGTAATGCTGCGTCTCAAGCATGGCCTTTTCATCATGACAGACATTTACAAGTCAAAACCATGGTAATGTACATAGCCTTAACGTTATGCTACCAAATTGCAAGTGGTTTCACACAATGTAGGCCTAAGTTACACTAACGTTACTGCAGTACTGTAGCCTTCCCAGGCAACACAATGGCCCATGATTACCCCGGCAACGCTTTTTGCAAACAATCAATCGCTACATACATGTCTGAATAAAATACAATATGATAAGCAACTTATTCTTGTTGCTAATTAAAACTAAATTTGTTGGCCCATATTTGTCAGCGTTTACGTCATTTACTTAAGGTTAAACTAGCGGTGTACATACGGCTTTAGCTAGCTTCAGATTGTTCAACAACAACTGGCACAATTAAGATAGCATATAATTTTAGTTTTACCGAAATTGTTAAAGACATCTACTAGTTTTAATCATTTATCCCTTATCAGAAAGGTTGCTCGCGTAGTATTTTTCTTAAAATATACTTAGGCCTATCAGTTAGGCCTAAGTTAGTAGGTGCGATACATACCTGTCGCTGCGCTAAAGTATTGTCGTCCTGCTTGTACTGTAAAAAGAAATCATTGTTTTTGTGTTTTTGTTAGAAAGAAAATTAACCTTAATCTTGGTTAGAAAGACAAGTTATGAACAAAACTATTATAAATATAATTAATTTTTGAAAGTAAAGAATTTCAATTGTTATCTTTAAGGTTAAATTTGCAGTTTGCCAATTTTTATTTATTGATTCCAATTGTTAATGTACCGACATATCTACTGCCCTCATTTGGAAGCAACATGGGTGGAGGACGAACCAAACTGCAAAAAGTATCACGCACGGAGGTATAGGAGTTTCTGTCAGAAGTCACACAAGCGCCGGCCGTCCTTATTAATATGCATTTCTTAATGTAATTCAAACATTCCCTTACCAACGCACTGTGATTGGTCAGCTTCCCGACTGCGCGTATGTGAAATGAAGGATCGTGCATCTTGTATGAAAAGCCACGCGCAATGAGCAACTATGATCTTTGCTAATGCGCGTATGCAAAAGAAAGGACTGTGCGTCTCAAACCGAAGCGCGTGCGTGAGAGAGTGCGCGCGCAGTGAATGACTATAACAATCTTTCGTACTGCTAGCGTACAAAATGAAGGACCATGCGTCTCACAGAAGTCACAGGATTAGTAAGCCAAATAACAAGGGCCATCGAGCTCTTAATTTAGTTTAATGTGTGTATTGCGATGCAAAATGGCATTTAATTGTTTTAAGTATACTATGGTAGCTAGTTGGATCTGTAACCATTGTGTAAATGCTTCTTTGCCCTTTCATGATTGTTATGACAATGCACCTTCACCTGATCAGATGTTTGTGAAGCTGATCTTCCACTTCATTGCAATAGAAATATCCGCTAGATATTGATTTTACACTGCCTAGCCAACACAGTTCTGTATCTTGTGACTTCATACAATTCAAGATTTTACTGAGTTACCCTCCAATGAAAATCGCTCTGTATTCCACCTAAATATGATAGCCGCAGTTTGAAAAAGAATTTCAGCATATCTATGACCTCTTATCTGTTTTAAGACTGACTTCTCTGTCATTAGCTTTATTGAGACTTGGTTTGGTGATCGCGATTTATCTGCACTCACCTGTATTGATAATTACCTCATTACAATCTTGTCGAGAAACACAGGGATTATAGAGGTGGTGTTTGTATGTTTGTAAAAAATGGGCTTACTTTTTCATAAACGTGATGATCTCTCTGTACTCAATGTTTTCATTGAAAGTCTATTTATCGAATGAAAAAAAAGCAGCTTCAGAAATCACATTGTATTTGGCATCATTTATAGCCGGAACTCAAATAGTTTTATTGCATTTTCTTAACAAGAATCTAAACCAAATTCTTAGCAAAATCAATGATGAATATAAACAATGCTTTCTAATGGGCGATTTCAACATCAACATTATAGAAGAATCCTGTTCTGAATTTCTGAACACTATTTATTTCAATGTTTATCATCCTTTAACAAGTAAACCCACAAGCGTTAGTGAAACCCCATCTACATTGATTGACAACATACTCACTAATGTGTCCCAGTGTGATGCTTTCTTATCAGGTGTTATAATCACCGACTTAACTGATCATTTCCCGATTTTCTGCAAGAGTTTATTAAATCACACCAATGGTATTTAAAGGTCGCAAAACTAAAATTTATTCTCAGATTAATGTTAACAATGTTATTTGTAAGTTGGTAGTGTGGACTCGAGCTTTGTGTTTAATGAATATGATATAAATAATGCTTATGATGCTTTTTGTGATAATTTGTCAGTATCATTTGATTAATTTTCCCTTTATTCAATTAAAAAACAGTAAACGTAAAAGACATCCATGCATTACAAGTGGCATTCTTGCATCTATCAAAACCCCCAAGAATAAGCTTTTGAAGGTTTCATTGAAACATCCGTCGGATTCTAAGACATCAAAATATGGTTTGTATCGTAATAAACTGATAAACTGAACTAAACTATACATTTCATGAGAGAGACAGTGATTAACCTGACAGATGATCTCACGTGGACTGTTTTAATAAGGAGTGGGGTATTCGTGTAAGGATTTTCTTTGTATATGGGAAAACAACGTCTGTGTGACTATGGTCAATCACAGTGATATGATGGAAACTTCGACTATGTGTAGTCTGGTAGTACGACTGGTATCCATAACCAAACGAAAACCAGGAAAAGGTGGATGTAATTACGGATCCATCAATGGCTTAATAAAGTTATGCAAATCAACAAAATACTACAGATCTGCATAATGTACAATTTCAACATGAAAGTGAAATTTCCCGTCACAGCATGAACAATTATATAGTTTGTTTTATATATATAGTTAGTCATATATACAGTGACGACTTGTTAGCTGGTGTGATATTTTCACAAATATTATGAATATACGTCAGTATATAATGTATTTGCTCGTGCCCAGGCACGTTTTATTTCTTCTAGGAAATAAGTAACACCATATAAGCTGGTGGAATAGTTTCATTTGAAAAATAACTTTAATTTAATGATCTTTCGTATTTCAGAGTTTATGTTTAAGATTGGATTCAGAAATCAAAATTCTCATCTTCGATAAAATGCCACAACTATTGTCGGATTTCAAAACTTTCAACTTTAATACTTCGTTATGGAATAAGATATTGGGGTATCTTTACCAACTTGTTTATATACTCTTTTATATAAGAAAAATTTGACCATGCATTAAACTAATCCTTTAAGTGGTTACACCAATTAAGGCTAAAACCATACCATCAATGACAAAAGTGCCCTTTGTTAATGAATAGTGCCCCTCAATTACTGTCAATTTACAAGAAGTGGTAGAATTTGCGCACACTTTTGACTGTTGGAAAAAAGATATCACAAAAGTGCCCCTTTTAAAGTGAAATATCCCTTAATTACTTATACAATAGTAGGAAACTGGCAACTTTTGTTAGTCCCATGTACGGGGAAATGGGTTCCCATTGAAAATTTCCCCTAAAAATGATGTGCCCCATTTACTTTGAATTATCTACAGACAGGGTGCGGATATATGAATATGACTTGGGGAAAGTGCCCCCTAAGAGGTCGTACCATCCCCCACTTTTAGAAAGCTTCCTTCACCCCTGAATTATACAGCCCTTGAAAAAAGATATATCTTAACGGAAAACGGTAATATTGTCCATTTGTCCGAGATTTTTAGAGATATTAAACGTTACGAATTTCAATGTTACTGTATAAACAAAAACAATTAGAAAATAGAGCAAAACTATTAACTGCTCGCGGAAAACTGTATAAGAGCATGCTTAGCATTGTTCCGAATAAATATAAATTGATACGAATTAAAAAAAGTGACCTTTCAGAACTTTTTTCAGAATCTAGTTTGGTATTTTCATTTACTATTTTCATAAACAAATCTATCTAAAAAATCTTTCAAACTGTAATTAGTATAAGTAGATAGAAATTATGAGCAAATTTCAATTCTCTGCTTCATATTTTCTGCCAAAAATAGGCCAAAATATACTATACAAAATATCAACAAAAATCACAACTACGAAAGGATCGTAGATACGATTCCTTAAAATCAGGTCAGTAAATAATGTATTTGTTTGTAAGCTCAATTCACTTTTCATTTCTCAAATAAAATTAGGTGAAGTAGAAACTATATGCAGGTGGAATGCTTATAATCGAAAAAATCTTTAATCACATTTCTTATACCAGAGTAGTATAGTAGTATATATTTGAGACACAAGGTTAAGATATCGATATTCTCCTCCTAGGATTTAGAGTGACAACTGTTAATACTGATTTACAGGTTGATTTGTTGATATATCTACGAATACCACTACATGATTGTGGAATACCTTAAGGGATCACATTTGTTGAAAAGTAGCATAAACAAAGAAATCAATTTCCTGTGGGAAAAATGCATCATTGTAAAGTAAATCGTACACAGATTTGTCGTATATCAAGGGTTGTGAGTTTTCCTATTTTGATATTATGTTTAGGGTGCCACCTTACTAATTCGTTTGAAAACATTACAATTGGTCTCATCTTATCTAATTATTCTATTAGTAGATTTAAACCGTCGATTGATATTGCAATTTCAGAGGTCAACGAAGATGTTTTGAGAGGACATAATGTCAATTTTTCATTGTGTTATATCTTAAGAACGACTCCTGACAAAGATGGATGCAAAATATTTACGCCCATATCCGGACCTGCCTTGGCTTCTGAATTACATTTTGTTAACAATGTACACGCTTTTGTTGGCCATTACTGTAGCTATGAGCTATTTGGTATTGCTGATCTAGCTACTGCCTGGAATATGCCCGTATTATCAATTGCAACTTCAGGCGATCTTGATAACAAAAATAGGTTTGAGACATTGACGAAAACCTCATTGAGACTGGGATCAATAGGTCATTTCATAGTCGACATTTTTCAACATTTTAAATGGAAGAGATGTGCCCTGGTTTATCCTTTTACAGGATATTACACGCTGGTGTATACTTCAATAGCTGATAAATTGACTGAAAGAAACATAAGTACACTTCCATTTCAACATGACAACTACAAGGATATGGAAGAAATGATGTATGATATATCTTCTGCTGCAAGAGGTGAGACCTTCTCAATATCATATTGCGAAACATATATTTATTCATCAAATTACGCGAGTAGGTATATATACACCTCGAAGACATGACCTATCATTCCCAAATGCATGTCGGTGCCTCTGCATGATACTCCAAAAATATAAAATGTGGGAATGCTTTCCCAGTATTTTATCTTGAAACTTATGATTTAATTGAGATTCCGTCATATGTTCTTTATGCACCAGAGGTCCACCGAGAAGGAAAGGATGGGTGAGGAGGGGGAAAAAGGTTGAGCCAACAGCATGGCTATTTTAATTATTTTCTACATTTCAATGCGGTGTGTATTCCAAAATCTCTTGATAAAACAATTATAAGAAAACTATTGCAGCCAAACTGAAAATTAGTTGACTTGAATTTAATTCTTTGTTTAAGAACAACAGCTTCTATTTTCAAAATGGATGTCTATTGTCAAAATGGACTAAAATAAAGCCTTAACATTACCATTTTACTCCAGTATACGCCTTGTTTGGTACTTAATAAACTATGTACCAGAAAAGCAAACAAAAAAGTTTGTTAGCTAATCTGGTACAGAATGTTCTTAAGTACCATAAAAGAAGTAATAATATGAAGGCTTTATTCCTGTTCATTTTGACAATATAAATCCATTTTGAAAATAAAAGCTGTTAGAGCCGTTTATTTACAAAATTCCAAAAACTTTTATGAATCTATTAGTGATACTAATAAGTGACATTTGATATAGAAAGCTTACATTTTTTCTGAAGGATGGTGATAAAGAAAGAAAATGGAAAAGAGAATCTACAAATTTTAGATGGAGTTTTTTTAGCTTTCGTCAAATTCAGTACAAGTACAACTAATATTATTAAAAATGACCATTATATGAAATGAATTAAGTTCCACTAGTTTCTTAGAGTATCTTTTGAAAAATACACGCAACGCTTTAATACTTTTGTAGAGTGTTGTGTTTTGACAAGTCACAGTTTCATTTGTGTTTCAATGAAATGCGAAAACAGATTTGAATGCATATACATGATATAACAACCACGGCATAATTTATTTTAGCAACGTGTTAAAGCTTTGCCACTGAAATTCATCCTGTCTTTATGAAACAGAGAGGCATTGTATTGCAATCTTGTCTAATGAGATTAACTTGCCCTTCCCACATTTTTGCAGATCATAGTATCTTTAGATAAAGTGTAGTGCTATAATGTGGTATCTAATTGTGAGACCTAAGTCCTCTATTCTGGGGCGCGTGTCCCTTCAGGTAAGATAAAAAATAAGCATGATATATTAACAATTCGATTTGGAACACAGTAATGTAACAACTGAACATTTTCTTTATATCATACATCTGAAATTGGATGGATCATTCTCTACGTATGGAGCTATGCTTTGCGCCTGTAGCAACCACTTTTGTCACAACGCCCATTTTTGTCACAACTACCATAGGTCACCACTTTTGTCACAATGTCAAACACTTTTGTCGTAAATGAGGTAACCACTTTTGTCGCAAACATCACCCACTTTTGTCACAAATTTGCAGGGCACCACTTTTGTCACAGCATCGCTTATTTTTGTCACAAACGAGGTTGCCACTTTTGTCGCAACGTTCGTCCATTTTTGTTACAAATTTCTAAGTCACCACTACTTTTCTTGCAACCGCTTTTGTCACAAAGATTGGTTTGATAAACATTACAGGTCACCTCAAATTATTTGTCGCCTACAGTGCGACGCGGTGCGAGTGTGATGCGATGCGCATCGCATCACACTATATTATATCATATATTTGTATACTGTGTTATGTTATGTTATTTTATTTTTATGTTACGTTACGTCATGTTATGTTATATTATAGTATATGGTAAATACCAAATTTCTGAGATTTTCCAAGGGCTCCCATGTGAAATGGTGATGTTGAAATATGTGAACATTATGTCATTTGCAGCGTTCATTTGATCAGAAATAACCTTGATAAATAATGAATTTCTGAGAGCCTCGGGAAGCTTTGGATATGCAGTGTTGCTGTTGATACATGTAAAATATGTCATAATTTCTATGAGCTTACGGGAGTGTCGCTACCTGGGACCGCTTATGAAATTTTAATGATACCCATCACTTTGCTAAGCAATGTTAAATGATAATACTAATAAAAAAAATTAGATTGAATATCCCTAAGCAAAAACAAATATAAGTGGTTTAAATCATATGGAATTTGCTGATGAATATTTCAACATAACCCATACTGATTCAACAGTGGGATTGATTTTGTGTCCATAGGCAGATCTAGATAGGGGCTCAACAAGGGCCCGAATAATTTTGTATGGTGTCCAATATTAAAGCAAAATTATGTGAAACAATTTTGCTTAATGTATGAAAAACTAGACATCGCAAATGATACAAATCCCCTCGGCACTGATAACGCACTTGCCACCCTTTGTTCCACATGCCATCCCACCCTCTAACCCACATTTCATCCCACAGCCAATGTACCGCATGCAATCACACATGAAATCCGGATCTGCCATTTCACCACATTATTCACATGCCATCACAACAGAAATACAGATAACACCCAACCACATGATGTCCCACATGCCATGCCACCCTGTCCTACATGCCAGCCCACAGTTCTGACCAACATGCCATCCCACTTTCCAAGCAACAAGCCATCACACCCTGTCCTTCATGCAATCCCTCCCTGTCATACATGGCATCCCACCCTCGCCCCAATTCCTCCATCTACCAATTATCATGTCATCGTTTACCTAACATTCCAGATAATATCCCATCACATCACATCCCACCGTATATCCCTTAGAGATATACTGAACTTGATATGTTTCCATAAAAATCAGATTGGGCAAAATCAAAGTCTTTTCTGTTTCCTCTCTATTGGAGCCAGCACCTATTGTTTATATTTCTTTTCTTACACAAGACACTTGATTTTGAATTATTTTGAGGCGAGGGGCTCTATTGTGTGACTTTTTCATCTTAGACAGACATTTTAATCGCTATTCAGCTATGTCATTATCATAACAAAGAAGTTCAACCGAATAAAGAAACTTCTTCTCCGACATCGACGCCAGTGCACGTGGTAGTAGAATAGCTCACACTATTTTTGAATAGTTTAGCTTAAAATGGTAACAATTAACATGTTAGGGCGCGGACGGCACAACATTTCTCCCCTTTTCGGACAAGTTTAGCCCGAACTTTGTCAAAACAATTGCCTTTCAATTGAATAAATGGAGGGGGTTCTGTTCTACCATCATGGCTGCATGAACGTCTATGTAACTAAAAAAGGACTTCGCGGGAAGTATATCCACGTAAGACTCTCGTACATCCAACTGTCCAATAAGGAAACCGTACTGCCGGAAATGGAACTAAAGACAGAGTACAAATTAAAGACCTGACCTGAAATGTGTATCAAATCAAGCTAAGTTTCTGACAAAAGTGGTCGCAACAAAAGTGGTGACCTGTAAATTTGTGACAAAAGTGGGCGATGTTTACGACAAAAGTGGTAACCTCGTTTACGATTAAAATGGGCGACGTTGAATAAAAGTGGTGACCTATGGTAGTTGTGGCAAAAGTGATAACTACATGCGCCGATATAACGTATACCTTAAAGCTGTAAAGTACACTGACAAGCATGGCGTAGACTAATGTAGAGACAAAAAATAAGCACAGATCACAGACAGAATCCAGCAGAGAACCTTGTCTAATTCAAAAATACAAATAACACTATTTGTGCGATACAATTTATTTTTCACTTTTTGCATAATCTTCATTTATAAAGTGTATAAGACTGAGCAGAAACGATAAGTTACTTCTAAATTTTGTTGTCATGAATTTTTCTAAACGTTATAGAAATTTCTGTTGTGTCTTTCTTTCATTCTCTCATAAACTTTTCTTTCTAAAACATCACGACGAAAATCCCCAAATTGTGATTGCAAAGTGCTTGAATGTTACCTTTGGGATTATTCTGCCCAAAATAGAAATAGCATAATCCCGTGTGTGACTTGTATGATCTAAATAGCAATGACAGTCCATAGATACCGATGGATTAAATCCATTCCTTTTTTGTACTTAAATTTTGTATATCATCATAAGAATCTCGTCAGTATATAGCGCAGTTGTTTCTGCCTAGGTTTCGTTATATTTAAATCATATAGGGTGATAGGTAGAATCAAATATCCAGATTGAACGCCTGCATTAGAAGAATGTTTTCATGAAATTTTCTTCATCGATTATCAAAGCAAGTCAAAACAGGATTAACACTAAGATATTTCAATAAATAGGAAGACATGCAGCATACTGAATCTGATTTGTTCTCTCTTTAATCAATTAGTAAATTGTCCAACCAAAATTATTTGTTTGTGGAGCATGTAAGGTTAAAGAGCTCAAAGGACATCTCATTTTCAGTTGCAAAATAGGATATCACTAGACGAATTAAGCGAAGAAAACACTTTTCTTGAAAAACCCTTTGGAACCGCTCAAAAATGCATCACTAACAATTACAGACTTGTCATACATCAAGGGTTGTGAGTTTGTCTATTTTGATATTGTTTGTAACGTGTCACCTTTCAAATTCGTTTGAAAATATTACAGTTGGTTTCTTCTTGTCTAATCAATCTCTTAGTTCTTATAAACCCTCGATTGCTATTGCATTTTCGAAAGTTAAAGAAGATGTATTAAATGGGCATTACGTCAATTTTTCTCTGACTTACATCTTAAGAACAATCACTCATTCTGGATGCTCAGGTATTACTCCAAAATCTGGACCTGCTATAGCTGCTGAACTACATTACGGTGAGAAAGTGCATGCTTATTTTGGCCACTACTGTAGCAATGAGCTATTTGGTATTGCTGATCTAGCTGCAGCCTGGAATATGCCCGTATTATCAAGTGCCACTTCAGCCGATCTTGATAATAAAGATAGATTCAAGACATTGACGAGAACCTCCTTGAGATTGGGAGCAATTGGTAATTTCATAGTCGACATTTTTCAACATTTTAAATGGAAGAGATGTGCTCTGATTTATCTCGGTGGAAGTTATTACTCGGTGATGTATACTTCAATAGCTGATAAATTGACTGAGGGTAACATACGTACATATGCGTTTCAATATGACAACTACAATGACATTGAAGCATTGCTCTCTGGTATATCTTATGTCGCAAGAGGTGAGACCTTCTCAATATCATTTAAAATAATGTATATTAATAGAATAATGCAAGTAGTATTTATAGCATGCAACAACAAGGCATGAACTGCTTTGGATATATGTTTTCACGCTTTGCTAGGCATATTAGACACTACTTTGAAGCCGGGGCGACACCAGGGCGAAGGCGCATCGGTCATTGGCCAATCAGTGAACTGACTGGCCAGTCCACCCCTGTCAAAACCTAAGTGGGTGTACGCTATGTATCGGAATGAGCAAGATAGACATTGACACTTCTTGAACATGTACAATCGAGAAGGAAAATGACAAAACCAAAATTGCTCCTTTTAGAATTGCACATTCCGTCATACAATTAATTTATTTCAATACACCAAGAACTCCTATGAAAAACGATTAGGAATGCAATTGAAACTGAAGATGATTATGCAACAGAAGTGTAAAAATGAACATAAAGACATGCATTCGTCTTGATTATATATGATATATTAAGATGGTAAATCTTTATCCCATAAACATACATATCAAATCCGTGCTATAGTCACTTAACGTATTTATTCCAATCTTAAAATGTAAAATTGATTTTGTTTTAATGTTTAAGAGCAGTTGCTTATATTAAAAATAGGATTTTCAACAGCCATATTTCAAGTTCTTTTAAAGTTGAAATGAGTATTCAAAGAATGTTTATTTGTAAATTGTCTCATGCAAAAAGGATAATACAGAAACAAAATACAAAGGTCGACAAGTATGAAAATAAGAACTATGTAATGAAGGAAAGTTCACCTAATTTGCACTAGGTTTCATGTTTTCACCCTTTCAACGTGTTGTTTTTGAAATACAACTTTAATCGACCAAGGACTACTATTCTACATCGGTCTACAGTCTGCATTGTATTTTGTGATACATTCTTCTTTCTATCTGCTTCATACTAAGCGGCACATAAGACCTCCACACAATGCTTCCACTCATTCATGCAGGATTCAGCAAACGTCGTCTCACTCCAGTGTCTATACCTTGCCTTATTTCTGTCTTTTGCAGCTGTTTTCTACCATGTATGTCCTATTTGGCCTTACTCGTTTTGCGTTTAAAAATAAAATTGGCATAAACGCGTGACACTGAATATTACATATTTTCAAGTTTATTCATACCTAAGTGATCATATCTGACGATACATGTATACTAATCGATGCTTGTTTCAAACGTAACAGGTATCAGCTTTCTGAAATTCAAAAAGCATCAATTTCTTATTAATTTATTGGCCTAAAATAATTTCGATGGTCCTTCTGTTGATTGACCCTAAATTGATTTTATTTTGCTGTGTACGTATTTTCCTTGGGACACTTTTTCTAACAAATCGTCATATCTTCTGCGCTTCGAAAATGAGATAATGGGTATAAGGGAATGCAAATCTAACAATCATTCTTAGATTAAAGCATTAAAGCATATACGTTTTGTTGATATATATATATATATATATATATATATATATGATATATATATATATATATATATATATATATATATATATATATATATATATATATATATATATATATATATATATATATATATATATATATATATATATATATATATATATATATATATATATATATATATATATATATATATATATATATATATATATATATATATATATATATATATATATATATATATATATATATATATATATATATATATATATATATATATATATATATATATATATATATATATATATATATATATATATATATATATATATATATATATATATATATATATATATATATATATATATATATATATATATATATATATATATATATATATATATATATATATATATATATATATATATATATATATATATATATATATATATATATATATATATATATCAGATAGACCCGTGTAATATGGATTAAGCAATAGGTACTGATATATATCGGCATATCTATTGTAAAATCAAGGTACCATGATAACGTTACTTATGAAAAAGGGGTAATTAGGGTCCAAGAGACTGAACAAAGTGGAGAAACCTCTACCCACCCCACGGCAGTAGTAAGAAGCGGCTGTAAAGGCCAAATGGAGTGCTCTTTTGTATTTCCCAGGAACGTTGTTAGGGCGTTTCGTGTAGGTCTTCTGTACTGAAGAAGACAGCTTCGCCATACAATAGCAATGAAGTAAATCAAGCATCAGTTTTCAAAATCTGAGAGGGCGCCCCACCCCGCGGGGTATCTAAATGGGTAAAATATTAGAGTTGAATATTCTGATACGCCCTCTGATAGGTCTCAGTCCCTACAAAAATGATGCGTACGAACGCCTGTACAGAATTTGAAAGTGTAAATGTCACAACGCTTAACAAAGGTAACTATTGGCTATCAAATTAATCTTCCGACTTTTGAAAAGTAGTATCTTGCGCACGCACTCCACTTCGTTATAGAAAGGTAGAAAAGCGTGTGCGTGCGTGAAGTTATTGCGACAATTGTACGAAGAATCGCATACTTTTATGGCCAAGCTAACAACCCTCCTTAAGATATTATTGTATCATACTCCAATATTCAGGTTATCATAGAATAAATCCTATCCGTTTGCGTACAGACACATATACACTAAAATGTCAATTACGTGAACAAACCAGGGAGAGCTGCTGAAAAAACAGGTCTGATCCATTCAATTCACAGAACAAAAGAAATAAAGTCAGAAGTCGCACAAGCGCCGGCCGTCCCTAATTAATATGCAATTCTTAATGTAATTCAAGCATTCCCTTACCAACGCACTGTGATTGGTCAGCTTCCCGACTGCGCGTATGTGAAATGAAGGATCGTGCATCGTGTATGAAAAGCCACGCGCAGTGAGCGACTATGATCTTTGCTAAAGCGCGTATGCAAAAGCAGGACCGTGCGTCTCAAACCAGCGCCGTTCGGTGCCTGAGAGAGTCCGCGCGCAGTGAATGACTATAACAATCTTTCGTAATACGAAATGAATGACCGTGCGTCTCACAGATTGGTAAGCCAAATATCAAGGGCAATCTAGCCCATAATTTAGTTTAATGTGTGTATTGCGATGCAAAATGGCACTTTAATTGTTTAAAGTATACTACCTTTGCTAAGTGGATCTGTAAGCATTGTGTAAATGCTTCTTTACCCTTTCATGATTGTTATGACAATGCACCTTCACCTGATCAGATGTTTGTGAAGCTGATCTTCCACTTTATTGCAATAGAAATATCCGCTAGATACTGATTGTACACTGCCTAGTCAACACAGTTCTGTATCTTGTGACTTCTATACAATTCAACGTTTTACTGAGTTACCCTCCAATGAAAATGTATATGTATTCCATCTAAATTAAATTGCCGCTATTTGAAAAAGAATTTCAGTATATCTATGGCTTCTTATATGTTGTTAAGACTGACTTCTATTCCATTGGCTTTATTGAGACTTAGTTTAGTCATCGCTATTTATCTCAACTCATCTGTATTGATAATTACCTCATTACAGTCTTGTCGAGAGTACAGGGATCATAGAGGGGGTGGTGTTTGTATGTTTGTAAAAAAATGGGCTTACTTTTTATAAACGTGATGATCTCTCTGTATTAAATGTTTTTATTGAAAGTCTATTGAACGAATTAGAAGAAAGTAGCTTCAGAAATCACATTGTAAATGGCATCATTTATAGCCGGAACCCAAATAGTTCTATTGCAGTTTTTAACGAGAATCTAAACCAAATTCTAGCAAAATCAATGATGAATATAAACAATACTTTCTAATGGGCGATTTCAACATCAACATTATAAAAGAATCCTCTTTTGAATTTCTGAACACTATTTATTCCAATGTTTATCATCCTTTAAGAACTAAACCCACAAGGGTGAGTGAAACCCCATCTACATTGATTGACAACATACTCACTAATGTGTCCCAGTGTGATGCTTTCTTATCAGGTGTTATAATCACCGACTAAACTGATGATTTCCCGATTTAACTGATGATTTCCCGATTTTCTGCAAGAGTTTAATACATCACACTAATGGCGTTAAGGGTCGCAAAACTATAAATTATTCTCAGATTAATGTTAACAATTTTGCTTGTAAATTTGGTAGTGTGGACTGGAGCTTTGTTTAAAATGAATATGATATCAATAATGCTTATGATGCTTTTTGTAAAAATTTGACAGTATCATTTGATTTACTTTCCCTCTATTCAAATACAAAACAGTAAACGTAAAAGACATCTATGGATTACAAGTGGCATTCTTGCATCTATTAAAACCCCACGAATAAGCTTTTAAAGGTTTCATTCAAACATTTGTCGGATTCTAACAAATCAAACTATTGTTTATATCGTAATAAATCAAATCATTTTATTCGCATAGCTAAGAAAAACCACTTCTTGAGGGAATTCAAACCTAAAGGTACATGGTCAGTGATAAGTAATTTATTGAATAGAGAGAAAAACAATTCAAGTGTGCCTGATTCTTTCATTAATGGTGACAATATTGTTCACGGTACTGTAATTATAACTTATGACTTTAACGAATACTTTGTACATATTGGTTCATCGCTTGCAAAAAATATCTAGTTTGTCTTTCGTGCAATTGATTATCTCACTTGGTACCGATAACAAGCTTTCTATGTTTTTATTCCCAGTTACGCATGATGAATAGTCGTGGTTGCTTCTTACTGCCTCAAATCTAATAAAGCTGCTGGCTTTGACAATTTCAAACTGTCTATTATCAAAAGAATAATTCATTTAATTGCACCTCCCCTAAAGCATATTTTCAATATTTCTTTATCAAATGGTGTGTTTCCAAACAGCATGCAAATGCGAAAGTTATTCCTGTTTTTAAGAAAGGGATAGAAAGATGTATACTAATTACCGTCCAATACCCGTATTACCTTGTTTATCTAAAATACTAAAATGTATTGTTTACAACAGACTATTAGATTTTTTTGAATAAGGATAAGCTTTTATTTGATGCTCAGTATAGTTTTCGTGCTTGTATATCCACAGAAATGGTCCTTGCTGCTGCGATTGATAAAATATATGATGCTTTAGACAAATAGCTTACTACAGTTGGTATTTTCTTAAACCTTTTAAAGGGATTCGACACTATTGATCATGATATCCTTATATCCAAGCTGGCTCATTATGGAATACGAGGTGCATGTCTGTCATGGTTCTGTAGCTACATAATGGAAAACAATTTAGTATTTTCAATGGTGCATGCTCCAACCTTTGGATATCAAGTGCGTAGTCCCACAAGACTCAATCCTCGGCCCATTGTTGTTCATATTATATATGAATGATATAAGTAGAGTGTCTACTACTGCATCTCTTGTGTTATTTGCTGATGACACAAATATAATCTTCTCTGATAACAATTCCCAAAAGGCTAGATGAAAACATATGTAATGAGCTTGATAAATTTCATGACTGGTTCAATGCAAATAAATTATCTTTCAATATTGCTAAGACTTATTACATGGTGTTTAGTAATTGCCATCATAATTTTAATTTTGATATTTGTCTCAATTGTAAACCTATTGTTCGTACTAATAAAATATGATTCCTTGGGGTCTTCATAGACTCCAAACTATCATGGTCTGATCATATGATTGCTATTTCTGTATCTCTTGCAAAAAGTGTGGGAATCCTATCTAAGCTTAAATATTTCTCACCTAAAAATGTTTTGCATTGTATTTCCTTATGTTTGATATTACCCCATCTCTCATATTGTTTACTTGTTTGGTCAGGCACAAACAAATCTAAGCTAAGCAAATTGATGTCGCTGCAAAAAAAAGCCATCCGTCACATAGCTGGCTGTGATCCGTATGATCAGAAAGCCATCCGTCACATAGCTGGCTGTAATCCGTATGATCAGAAAGCCATCCGTCACATAGGTGATTGTGATCCGTATAATCAGAAAGCCGTCCGTCACATAGCTGGCTGTGATCCGTATGATCAGAAAGCCATCCGTCGTATAGCTGGCTATGATCCATATGACCAGAGAGCCATCCGTCACATAGCTGGCTGTGATCCGTATGATCAGAAAGTCATCCCTCACATAGCTGGCTGTGATCCGTATGATCAAAAAGCCATCCCTCACATAGCTGGCTGTGATCCGTATATTCATACTAGTCCCTTATTTTCTTCTCTTAACTTACTCAAGATACCAGACCTCATAAACCTAAGTATTGCTTCATTTGTGTTTAGATTTATTAACAATAGTATACCCCACAAGTTTAAAACTTTTTTAACCAAACAAAATAGCCAGATTTACATGTGCAATACCTGACGACGAAATGATATTCACGCTTTTCCCTGCAATAGTAACAATGTCCAACAGAGCTTAAGAAATCGATCAGTAAATGTTTGGAATTCCCTGCAATAACATGACAAAACATTTTGTTCTATATCTAATTTAAAGAATTATCTTAAGAAGTATTTCATAAGCACATATTAATTCATTCCTTTTCCTTTTTTTTTTTAGGTTGTGTTATTAAGGTGTGGTTGGGGTGTGTGAGGGGCGGGGAAGTAGAGCTATGGAGCCTCCTAGATAAATCTAATTTATATTTCTTAATATAATTTGTATTTAATTAAATGAGTAGATGTGTTTAAGGGAAACTGGAGGGGGGAGGGTAATATTCATAGCATATGCAAATTGCGTAGAATACTGGCTCCTGATTGGTCACTTCCTGTATAGGCTCCTCAGATGCCACGCTCCTGCTTAGGCTTCTCCCACACGACCGAAGGTTGTCGGATCTTTTGCAGGGGTAGGAGGAAAACACACAATAATAAACACACAATAAAACAATGTCTTAGTTCAATTTTCTCTTTCTTATATTTGTGGTGGTTCTTATAAGAGCCTTTGGGTTCTTTATCGATCGACCGATTGATCTGCTACTTTCCTTCTCCCATAGTCCACCGATGCCCGTGGGTTCCTTTGCTCCTCGGCATTTCTCAATGCTTCTTCACGTTGGCTCGATACGATCCTCTTTTTTAAGGTGGCTTAGATATGAATCTTTTCCTCTTCTAGGATTTTACCTTGTAGTGGTCGAGAAACTGACGATATGCCGGAGCTTTCGTAGTGTATAGTTCAGTGCTTTCTCTGGTTGCAAAGTTCCAATACTAGTCTGATCTTTAATTCTGGTACTCCGGCGGTGTTATAAGGGCAGATGTTTTTTTTGTACTCTGGTGTCAAATTTGTGTGCCAAACCGAACCGGTAGTAAGCTCTGATGGGATCTCCCTCCTGTGTTAACATCGTCCTTGTAAACTTGTTAGGGAAAGAGATTGTCAATACTGGTAGGTATTGAGGCATGATGTGTCTTATCAAATTTCCGAATGCAGAGTGAAGTCGACGCCTAAGACGTTGCCTTTAAAGACTCTTCTTCGACCAATTAGAAGCCAGAATGAGTTGGTAGCGCTCTTTCGAAAAGAGGGTTAAAGTACCTGCCCCAACCAATGCAGTAGTACCGTATGAGTCATGCCACGGTTTTGTACTCTTTCCGCCCTCATTTTTTTTTCTTTCTTCAAACACATACAGTGTTTTTACATTCCTCCGCAATAATCAAGTCCCACAGACAATCCATCAATTTGCATTTGAGACCGAGATTGCTCAATCGATCAACGTAGCTTCCCAGCCGTCCGTAGATGACGTTTCTCAGTAAATCGAATATCTTTTCTTCTCCGTAGTCTTTGCTAACCGTTTCCTGCATACTTCTTACCAGCTCTTCAAAAATGTCTTTCGTGAGTGGATCAGTAATCAGCGGACGTCGGATCTCTTTCACTTTGCCTTCCTTTTCTTCGACCTTCTCGATCAGGTCGTTGACCAATGCAGCTTGTGTCAATTGGGCTTTCAGCAAGTCGCGTGCTATCGCCGTCATCGCTTTCAGGAATTTTGGCTAGTTCTTTTTCTCTTTAAACAAGAGAAAGTCTTCTTCCGTTGGCTTGACGGTCGATGCCGTTTCGGCCTGCAAAATCTTCGTATGATCCTCCTTCATACCCATCTGTTTCTTGGCCTCTTTCAACAAATGTTCAAGTATTTTTCCTTTTTCATCCATACCACATCCTATAGGGTTTATAACGGCGGCGAGACAACCTAAAGCGTTGTAGAACGGTAATGTGAAGTCTCCTCCATCGGTAGGCTCTCCGTTTATGTCAGAGTCGCAAAAGTCGTCGCGTACCATACGTCTAATCTCTGCCATGATGATTTCCAAATGGGCCATTGCTACTACGATAAAGGTCTCATTACATGGTTTCTTTGATGCCCGTGTATACTCCGACGCTGCTTTACGTTTTTGCCCAGAACATGTACTATTAGGTGTAGTATTCATGTTGCTGTCTAATGAAAGAAAGAATCGAACTTCACAGAGGCTTGCCTTTTTATGTTTTTTTTTGACCAATCAGAGCAAAGCAAGAATATTAATGGTGGCGCTCTTTCTGTCTCTACATGAAAAGTTTGGTGTGGGGTCGTATACGACTTGAAGATCTGTTTTCAATGACCGTATATTCAATACGGATTGTTACATCGTTTCTTTCCATCAGGCAGGAAAAGGTTTTGTTATGAAGTCGTGTACTACTTCATCTCTGTACAATCTACAATTGAATTTTCGAGCAATCTCTCTGACCCTTCCTTGAGATAAAACACAGGCGCAATACACAGGATCCATGTGCTTTTCTCGATATTCAATTTCAGCACTCGGATAGTAATATTTCCGTACTCTGCGATATTTTCACGTAGACTTTTTGCAAGCATAGGCCACCACAAGCGTTCCCACACAAATGTCTTTTCCTCGTTTAGAATACCCATGAATAAATGAATCAACTCAACTCACATCCACCTCTTTTATGTTCTTTTTCAAATGAGTGTCAAATGGTGGCGCTCTTTTAATAAGCGTACGGGAGGGTCGAAAGATTTCTTTGGATGTCGCCTTTGTCGTAGATCAGTCTGTAATCCTTGGTAATGGATCTGGTGAGAACTCTGCCAGGGCCGTTTCTCCTGATGCTGTGTGGATAATGGACAGGAACGATGAGTTCTTCGTCGTCCCAGGCTACGTGATGTACCATGTTGATCATCGCCTCGAAGTTGACCGATCGAATGGTGTTATGGTCCAATGTGATGCCTCTGACTTTTCACTCCCCCACGACGACGGCGCCTATTCTGGTCGAACGTACTTTGTAAGCGTAATTCTTTGGGCCTCCGGAAACAAATTCGGTGATGTAGCTCCTAGCACCGTAAGGTTTCTCCGGCTCGTCTGTCATGTCGCCGAGAAAGTTGCCGAGGGGTGGATTGTAGGTTTCTGGTCGACTGACGTAAATCACAGAATCCGCGTTGAAACAGAGGACGCGCTCCCTCAATCTTTTGATGTAACTGTAGAGTTTGAAACGGGAGTGAGCCGTGGTATAAGCCGCGTTGAAAATGTTCTTGTTGGGCGATATTTCGACGTACTCGTTCGTGTCGACCCATTAGATGCGGGCGGTGAACTCGTCGTGGAACTGCACGTATTTCACTTGTTTTGATTTGTCCGTCAATAGCTTGTAGAATTTTTCAAGACTGTTGATAAATTCCGTCTTGGTAAGTGCACTTCACTGTCTGAACTTTCCTTAATAGGAGTTCAGTATCAGTTTAGGCAACGCTTGCTTTCCCTCGATCTTGGCGATGTTGGCGTAGTCCAGTCTGATCTTTTCGCGGGCCTCGTACTCGTCGATGTACAGACGACGCTGTTCTTTGGTTTCGCAGCCTCTTGGTTACCCGCTTGCTTCCAATTTCATTTTCAGAAACGTATTGATGTAAGCCGTGAACAAACCGGCTTCTCCCGTTTCAGGATCATACTGCACAGTCTCCTTGAAATGCCACACCTCGTTGATACGTAACACCTCGTACCCCATCGATACGGCTTTCTGTAACTCGCAGCTCACCCACGTCCCGTGAAGCACCCGTTGTTCATCGGAGTGTTTACATCGTTCTTTGGCCAGAGTCTCTGCGCACGTGGCATAGTTTTCCTTGACATCGTACCGGGATTACGAGATGGTACAGACTACGAGGAGGCAAGACGGTGCATTTGATCAGTCCTTCGTAGTCACGTACGTCGGTGGTGTCCGGGGTTTTGATGATATCCGGATGACCGATATTTTCAATACTTGTTGACGTAAGGGTAGAACAAACAGACATCGACGTACTTGATCTCTTCGTCTTCTTTGACGATTTCATAAAACTTGATGGCATTGCTTTGTCCACCGAAGAACGCATCTCGGGGTTGGATAGGTTTGCTCAGTTTCAGGTTATCGACGAATTCTTTCATCTGCGGGTTTCCTTCCAGCTCGTCTCGGAACTCGCACTCTCAGATTTCCACCAGTTGTCAGCCTTCTCGAAAACCTTCGTTGTTCAGCCAGTTTCGTTTACGGGTAATCTTCTCGTGAACATCTTCGACGGTTGTTTCAACCCTCGGCAGCTTGTGTACTCTGTTAGGGTAGCAGGTGGGACAACCGTACCACAAGCAGCCATATAACTCGTAGGCTGTCTTTGACGACTCATCACACCCGTCTACTTTGTAAGGACTAATGTGTTTTTCTCCTCAGGGAGATCGGGCGTGTTGCAGTTGTCGACCCTCTTGTTGTTTGATCCATTTCAATCATTGAATGGCTTTTACGGATTGAATGTCGTTCTCGTACCCCGAAAGAGGAAACAGGGCGACTGTTTAGGTACAAAGGAACTTTCGTCAAAACATGCGCATGCAGGCCCAAGGAAATAGTGATGCATTTTCCAAAAGGATCTTCGTACGTAGTTTAAACAAGCTCTTTCGGAAACGCAAACATCCTATCCGGAGTAGTTCTACATTGCTACAGCAGTACTGGTACATTTTACAAGCCATGTTAAAAGTCTTGATCTGTTTTTCGTACCACGAGAGAAAAGCTTTGCGTTTCATGTGATCATGATAGTTTTTTTCGACTACAGGCAGAGGACCGACGTAGTTTTTTTATCAAGCTGAGTGTTGAAATTGTACGGGAAATAACCCTTCTTCTTTTCGGTCCACCCGAACGTTTGGGAAAAGAAGAGAGAGGAGCCGGAATGAATTTACACGAATCGATGATCCTCAGGGTCGTGACATCTTTCTTTTTCTTGTTCCTGGCTTTTACTTTCAAGTCGATGCTCATCAATTTGGCTCCGTTCATCACAACGTTGGGGCACATTCCAATGTTATTTATGTGATTGAAAATAAAATAACCGTCGTATCCTTTCATGTTGTGAGCGATGGCTGTGCTTGCTTTGTTTTCTGGAGAAAGCAACCAACTGCAAAAGTCTTTTTGAGTGTTTCTTCCCGAGAAGACGTGTTCTCGTTTACCACATGACGCACAATCTTGATGAATATCTTCGTTTTCGATACACTTCAAACAAACTCGATGTGCTACACAATAGTTTGGCACATGTAAATATCCTCCGTTGTCGAGCTTGTCTTCCTGCATGCATTCGAAATCGAAAAAGATATATGTCAGAGGAAGGCTCTTCGTCAACTCGTCTTCCAAAATATCATGAGCTTCTTCGTCGACAATTACCTTCCTCCTCCTCCTCTTCCTCCTCCTTTGATCGTTTGCATATAGCAAAGATGATTGTACGGTTGGTGACTCTCATAGTTTCTGCAGTAAACTTGACCACGTTTGTGCTGCCCTTTGACGGTTACTCGACAAGTAATACAACAACAGATGCGTTGACAGATCGAGCGTGGTGTTTATTTGGTTTTAGGTTTGATCGTAAGTTTGCTTCTTTTCGGGATCTGGTAGTGATTAGCAAAACATGTCGGACTCTTAAGGGATCGGTCGCAATCTTTACAATGTATCCATTCGGTCAACCGGCATTCCTCTTTTGTTGCATTGAAACAACATTTGCAAACCTTGTGGCAACGACGGTGGTCAAAGACTTCGTACCCTTTATCACAAATGTCACAGTAGTAATGGGTATCCAGTAGTCCAGGAAGTGAAGTGAAAACATCATAATGATTGTCGTGATAGAAAAGATGAAGTTTTTTTGCACGAGGACGTCCTCTGAATAGAAACAAGTCGTGTGGGTTTGATGTAACAACATTCACTTGGTAATCGGGTAACACGGCTTGAAAACTATTCTTTTTAATCCACAAGGAGCCAAGGCAACGCCGGCTCGTTCGTGTAACTCTCTGGCGAGTCTCGTTTGCTCACCAAAACCATAACGAATGTTTTCCCAATTGACGAAGTTATCGTTCTTTTTGTCGATGCGGGCTTTGGCGGTCACTAGAGCTCGGGCTAGACAGAGGTGATCTTTGTTTACGATACGGATGATAGAGCGTTTTTTTCAGGGTCCAGTCTTTTATATTGGTACGTCCACTTCCTCGAGGCATCTCGATGTGAATCACTCTAATTTCCAACGTCTCCGTTGAGCATAAGAGCAGTCTTTGATTGTAAAACTCGAAAAATGGCGGTTAGAAGAAGCTGTACGCTCACTTGATCTCTGCGCATGAGTTGAACCTATATCGGATACTCTAGACTGGGTGTATGAATCTCAAATCCCACACGATCTTGAGCAGCAAAACCTTCTAGCAGTCGTTCGATGAGACTTTCGAAAACAGCATGCAATACGTTGACGACGTCCTCCTCTTGACTGGCAAGTCGACCAATTCTTTCCCCGTCAAACCGCACAACGTGTTCATTTGCCTCTAAGTTGTATCTGGGATTATGGCGTCTTTTGGTCTCCACGATACGATAACAACTCTCGACGGTAACTTCATCGTCTTGATCGACATCCATAGCCTCTTCTTCATCTGGTTTAACATCTATAGCCTCATCTGCTTCCCCTACTTGATTGAGTCTTTCTATTTCATCAACAAGCGGTAAAATCTCACAAACGACGGGTACTTGTAATAATTGTTTATCTGGAATGTTTTCAGCATGATTCACAAACAGTTCTTTGGATAAACCTCCTGTCATCTCCTCCAGTTCCTGTGAGTTGGTACCCCATTCCTCTGTGTCGATTTTTGCTCCCAATCCTTGATATCCTATTCCTCCCTATCGATTTGTGCTTCCCAATTTATTGATTCTTGTGATTCAAACTCGTCCGGCAATTCCCAACGCTTGTCATCCCTCCAATGATTAAAAAAGTAGCTTTGTCAATGAGTGTTGCGTGTTCCTAACGTCCAGTCTTGATCAAACAAATCCACCATGCGTTAGGCCATGATGATGTTAATTTCTCGAGATCGAAAAATAGAATGATGTAATTCCGAGAAAATCACGCCAATTTAAATCGTTTGGCACTTCTTTTAGAAGGTGACGATGCCCTCGTATACTGTTTAAAGGTGACTGGGCACGATGCCCGCGTACACTGTCTAAAGGTGACTTTCAAGAT
>JAIGNY010002621.1:842500-892500 GCA_020152595.1 Chiridota heheva
TGTTGTGTCTTTTCTATTTATCTATTTATTTTATTTATCATTATTATTTTAATTGATCATTCTTTTAAAAGAGAGCCATAAATCCTATCTGGCTTTAAAAAAGAAAACGCCACCAACTCAAATGGCATCATACCTTTCTGGCTTCTGATTGGTCGAAGAGATTAAACCAAAAAGCATAAATAGAGCAAACTGGATTCATTCTTTGCATTCTGAGCTTCAGAGCGAACACATCATGGAGTGGGAACTCTTAGCCAATGTAATGTTTGAACTCCTGACAAAATGGAGCCCTAGACTTATCGACTACGATAAAGTCATAGAACACCTCGAAAACAGATGCAACTGTTTAACACCTTTTAAGGACAAGTTTCATCCTGCAAAGAGCGATGTAATTACGGCAGCCATTGTCCATGCTTACCAAGACGTGTCACACTGCTGGGGCGGCATATGGGACTTCCACGTTGCTGCTTTCAACATAGCAAAAGAGCACGAGACCTCTGCAGAATCAAACAAACTTACCGACAAAGGTGAACACTAGGGAAACACTGGAGGAGGACAGTAGCAGATCGATCGGTCGATCGATTTAGAACCCAAAGGCTCTTATAAAAGCCACCACAAATATAAAAAAGGGAAAATTAAATTAAGATATTGTGTTTGTGTTTATTATTGTGTGTTCATCCCCTACCCTCCAAAAGATCCGACAACCTTCGGTCGCGTGGGAGGAGCCTAAGCAGGGGCTTGGATTTCGAGGAGCCTATACAGGTAGTGACCAATCAGGAGTCAGTATTCCATATTTTTTGCATATTCTAAGAATATTCATAGTATATGCTAATTTATCAATAAAAATGAGGAATACTGGCTCCTGATTGGTTACTACCTGTATAGGCTCCTCTTACTACCAACCTCTCTTCAACGAAATGACGTCACGTTCAACGTACTGCGCATGCGACTACTCCACTTCGCTATCCCTGAAATTCTATGCCGGACGTCAGGGCTTTTTCACGTTGTACTGAAAACTGCAACTTGGAATAGCGTGTGATGTCCTATGTAACTGTCACACCAATCTGCGTTTTTACAATAACTCATCAAACGAAAATTTGATTAATATTTTGTCTTTGTTATTTTTCAATTTTTAAAAATTAAAGTTTAAAGTAAAGAATTGTGAGGTATTTGCATTTTCATCGGCGCTCATAAATTTTACGTTCTACTGTTACATTTCGGGAAATGTTACATATGCATGATCATATAGCGTACATGAACTTCGAGCCACATGCGAAGAAGTTGATCGAAGTGCGTGACTTTTCCTTTTGCTTTACGAACTTGGAGCTTCACCATTCTTCCAAAACTTGTACTTCGTAATTGGAGCGTCGTCTGCTACGATCGAACATTGCTAACCTACTATTATTTACCGCATCATTGATAGCGGCCCGAATTTCATGGAATATTTTCGTTAATGACAGGAAAATACTTCACAAAAATGTCCTTTTTGGTGCGGTCTGAAATCGTGCAGTGAGCAATGTAAGTCATGAACAGAAGAATTGGTAGTGATCCTGGAGTGTGTGTGGGCGTTATAGTGATCAGTATGAGTAGAAATATGAGTCATGTGTGAAACATTATGAGTCATTTATGAAATAATATGAGCCATATAAGGAACAAAGGGAGTCATGTAATGAGTAAAATGTATGGAGTAATATGAGTCATGTTTGGGAGCAACGTGAGTCATGTTGTGAGTAAATGGAGTCTTGTAAGGAATAAAAGGAGTATGTATGGAGTAACATGAGTCATGTTTGGAACAACGTACGTGAGTCATGTAGTGAATAAAAGGAGTCATGTATGGAGCAATATGAATCATGCATGGAATAAAAAAGAGTCATATGTATCAAAAAATCAAAGTATTTTCTTCATCTGTCGCAGTCCTGTGTCAATATCTTTCTTTTTCACAAAATTTCAATTAACATGATTTTATTTAACATACATTATTTTCATAAACATACATTATTTTTCAATTTCAATTAACGCGATTTTATATAAATTCATTTAAATGAAATAATGATTCATTTTTTGTCATTTTTGTGTTATTTATCAGTGAGATTAATGAGGAACCATAGCGTCAACTAACACAAAAGTTTCAGTCCGCTGTTGGTAAAGGTATGACTGATCTTAGCAAGTGGTTCTGAGTAAATGATTCTCAAAAAATAGAAATAAATAAATAAAACAATAATAATTAAGTCTGCAACGACACAGGATAAGTGTAGGTTTGTTAGAAATACACCAAAAGTATAATTTCTTGACTGATTGTAAATAAATTAAGGATAGCTTTTCGAAACACGATAATCACAAAGGAGCAAACAAGAGTAATTCTCGAAAAACTGCCCTTCAAGATTTCATGATAGCGTGCGTGAAAGTGCGTGTGACGTCATGTGAAAAACTATATATGCGCTGTAGACAAAATTGACTGTGTGTTGCCCCTCAAAACGCCTCTGTTTGAGATACAATCCTTCATTTCGTATGCACGCACTAGGAAAGATACATTCAATCACCGCGCGTGGCCATTTATAAACGCTTCGGATAAAGACGCACGGTCCGCATATCGCGTATGCAATTACGGAATGACGTCTGCTCCCAGCATAGATATTATGATATCGTACGAGTGTGAACCAACCAATCAGGAACGCCGCTCAACAGCTGAGCTCAGATGTACGGTTATAAAAAGGGTCATACTTGCCAGAGAGCGCGACGTCATTCGCCCTATACTACGTATAGGCTGAAGGCCGAGAGTCGAAACTCCTATACTTCAGTGCGTGATACTATTTGGTTCGTCCTCCACCAATATTGGTTCCAAGTGAGTAAATATGTCGGTACATTGGAAATTGGAGTAAAATAAAGTGGGCAAACTGCAAAATTGAGCTAAAAAAAATATTTATATTCTTTACTTTCAAAAATTAATTATATTTATATTAGTTTTAATCATAACTTGTCTTTCTTAACAAAATTAATGTTCATTTTATTCATAACAAGAACACAAAAAGAACGATTTCTTTTTACAGTACATGCAGGACAACAATACTTTAGCGCAGCGTTATATTGTAGACAGACATGTATCGCACCTACTAACTTAGGCCTAACTGATACGTATGTTTTAAGAAAAATACTACGCGAACAACCTTTATGATAAAGAATAAATGATTAAAACTAATAGATGTCTTGAACATTTTCGATAATCTGAAATAATGTGCTATCTTAATTGTGCCAGTTGTTGAACAGTCTGAAGCTAGTCAACGTCGTGTGTACACCGTTAGTTTAACCTTAACTAAACGACGTAAACGCTGACAAATATGGGCAATAATATTAGTTTTATTTAGGAACAAGAATAAGTTGCTTATCAAATCTTTATTTATTCAGACATGTATGTAGCGATTGATTGCTTTCAAAAAGCGTCGCCGTGGTAATCATGCCTGCCTAGCCAGGCTACAGTACCGTAAGTGTAACTTAGGCCTACATTGTGTAAAACCACTTGCAATTTGGTAGCATTAACGTTAGGGCTATGTACTTTACCATGGTATTGACTTGTAAATGTCTGTCATAATAAAAAGGCCATGCTTGAGACGCAGCATTACAATTGTTAGCTAGGGTGGGGTGGGCATGAGATCAATATAGGTCTAGGTCTAATTAGTTTTATAGTTGGTTATTAACAAAACACTCATTAAACAAAGTCTAAACAGACTGACCAACTGGCAGATAGGTGTGTATAAATCAAAGTAGAAGTAAGTTAAGTGCCAACTTGTTTAAATAGGTAGAGATACAGTAGATCAAAATGCTCACTTATTACTTTTATTTCTATCTTAATAAACTATTAAGTTTTCAGCTTCATTCACATTTTTCTGTTCAACATCATTTACCAACAATTGCGAGCCATAAATTCATCAAGTTTAACTCCTAAAAAAATCATAAAACTCTTTGGAATAGGCCTATATGTTGTATTGCAGCCTGCATATTTTATTCTATGTGTATTACTTATTAAAGATGCTTTCAATTTGTTTGCAAAAGTTTCTTAAGCTGTTAAGTTGGGAAGGATAAAAAAGCTCTACTTGAAAAATTTGCTTCATGCAATTTTTCTTCTCATTGATTGGCAATCTTTAGTTTTGTTTTTGCTTTGGTATCCAATAAACAAATTATTACAGTGCAATAGTATTCCAACTTTTATGTTGTATGATTGTTAAAAATCATTGACTGTACTTCAGAGTACGAATATTTTTTGCAATGTAAATTAATTTTCTACCAGATATTAGTGAGCTGAATACCTGTATATCATTTTGTAGTAAACAATACAATGCCCAAATGTTTTCTGACTCCAGGCACATGTATAATGATTTTTCTTGGCAGTGGAATGTACTATTATCAGGTTATGAGAATATGACATGGTAATTTTAGTGTACCCGTTTTATACATAAATTTTGTCTGCCTGACCAAAAAAAAAGACACAAACCCCAAGTATAAATTCAACATGAAAACAAGCAGACCAGCTTTTATTTGCAGTAAACATACATGAAAAATCACATTGTCTTTTACAAGGCTTAACTCAGTTGAATATAGGCCACACTTTACAACCATGGGGATCTATACTTGTAAGACTGCATAGGAAGAACCTCAGATTTTGTTGATTTATGTTTCTTTCTTAAAAACCCATATTGTGAAATGATAACATACTGTGGTATATCTATACCTACATCAGCATCACTTCACAAGATTTGCTGATTTCAGCTAAAGCTGCAGTGTTAAGTGGAGGACTTATGGCAGTACGTTCACCCACAGAAGATGTCTCAAAGGAAACTGTCAGGAATGTTTGTAAAGTTGATTATCAGTTGTTAAAGTTAAATTTATACAGGTGATCATTGCAGAAAATCAAAATTGTGATGTCAAAGCTTGTTACTTATTCTTTTGTAAATTTGTTACCTCCACAATGAAGTTCTAATTCCTCTATCATAAGTGTACATACAAATTTATAGAAATGATTTTTAGAAGTTAATGGCAGAATAATGTGTTGATCTGTTTTAAACACCTAAATTTACACATTATTTCATGTTACCTGTACTAGTTATTCAAGTCAATTGATGTATATTTCCTGTATTATTCAAAAATAATATTTTTTTTACCCTACACACAATTGAATTATTTAACTGTTTAATGTGTTCCTCTTCTACTCCAGAAAGTTAATAGGTTTGAGATGGGCATGGCAAACTACCAATTCATTGGATTGAACCATATAAATTGATAATAAGAGTTAATAGCTTTTCCTGACAAAATAAGCCCAACTGTAACAATAATTGCATGTGTCATAGAGCTAGTGTGTGAGTTATTTGCCTTCACATTATGTTTGGTATAAATAATGTTACCTTCACAAATATCCAAATATGGGTTATATTATTTCCAGTATCCATGAATTCTTTGCCTACTTTTATTTAAATTCAAGCAGTATACACAAAAAATTACTAGGCAAATTAAGTAGGTTTGGGCAGCTAATTTGAAGCAAATTATAGCCTAAATTCTTGTTAATGTTAATCAAGTTCTAACTTTCATGTAGTCTTGCAAGAATGTAGCTATTATTCATATCCCACAATACACTTTTTGACATTACTGGTGGCGTTCGTGAGGCCGAAGACCAGTAAACAACAGCAATCCTACAATGTCAACATATAGAAACGGGTTAAAGTGAAAGAAATTACGGCCAAACGATGGTAAATGATTCAAATCTATAACTAACAAGATTGTAACCTTTTTGTAGGCCTAACAGCTAAGTCTGAATTTGAATAAGTTAACTTGGCAACTTGAATTCTTCAGCCTTTTTCATACTACCCGATAATCCCGAGCCTAAACTAGGCATCAATAACTAGGCCTAGATCCACCTTAGTTAATATTACATTGTAAATCTCTAGGATCACATATGTCTGACTGCGTACGCCTAGCTTTTATAAAATACAAACAGGCAGACTGCAATTACTACGGAACCGAGGGTGTACAGGTGGCTAGGGCCGGCCCATCGCTAACGTCATTCGTTAAATAGGCCTACGGTGTTGGCCGACCTTCACCAACTAGGCTAGGGCCTAGGCGTAATGCATAACGACTTCAATCAGGTTAGGCATCATTTCCTTTAAAATGCTTTAACCTTTTAATCTGTCATGTTTAGACGTAAAACAATGAGTAATAAACGCATTGGCATCCGTACCGTACCATACCGGTATCGCGAAAAGTACCTGCACTGTGTGTATGGTTTGTCATTTTTTTTTCGCACTTGATCCATGGATGACGTCAAAATCAAAGTTGTTATATTAATGACTTATAAAATTATTGGTTTATTGATCTAAAAGTGCACAAAAAGTAACGATAAAATTAAATCGGTTGTAAAAAAAAAAAAATTAACAATTTTCCTAGAATATTTGATTTACACATTTTTTGGGTATGTTCTATTTTTGAAATACTTGACTCTCTACTGCCCTCACTTGGAACCAACATGGGTGGGTGACTTAAAAAAAGTATCACATTTTGTAACACTGTAGGTATAGGAGTTTCAACTCTCGGCCTACGGCCTATACGTAGTATAGGACGAATGACGTCACGCTTGCTGCACTTGCCCTGCCCCGTCATTCTGCGTAATTTTTCAGATCGATTTTCACGCAGCAGGATTTATCGTTGTATTTTCCGCCGTTAGGATACGAACAGTAAGTTTGTTAAAATGAATTGATTTCAACAGTTTATTTTTCTATAAATTAAATAAGAATCAAGAAAGCACGGTGATTGCATCTATTTCATGCATGAACCTTTGGTTAATTATGAACTTGACCTCATCAAATATGAATACAAATTACCATGAGGTTATACCGTGTGATATAAAAAAATTAGTGGGAGTTAACCTACGTGATTTGGGCATGAATATTCGTGCTAGCCCTGACCAGAGATCGTGACGTCATTCGCCCTATATTTCATATAGGCCGAGATACGAAACTCCCTATATCTACAGTGTGGGGAAAACGTGATGCTTTTATGTAGCCATTTTTGTTCCAGCTATGATTAGAACAAGCTATGAAAAAGAAAGTTATACTTTTAAATAACTAATTCATTTCCCAGTAATTGGTACACAACTTTAAAATTGTATTACACTTTGATTTGATTTTTGCATTGCTTTTCTGGAGAAAATTATTCATTTATTGCCCTTAATGTTTAACTCAATTTAAAGTCTATTTGTTCGAAACTAGAACACTCATCGCACGGAACGATACGCGTATTACGCGGAAAGATACAATGCGTATATATGTAACAAGTATACTCTAAAATTACTTGGATTGATCATGAAATACGCTTAAAGTGGATTGTTTTGACTTATTTAATGAATAAATTCAAACGCATCGCTTTAATTTGATCAAAAATTAGTGCGCAAAATATATGACCAATAACTTGTACAATTTGGTGATATAGAAAATGTTGTTTTTCGCAAGGAACCAAAACTTTAACTTTGCGCAATGATAAAAAAAAAATTGTTAAAGCATTCATCAGTTGCTGTGAAAACTATTGACGTCGGCGATTGTAATATAATCATTTGATCAAAATGAAAAAGAAAAACATTGCTGTGCCTAGCCTTTTTCAACATACTAAATGGGGGGAACATTTCCAACTGGGAATATGCACCTCCCCCTTCTCTCCCCCTTATTCCTTTTGATTTGCCCCAGTGGTGACCCTAGAAAATATCCCTATAAAGTTGATATATTAAAATAATAAATTAAGAGTCAAAAATAGCATTTTTTATTGAAATCTTTAATTTTTGTGCAATTTTCTTTATTTTCGAAAAATACCTGCACTTTTTGAGAAAATTCTTCCAATTTTCGTAAAATATCTTTCATTTTCGTAAAAATTCCTTCAATTTTTTTGCAATTTCCTTCAATTTCGGGAAATTTTCTACAAATTTTGAAAACTTGTTATCAATTTTCGGGAATTTCCTATAATTTTCGTAAAATATCCTTCATTTTCATAAAATTTGCTTCAATTTTCGTGATTTTCTTCATTTTGGGGAAATTTTCTTCAATTTCTAAGAAGTTGTTTTTAATTTTCAGGAAGTTTGCTTTAAATTTGGTAAAATATCTTCATTTTTGTAAAATTTGCTTCAATTTCCGTGCAATTTCTTTCATCTTATGGAAATTTCTTCACTTTTTGAGAAGTTTTCTTCATTTTGGTAAATATTATATGATATTCAAGAAATGTTGCCAAGTCTTTACCATATTTCCTAAAATCATACGCACTCCCGTCCTCCTCCCCCGCTATACCTTTACATATAGTTTTTGGACCGTGAGAAGAGACTCATTTTGTAGGTTTGTTAGGACAAATTACGATATCCCCTCCCCCCCCCTCCTCCATGCCCTCCTCTCATCCATCCTCGCAATGTCAAATATCATCATATGCCGCTGGAAAATGTTTTTAAATGTATGAAAATGTAACATTCAAATACTGCACAGACTTTATTGATTGTGTGGAGAAGATACATTCTTTCTGCATCAGTTGCCCCCCCCTCCCCCACTACAGAGTTATTAAGGAAGGCTATGTTGCTGTGAGTTGTATTTACAGGTGCCTGACAGCAACTTGCATATAAATATGACATTAAATCTTAAATTGTAATAAATGTTGTCAACTGGCACTCTCTTTTGGTAAGTGTTCTGATGTAATTCTTTCTGTTCCCCTGAGTATTATCTTTTCAAAGTGCTTTTATGTTGGTGTTTTTCCTAGTGATTGGAGAACTGCAAATATCACTCCTATTTAAAAAAGAGTGTACACACTTTGCCTTGTAATTGTAGGTCAGTGAGTCTGACTAGTGTTGTGTGCAAGGTCATGGAGTCCATTGTTGAGGATATTGTACGAGATCATTTACTGGTCACTGGTCAATGGTTTGTTGAATTTGTCCCAGCATGGGTTCTTACCTAAGAGGTCTTGTGTTTCTAATTTATTGGAGTTTCTTGATGATGTTACTAAACTAGTTAATTCCGGTCATAATGTTGATGTTGTCTATTTAGATTTCCAAAAAGCATTTGATAAGGTTCTATTAGGCAGGCTCATGATGAAAACAAGAGCACTTGGTGTTGAGGGAAAGTGCGCCAGTTGGATATATTCTTGGTTAGTTGACAGGTCACAAAGGGTTGTTGTTAATGGAGAAGTATCTCCATGGAAGAAGGTTAAAAGTGGTGTTCGTTAGGGTTCTGCATTAGGTCCGCTTCTTTTCTTAATCTTCATTAATGATATTGATGTTTCCTTTGGATCCAGGAGTTTTAAATTTGCTGATGACACTAAGCTGTACAGGATTGTTGATAATGCTAGGGATTCTTCACTTTTGCAAGCTGATCTGTATAAGTTAGTTTTTTGGTCCCAAACATGGCAGATGTCATTCAATGTTGATAAATGCAAAGTTATTCATTTTGGTCAGAACAATTTGGCTTTTGATTACTGCAAGAATGGTCCAAATCTTGGCTGTGTTGATCAAGAAAGGGATCTAGGTCTTGTCATTACTAGCAATCTGAAACCTTCTAAACAGTGTGCTTCAGCAGCTGTAACGGCAAATAGGATGCTTATTTTGATCAGAAAGAATTTATTTTTGTTTTCTTTGTAGAGAGGTTATTAATTTGTTTAAGCACTTAGTCAGGTCTCACCTTGAGTATGCTATTCAGGCTTGGAGTCACTTTTATGAGAAGGATAAGTTCATTTTGGAGCAGGTTCAGCGAAGAGCCACTAGACTTATTCTCGAAGTAAGAAATCTCCCTTAGGATGCTAATTCTTGGTTTGACCATGCTTGAGTTGAGAAGAGTACGTGGCGATATGATTCAGGTTTTTAAGTTCCTATCTGGTAGTGATGCTTTGACTTCCTGTTATTTCTTGCATTTTCAGAAAACCCTCATGTGACACGTGGTAACAGTTTGAAATTGACCAAAGAGTTCTCACGGATAGATATTCAGCGTTTTAACTTTTCGCAAAGAGTTGTTAATGAGTGAAATGTTTTGCCTGAGTGGGTAGTTAGCTCCAATTTTGTTCACAATTTCAAAATCAACATTGATAAGTTCTTTATTAAGTCTGGTCGTCTTCGATTTTTTGTGGTGGTGGTGGTGTTAGTTTGGGCTTTGTATGGGTGACTAACCTTTCTTAACACTTAATCTTTTTAGGTTATTCATGCTCACGTCACACTTACCATTCCATAACTACAGGGGTAAATGGTGAAAAGTGATCAATAGCTCTGTGACCTTTGACTTTTTGACCCCAGAGTCTACTGGACACAAACTCATGTACAAAGGAATCATGGTACAACACAAGGTTGGTTTAGGTGTTGTACTTTTTGAGTTTAAAATGGCGCAAAATGTTGCATAAAAACACTTATTTAATTTTTGACCCATGACCTTTGACCTTTTGACTTCCAATTATTCTTAATCTTTGTTAGAATGTTTAATCCTACCCACCTATGCAATTTGCAAAGATACCAAGTAATTCCTTCAAAATATACAGCTATCACCAAAAACTTGTTTCATTTGACCTGCCTGTGACCTTTAAGCTTTGTACCACAAAACCTTGGAGACATGAGTTCCAGGCCAGGGGTACCCGCCACCAATTTTGCTTTATGTGTGTATTTACAGTTTATGAGTTCGAAGAGACATAAAATTAATAATAATAATAATAATAATAATAATAATAATAATAATAATAATAATAATAATAATAATAATAATAATAATAATAATAATAATAATAATAATAATAATGATAATAATAATGATAATAATAATAATAATAATAATAATGATGATAATAATAATAATAATAATAATAATAATAATAATAATAATAATAATAATAATAATAATAATAATAATAATAATAATAATAATAATAATAATGATAATGATAATAATATTAATAATAATGATATAATAATAATAATAATAATAATAATAATAATAATAATAATAATAATAATAATAATGATAATAATAATAATAATAATAATGATAATAATAATAATAATAATAATAATAATAATGATAATAATAATAATAATAATAATAATAACAATAATAATAATAAAAATAATAATGATAATAATAGTAATAATAATAATAACAATAATAATAATAATAATGATAAAAATAATGATAATAATATACAGTTCTTATAAAGCGCAACACACACTAAAGTCTCATTGCGCTGAAAAAACAAATAAAATGAAAGAGGGGGAAAATAGGGAAACAACTCATTGATGTGAGAAAAGATGTGTTTTCGAAATGTGAAACGAACGATGACCATATGACTTTGTAAAAACAAGGATGTACGAGCGATAACTTAGAACTAGAGCGTAGACGGCGAGTCGGGGTGTACATGTGGATAAGATCCTGTAAGTAAGTGGAGCAACCTTCACGTGCCGAACTAGTGTGTTGTCCGTCGGGTATGTGAGAAGTGTCTGGGTAATGAGTATGTGTCATAGTTTGTAAGGTATGCGGTCCGCCCGAGTACGTGTTCAAAGGAGAATGTACGTTAGACGAATTTTGTCTCTGGTTAGTGAGTCCTGAAAACAACAGAGTGATTGCCGTCGCCCAAAAAATGAAAGGCTATGATAGGCAGTTTATACTTGATTGTATGAACCAACAAGGCATGTGTCCTAACGTCATCATGAACGGATCGAAAATGATGAGTATCGAGCTGAAAGGAAAAGCCAAAAACAAGAGAAAAGAAAATGTCATTACAGGGTCTTCTTATGGTGTTATCAATCAAGTCGGATTCTTTAAAGATCGACTGCATTGGTTCTAAAAACGCTGTGCTTCATCCAAAACCTTTGCGAATGTTGTTCCAGTTGATAGTGCGATCGTTCTCTTTGTCGATTCGAGCTCTGGTAGTGACAAAAAGCTCGGGCGAGACGGACAGAGGTGATTCTGGTTCGTTATGAGGATTATGAAAAGTTTCTTTCTCAGCCAAGGAACCAACTCCCTACTTCCGCTTCCTTGAGGCATCTTGATATGGATTACGTTAATGTCGTTGTTTCCGTTCTTCACGAAGGTGGTCTTTGACTAGGACGATGGTGCTTATAAGAAGATGAACGCCCATTTCTTCTCTCCGCATGAGTGTACTGTCTTGTCCTGCAAAGCCTGTCACCAGTTGTTCTTTGACACTTTTGATAAGTTTATGCAAAACATTGACGACATCCTCCTCCTGGTTGGCTAGTCGAGTAATTCTCTCTCGTCAAAACGCCAAATTGAAAACGATAATGTAAAACTCCATATGCCGTCTCGAACGGTTAACACGTTTGTTTTGATAAGCAGTGGACAATGGTCGACACAGTTATGATAATTTAAGCAATCTTTTTTTGTAAAGGTAATCCACCAAGGTATCGATCAAGCATTGCAATAGGTCGCACAGGTCGTACAATTCATATCTTTACATTCATTGATGAAATGTCCAATGTGATCCTCCATAAAAAAAGATGACGTGTTTGATGGCTTCAGATCGAAAACGCTGGAATTGACGTCTCCGAATTTTGTCGATGTGAAAACATTTCTTTACTGTAACATCCTCGCCTTCGCTCCAACTTCCTGATTACCCACTCCGACTTACTCTCCAACATTGTACTGTTATAGTATGTCGAATTGGTCTAGCTCCGGAGGCAAATCAAACCCTACTCGAGTCACCATTTTGTCCACTTCATGAGCATAGACATCCCATTCTTCCGTGTTCATTTCTTTTTCATAGTTAGGTTCTGAAATATCCCATTGTTCCATAGCAATTTGAGCAATCTAGTATTGGGCTCCAGCCTCATCTACGGTGGCGGATGTATGGAATTTATCAGCGTGGCGTTTTTTCTCGTTAATGTCGATAATGGTTACCTGTGTTGATTGGGTGATACACCAGGCGCTAGATCTAATGTAGATTTGCCTATGAAGATCATATGATGATCCGAGAAAGGAACATAGCAGATAAAAGATGATACCATGTATTTTGATCAATCAGAGTGGACACATAAAAAAGGAGCATAGCTATGTATGCACGCGAATGTATGTGTCGTGTTGTGTGAGAATGGTTTAGAACCGTGCGGCTCATCTGTCTACTTCCTCGTCATTGTGACTTTCCTCGTCATGGCAACATTTATCTTCCTATTTATGGGCATCATCATGTCCTCCTGCCAAATTGAAAGCAACGAGGTAAATCTCTGATATACCTTCTCAAAAGTATGGTTAGGGGACATCGTCACTTTGCCTTCGGTATAACAAAACTCTTCCGTGAAAGGTGTGGATCTTGGAGGTCCATCACGGCTTTTGGGGAATATGCTTTTCTAAGATATCCCACTTCATGGTGTGATCACTCTCAAGTTCTGAATTCAAATGAAAAACTGGAACAGTTTTATAGATTCAACTACGACAACCAGACCTCAATAAGCTATCCTACGGATATTGTATTTCAGTTTTAGGCATATGCCAGGGAAAGCACATGTAAGTCACAATGACTTGTTTTCAGTGTGTACCCGATGCAATTGCCAGAATAGAAAGTGGATGAGCACCGGGTGGATGAGTACACTGCGAGAGCAGTGTTAAGAGAACCAGGCAGGGGGTGAAACTCCTACCATCGGTACCGACGGCTTTACGTCCCCTCCAAAGGATGGTGAGCGCCACCCAACCATTGACCATTTTTCACAAAGGTCGAATGGGGGAGAAGGTGTAATGCAGAAGACAAACCTCTGGGCTTGATGTCAGCGTATATCGTTCTGCATATCTGTGAAAGATTCGCTACTTAAATCGCCGTTGGACTCGAACCTGGTACCTCCAGCATCTCAGTCGTACGCTCAGCCATCTGAGATACCTGCCTCCCTATTAAACCTACCTACCTGCCTATTAACCCTTACTCTACCAGCACTCTTTTGAAAATGCGCTCGGGAGGCGGGGCCAAAGACGGGGCACCCAAAACGGCGATAATATCGCCGCGTGGTAGAGTAAGGGTTAATCAAGGCGTGATTATTGAAGGGTCCTCTGTCTTCCAGGCAGAAAAGTCGGGCCCCTTCGGCTTTCTGGGCCCGCTGGGCCGCCCACCGGGATCATGCTGCCTATATTTTCGGGTTGGCGCATATGTCGCGGGTTGATTAACCCTTACTCTACCAGCACTCTTTTGAAAATGCGCTCGGGAGGCGGGGCCAAAGACGGGGCACCCAAAACGGCGATAATATCGCCGCGTGGTAGAGTAAGGGTTAAACCCGTCATCTCCCTACAAGGGTAGAAGGAGGAAAAAAGAGCTATCGTGGCTGCCTCCTACAGTACTCTGCGCTGACTTGGGCAGGTACGACTACCCTTGACCACCTTCGTTATTCCTTAACCGTTAACAAACATATTTTAGGAGGGTTGTGAGCACACATTTTACAATTTACATACCCAGCGGGGTTAGGCGCCACCACAGGCTATTAAAACTAACGGTGGGTTTACCTCATCTCGCTAACCTATGGGAAGCGGTCTTCTACGGTACAGAAGACCTACCCAAAACGCCCTAACAACGCCCCTGGGAAAAACGAAAGAGTCCTATTTGTGCTGTATAGCTGCCTCCTACTACTCACGGCCATCCCACTGGACGTGTTCGAATTATCCGAAGATATACAATCTCTGATATAAACATTCAAGATATCAGCTGCAAAGTCGCACAAGCTATGTATAGTGAATTTTCAGTTCAATAGGATAGGTGTGGCTCGGCCAAAATCATTTCGAAGAAAAGTTTTACTTGTGGCGAAATAGGGCATACTTGCGATACAGCGACATATTGCCGTATTTTCACCTTGTAACCATCCTAACTAATGGGTTTACGATGCTTTTTGTGATGAAATTTCTCACCGACAAATTACAATCACATATTTTATGAGCAAAACTTCATGTTCGTGACATGCGTAATGGGTATGCATGCAAATCCTGCTAATTTGTTATTAACATCAAGATATGAAGATCAATAAAATAAATATCAATAAATATATTACATTTTAAAACGTATATGCAGAAAACATCGTGAAATAAGAACACATCATCGTAAGATATAAACACACCATCGAGAAATTTAAAAACACTATTGTGGAATATGAACACAAAATCGTGAAATATATAGGCTCATCATCCAATGTTATATCATCGTGAAATATTTGACATTGACGCGAAACATATTTAGATCATCAAATATCATTACATAGTGATCATGCAATTTTACATCTCCATGAAGCAAATTAGCTTAAGCATTGGATAATTTCACAAAGTCATATAACAGTGCACCATGTAAAATGTGAACCCTTTGGCGCTTCATATATATACTTCTGCATAAGTCACGTTTGTTATTTTATCATTTTTAAATTAGGTTATATGTAAAACACCCAGATGACATTCATTTGAATTTAATTGAATTGTCTTTTTGAGATTGGTAGAAATATTCATCCGAATCGAATACTTTCTTTGCAAGATATCTTTAGTTGAATATTTTTTTGTAGATAAGAGCAGTATATATTTGAGGTTGTACAAAAGAAATTGTTATTATCGTAAAAGGATACATAATGGGTCTTACTTGTTCTTCTGCTACGACAGATTCATAGTTATTTGTATTTTTTTACGCAGTACTTTAGTTTCAAAAGCTCAAGGAAACGTCATATTTTTACTTGAGAATAGCTAATCTTTGATGATTTTGACAAAAGATTTTTCTATTAAAATATCTTTTCGAGCGTGGTAAAAATGTATCATACTGGAAATCATTTACAAACTTGCCACGTATCGAAGGCTGTGAGTATTTCTATATTGGTTCTACTTTTAAGGTGCCACCTTACAAGATCGTTTGAAAACATCACAATTGGTCTAATCCTGGCAAATAGCTCTCTTCGTACCTTCAATCCGTCGATAGATATTGCATTTTTGACAGTCAGAGAAGGTGTGGTGAATGGAAATTACGTTAATTTTTCTCTTTCTTATATCTTACGAACAACTGCTCTTGATAGATGTCAATACTCTACTCCAAAATCAGGACCCGCCATGGCTGCCGAATTACATTACGTTGACAAAGTATATGCTTACTTGGGTCATTACTGCAGCAACGAAGTTATAGGAATTGCAGATTTAGCTAGATCGTGGAACATGCCCGTATTAACAATTGCAACGTCTTCAGATCTTGATAATAAGAACAGATTCGAGACATTGACAAGAACCTCATTGAGACTGGGAGCAGTTGGGCATTTTGTGATCGATATTTTCCAGCGTTTTAAGTGGCAAAGATGTGCTTTGATCTATCCATTTCTATCATATTACACACTAATTCATACCTCAATAGCTGATAAATTGACTGAAGTTAACCTAACAACATTTGCGTTTGTATATGATAGCTACAATGACATGGAAACACTGATGTCTTCTGTATCTTCTGTCGCAAGAGGTATGCATTTTTAAGAATCATATCACCCAATGCATGTTTATCCGCAAAGAAACAAACATTTGCAGCGGAGGCTGGATCTGCCTCTTTGTAGATATCGCTACGCCATTGCATCAAATTCCGAGAATAAAATCAAGGAAGATTGTCTTCTTATTTAACCATAGGTGCCTTTTTCCGAAGAATATTGGGTGTGGTTCTAAACAACATGTAGCGTTCGTATCCCTTGCGTATAGATAATTTGATATAATACATCAAACTTAACGCAACAATTTTATCAACGCAAGATGTAACATTGAAAGCAAAATGTAATATCAACGAAAATAGTTGATATGTATTCATACGTTTTACGTAAAATGTAATAATTCTGAACGCAAAATGTGATATATTTTAACGCAAATTGTAAAAACTAAATGGTGGAAACGTAAATAACTTTGATGGCGTGCATAGCTGTGTTTGTGTGGATCGGTATAAGTGTGTGGTATTGTTCCTCAGATTGATCAAACCCATCATGGCAGCATGGCACTTTTGAATATCATCAGACGTTTATAATAATATGGACATCTAACATAAATAGTGCATTTAGCCCCGCCCACGCGGTAACATTCAATAACTAAGCACATAAAGAAATGTTATAATCATGAACTAAATATGGTATTTTAATAGTACAGATCTGAAGATCTCGGTTTCTCAGACTTTCTTAGCGAATTAACATTTGGTTCCGTCTCCCTTTTAAATATCGATAAGGTACATTCCAAGAGTATCATTTTTACAAATACTCTTTAACTCTTATAAGACTACCGTTGATTCAAATGGAACAACACTTTCTGGAAATATGGCCTTTAGAGGAATCTTTCATAAAACTCCGCACTTCTAATGTTCTGTGCATAATCTGTAGATTATATATAGGATACAAATGTATCCTACATAGCAACATCGCACTCAATCGTTCTTGATGTATCGTATTTTCAATCAGGCGATATATCCGTGCACGCAGATATTCGTATATTACGACCGCTTCAATTACAGCCTGGTGTCCAAGCTAGTCTGCTAGAATCAGAGTTCATATGTGTACATGTTACATAGGAAACTCAAATTGTCAAATTTTCGAACTTATATTACAGTTATATTTCATTAAATTAATATTATTTCATGTTACGAAAGGTTCTTGAGCTTCCTCTAAATGCTGGCCCATCCAAGTCTTATTAAAGAATGCATGCTTGTGGGATAATCAGTGAAGATATGCACTCTCAAATACCGACTTTGGACATGCAGGGTAACGCATGAATGCATCATGAAATTAACGTTAATATTATTATTATTGTTATTATTATATGCAATCCTCGTGGTAAATAAATGGTGAAATCGTGCAGTAACTACGTTAGCTCTAAGCTTATGAAGCTAACAATTATTACTTAATATTGTAAACCAATTATAATGCCATTACAAATTGGAGAGATAAAGGGGACGAAATCCTACGAATTCGGCAAATTGGTGTTAGCAATGAATATGACATACTTTTACTTGGCATCCTGAACCACCAAGCACAAAATAAGATAATCAATGGCAAAAGTAAATCGTGAACTAAATCCTTGCAAAATGTTGGAAATTGGATATAATGTTTGGAGCAATTTTCAAATGAAAAGTACATGTATTGGAAGTTCGATAATATGCATTAATTATGTAAAATGACAAGTGCCCTTCTTCCATAATCCATAAGTGCAAGTGTATAATAGTTCTCATCATTGCTATTTGAAACGGAATCTAATTCCACGGAACATTTAGTTACAGCAAGAAACGTCCTTGGTTATACAGGCTCCTTACCCAGTTAACCCTAATACAAGCACTCACCAATGTGAGGAACACGGCGGTAGTAAGCCACAAACACATGGCCAACCACCCTTTCATTTGCAGTAATGACTGTTTTTATTTCCACAGTTATCATCATTTCAGCAAAAGGCAACGTGGTTAGAGAGGTCATGCTTGCTGCGTACCGTCTGGGCCTCATTAATGGAGATTACGTTTTTTTCAACATTGAACCTTTTAAAAATGTCAGATCATTTGGTAATCACAAGTGGAATCAGGTAAGCCTACTGTCATAACACCGTTGGAAGCTTACAAAATGTCATATATTTGATACTTTTATACAGCGATTTGGTAAAAGATAGTACAACTAACGCCGTTATCATAATTAC
This sequence comes from Chiridota heheva, assembly GCA_020152595.1. Classification (NCBI taxonomy): domain Eukaryota; kingdom Metazoa; phylum Echinodermata; class Holothuroidea; order Apodida; family Chiridotidae; genus Chiridota; species Chiridota heheva. The sequence goes on from JAIGNY010002621.1 coordinate 861,130, forward strand.
CTATCCCTGGGATATTGACTGATTTTTATTGCGGATTTTAGATATATTTGATTTTTTTCTCTTCAGAATTATAGATTTTTCTTGCTCATTTATATAACTGTTGTATTTGGTGTGACCTATGGGGCTAAAAATTGTTAACAGATTTAATTAGAAGATACATAATGCTGTCTGTATGTGGATCATGAAGACTACTAAACTAACTCCAGAGTGTTCTTTATTACACATTATTCTACCAACTTGAACTCTGAGATTTACTCGACAACTGTATTACCTTCGGGGCTAATTTAAAGGTCCATTGGTATACCAATAACGGGGAAAATTTGAAGTGTGTATGAGTGGGTAGGTAAGTGGGTGGGTGGATGGGTAAGTAGGTGGGTGGGTAGGTGGGTGGGTGGGTAAACAGGTGGGTGGGTGGGTGGGTAGGTGAGGGGGGTGGAATAATGTAAAAATGATTATGTGGAAGGTACCATCACGAGTGCTTGCGGTGGGACCAAGACAAAATCATTGAACGGCTTACGTTGTTAGGATTTTTATTTTTTTATTAACATTCACCCAGTCCTATCCCCTCTCCGCCGTCTTTTTACAAACAACGTCCATCGGAGCGTGCATATATGAAATGTGTCGCTACTATGACTAGGTTTTGTTTATCAGATAAACACAGTTCCTTTCTTGTTACCTTTCTTTTTCTCTTTGGGGCCCTGGTGCCACTCATTGCATGAAAAATCTTAACACCCGAGGTAGGTAAATTAAGTTACCCATAATCTGCCATATTTTTAGAATAATGTTGTTTCAAAAACCATAATTTATTAGAAATTACTTTGTAATCAAACCATTTTCGTGTGTGTGTGTGTATGTTGACAAACAGACTGTTTTTAATTTACTGTATTGCAGGGAGATGAAAATGATGAAATTGTAAAGAAAGCATTTGAGGCTTTACTAACAATACGTTTATATGAGCCTACCACAGAGAAGTATCATGACTTTCAAGCTGAGCTCAGAAAGAGAGAGGAAGAAGACTATCAATTTATCAGAACTGACCCTGAAGATGTAAGATCTTTTTATATTTCCAACGATAAATATGCACGTTCTATATTGCATATAAAACGTTATTGAGATGAAGATTGGGATGTGTAATCTGGGAATGCAACTATCTTACATCCGCTTCCTCTAATTTTACGTGTAATTTTCTAAAACTATGGTAGCCCCAATCTTACAGCCTCTAACAATGAACACTTTTTTTTTGCATTTTTTGAGTCTTCATTATTTGTGGCAAATTATGAAGATTAAGAAAATACAACAAAAAAGTTTTCGTTTGGTTTAAGTACTTTCAAACAAACTACAAGTGTGTCTCATATCCATTTGTGGTGATAACATATCTTTAAACCATAAGCTATGAGCCTTTAAGTTGTCTTCTATTAATATATACCATGAAACATTTTCTTCAGCGGGGGAGAGGAGTTTATCAACTATGAGTTTCTGTTCGTATTTTTACTTACAGACTAATTTTTTCGGAACTGCTTTTCACGAGGCTGTTATATTATATTCTCTGGCTGTCAATGAGACTCTAGCCGAAGGAGGTGACATACGAGATGGACGAGCCATGATAAAGAAGATGTGGAATAGGACATTTGAAGGTTGTTTTGTATATATTATTATTAAAATTCTTATGCATTATTTGTAGATAGTAGATACGAAATTAGCTAAACCAAAAAAAAAAAAAAATAGTGAAACAAAAATACCATTACATAATCGACTATAGATTCACCATTTCCAAGAATTTATGCAGGTCTTATTATGCAAATTTTAACGTGAGTGGACAGACATTTCAATTTATGATAAATAAATGTTACTTTTTCATTCTCTGCGATTTTTTAAAGCGCTCATTCCTACAAAGAAACACATGAAGACTTTATCTCTGTCAAACAAAATTCTTCAACATTTATCAGTCATAAATCGAAAAGGAAATATTTAGAATTATCTTACATGTAGTTTATTAAGCACAAAAGAAATATCAACACTAATAATACTCACTTACTCATGCCTTGTAACACTTGCCAGTGCATAGGCCATCGAGAACTCCTTTCCATCTCACACGGTTTGAGGCTGTATTCTCAACTGCACACCATTGATGTCCAGCTGCTTTAATCTCTTTCTCCATATCTCTCCTCCAAGTGTTCTTTTTCCTTGGAAATTCCATGATAAGGCTTGCCTTACACTAATAAAAGCCAGGGTTTAAATGCTGTAAGCTTTTAAAAGACTACCCCCGTGCATTCTCCATTTCGTATGTATGATAGTGACCAATTAAGGAAACAAATTGGTGTACTAGCTATGTAGGTATTTGATTTCTTTTAGCAGTTATCGCATTTTAAATATTTCCATAGTGTGTTGAAAATTTACCTTGCAGTTTACAGTGTGATCAAATCCAAATCCAAATCCAACAAATCTTCGGAGGCGTTGTACAACAAGCATTAACAGTGACACAAGTAATATATACAATATCTAACAAGATGGCAATCCACAGATTTGCTGACCTTATCGCCTTTGCTACATATAATTTGTAAAATGATAAATATTTTTGCAAAAAAACATGATATAAAATGTATCATTTCATATCAATTACTTGACCTCGACCTTCGACCTTTAAATGAAATGTCCCATTATGTGCGAGACAACACAATAACATCACCAACCCACCAAGTAACATTACCCACCAAGTGCCAAACCAATATCACTGACGCTTTACCTAGGAAGCGAGACAGAAAATGTACTATTCGAATCAATCATTTGACCTCTGACCTTTAAGTGGCACATCCCGTTATATGTGAGACAAAACTCTGCACCCGTCCACCAACCCACCAAGTAAAAACTCTACCAACCAATCAAAGATGAATACAATAGCAATTACTTTGACTTTTAAGTAACATGTCTCATTTTGTACGGCACACAACCCTATATTACCTCAGCCTACCGTCCACCAACCCAATATCACTTACGGATATTTCCGGGAAGCACGACACACATTGTACTATTTCTAATAAATTATTTGACCTCTGAGAGACCTTTACGGTACATGATCCACCTTGTGCGGGACATAATTTGACATCACTCCACACCATCCCACCAAGTTTCAACTTTCTAGCTTTTACGAATTTCTCTGGAAATGTGACATCAAAGTTTGTACTCTCAAACACCCATGCATACGCACACACACTCACCCACACATATACACACACTCACACACACAAGTAAGTACAATACCCTATCGACATATATACTATATGCTGCCATAAGGTAAAAATACAAATAATCCCTGGCAGAAGGTAGAAGCTTTGTTAAATAGGATCACTTAAACTTATCAATCAGGCATGTTTTTAAGTTTAAATAAATCAACAGGGGGAGTGTTCTTAATTTCAGTTAATAAATTGTTCCACCATGTTGAGCCCACAACTCCAAAAGAGCGACCAGCAAATGTCTTACGTCGAGCAAATTGAATCTGAAGCCTTTGGTATATGACATTCGATCTCATATCCAGATCACTTCTTGACAATTCCACTAGCAGATCTTTAAAATATTGTGGTTATTTTGTGTTCAGACATATATATACCAAGGCGAATACTGTATGCTGAGTTCGTGATATAATCGGAAGCCAATGTAGTGTTTTAATGCATTACTTAGTACTGTTATATTTCTGTTTATTTAGGATGGTATTTGCTGCAATGTTTTGCATTCTTTGGAGCTTAATTAATTCGCAATATGGTTATTCTATATAAAAAATAGCGTTAACATAATCCAAATGTGAGAGCACCATGCCAGACATGCAATCTGAACGGTATTGTCGAATCTCTTCGATCTTATGTATACTCCACATCGCTGTTCTGCATTTGTTTGTCTCTTGAAAGACATATGATCGTCAACCCATGTTCCCAAGCACTTTATTTAGTGTGATCTTTTTATCATTTTACCATTTACAATGATTTTTTCCAGCTTGCTTCTCAGCAGTTGCGTTCAAGATCCTAGTTGAATAAACTCCGTTTTCAATTAATCCATTTTTAACTTATTGGCATCCATTATTCCAGCCATTCTTTAAGATATTTAATGAGTTCTTCAAGGATCCGAATTTCGATTCTCTCTCCCGAGTTAACCTTATGACTGTAGGATCATCAGCCAGTTTTAAGGCATGGCCATCAGCAAAGCCATGCAAATAAACTCCTTCAGGAATCACTTTCTGTATTGTGCTTGCGTATCATGAATACAGAAGCGGTCCAGCACAGATTTCTTGTTGAAATGAAAATGGAAGCATACGATGACTCGAATACTTCCCACTAACACTAACAACACAATCCCTAAGCCTAAGCTAATTGTCAAACAAATCAAACTAAAACTGAATCCCTCATACCAAACTTTGCAGAAAGCACCCCCCGCAGTATATTATGATCCACGGTATCGAATGCGGCGCTTGCAATGAGAAGTGTAACTTTCTGATTTTCCATATTTCATAAAATATCATGAAGTAGTTTAACAAGTGCCGTTTCACAGTTATAGTTACAGCGATACGCCGACTGATAGTCAGACATAAGATAATATTGTCTACAGTGTGGGTTCACAGTGTGGGTTCACAGTGTGGGTTCACAGTGTGGGTTCACAGTGTGGGTTCACAGTGTGGGTTCACAGTGTGGGTTCACAGTGTGGGTTCACAGTGGGTTCACAGTGTGGGTTCACAGTGTGGGTTCACAGTGTGGGTTCACAGTGTGGGTTCACAGTGTGGGTTCACAGTGTGGGTTCACAGTGTGGGTTCACAGTGTGGGTTCACAGTGTGGGTTCACAGTGTGGGTTCACAGTGTGGGTTCAGAATGTGGGTTCAGAATGTGGGTTCAGAGTGTGGGTTCACAGTGTGAGTTCAGAGTGTGGGTTCACAGTGTGGGTTCGCAGTGTGGGTTCACAGTGTGGGTTGAGAGTGTGGGTTCACAGTGTGGGTTCACAGTGTGGGTTCACAGTGTGGGTTCAGAGTGTGGGTTCACAGTGTGGGTTCAGAGTGTGGGTTCACAGTGTGGGTTCACAGTGTGGGTTCACAGTGTGGGTTCACAGTGTGGGTTTACAGTGTGGTTCACAGTGTGGGTTCACAGTGTGGGTTCACAGTGTGGGTTCACAGTGTGGGTTCACAGTGTGGGTCCACAGTGTGGTTCACAGTGTGGGTTCACAGTGTGGGTTCACAGTGTGGGTTCAGAGTGTGGGTTCACAGTGTGGGTTCACAGTGTGGGTTCACAGTGTGGGTTCACAGTGTGGTTCACAGTGTAGGTTCACAGTGTGGTTCACAGTGTAGGTTCACAGTGTGGGTTCACAGTGTGGGTTCACAGTGTGGGTTCACAGTGTGGGTTCACAGTGTGGGTCCACAGTGTGGGTTCACAGTGTGGGTCCACAGTTTGGGTTCACAGTGAGGGTTCACAGTGTGGGTTCACAGTGTGGGTTCACAGTGTGTGTTTACAGTGTGGGTAGTACTGCCTTTTCTACCACGTTTGACTAATCAATAGAAATGGTAGGTTTGATACGGATCTATAATTGTTAGCCACCAATTCTAGACCAGGCTTTTTCAGTAATGGTCTAATTATAGCTGTGTTCCATTTACGAGGAAAAGTACCTTGTCCTAATGAGGTGCGCACTTCTAAATGCTGGTAACACTCCAGGTAACACAAATTTAAGGAATTACAGGAATTTAGTAATATGAATTTAATGTCTGTACTATATCAATTTCACAGGATTTGCACTGCATCTTCATAATGATTCTTTCTACATCCTCCTCAAGTAGTAGATCGGTTAACAATTCTGGTTTGTAGGTGTCATTAAGTTATCATGGGTATATTGTATCTTATCAATAACAAATTCAGCAATCTCGTTTGCCCACTCCCACTTAGGTTTTCCTGGAGGCAAAGCAGCCTCACCCTTCGTCCTAGTTCAATTTTCAACCTATTTACATAATTCCTTGATATTTTCCTTGCACTGAGCAATCTTGTCTGATAGTATATTCTTCCTTGTCTTTCTCATCTGTTTCTAAATTATTGGAAACATCGTTTGCTTAATTATTGAGATGAGCTATAAGATGCACTTTACGAGAAGTGCTTTTTCATCTGCTCGTGTACCTTACACTCTAAATGAATGAATTTTTTTTTCTTATTTGAAAAAAATACATAAAGAATTGTTTTTGATCTGCAATTATGACATCACACTTTACACTGCAAAATTACTTTACAACACACTGGTAAAATCCTTTAAATGCAACAACTCATAAAACGGAATAAGATATCAACATGTTTTTTTTTTATATTTCTTTTGTTTCTTTAATAGTCCTGTATCATATAAAAAAAGGTTCCATTAATGAACTTTATTGAATGATCTCGCAGGATTTTTGTAAAGGGATATCGTTCTAGAGGTTGCAATCACTATTGTAGGAATTAGTCATCATCGGAACAACTTTAACTTTCGTGTATTATACTTTCATGTGATTTGGAATCAGATTTTATAATGATGTGTTACCATAAAGATCGTTTCTTACGTAACTATCAATCATATTGTTAATTGTGAGATATCGTAAGATAAAAGAAAAATGAAGATTGTGGGGACACGACTTCTAGTAGGGGGCACTGCCCAAGTCCTCAAAGTCTGTAGATAGCATTAGTGAGCCAAAAACAACCAAATTAAATAAGCACTTCGTTTTCAAAATAAAAACTTTTGTCTTTTTCGGAAAAGTGTGTGCGTGCGCGTGTGAGGTGTGTGTGTGTGTGGGGAGGGGGTTGCACGTTCCCCATTGGCACCGATTTCTACACCTATGCTTAGGGTCGTCATCAGTGACATACAATATGATCGTCGTCAACTTGATCTGTTGAATAATTGTATGGAGAGCTGACATTCTAAAATGGCAGTTTTTTTTATATTATATATTATCGAATTTCATAATAATCCATGTTCCAGACGAGAAAAAGTACAAGTAAGTTAATACTGCCTAGTCAAGTTCCTTCTGTTTTTCGCTTTACTGCAATCGTTGCATTTCATTTCTACTCATCCTTTCTTAAGCGATGAAATAGACGAATCACTTCTTGTTTGTTCATCTAATCCATCTTTGGCAAACTATTTTCTTAGTCGTTAATTCCAATAGTGCCCTAGTTGTTTAGATTTTGATTTCTCTGTTTTGCTATTTCTTCAACCGTTAGATAATGCAAAGACATGTATAATTTATAATATGATAAATTTATTCCTCTTGTCGTGAGCGCACTTCACTTTTGATATAAATTGTATTACTTACTAACCTTGACTCATCTCTTGTTTTACTAGTTATCATGCATTGCTCCTTATTCCATTATTTGATTATGATGTTGGCTATTTCGTATATTGTAAATATTTTCAAATTGGCACGACTGTTTATTTGATTTACCAGATGTACTCTCTAATAATTGATCTCAACAACATGTACCATTTTTCTTTGTTAATTGCTGATTGCCAAAGTAATAGTAATTTAAAATCGCTCTTTACTTAATACAGGAGTATCAGGCCCAATAACGATCAACAGTAACGGTGATCGAGACGCGGATTATTCACTGTGGGATATGACAGATACAGAGAACGGAATATTTAATGTTAGTACTTTCCCTTATTAGAAATCAAAAGTATAGCTGGTTACACGATGTCATTGAAAATAAGGCGGTTTAGCTTACGGAAGTTACAAATGTACCACTTTTGCGGAATCGAATTTGTTGCGTTTCTTCCCTAAGCCTCTTACAAACATCGAATGTATGTACTTCGAGAATGTAATTTGGTCATGCCTCAGAAAAGAAATAGTTCCTCTTCTATCATTTTCACTTCTCTCAGGTCATTTTTGATTATCAAGGAACAAAAAGAATTCTAACTCCATCAACAATCTACAAGCCAGTCTGGCCAACAGGCAGAACAGAGCCGCCGAGAGACACGCCATTCTGTGGATTTGAAAACGAAAATCCCGAGTGTAATCTAAAACAAGGTATGATCCACTTCAAAGTACAATTAAAATAAGGTTATATTTATCTATATAGTTTGCGGTATGTAAACATTTATTTGTCAGACAAGCGTCACTTTTAATGATGCAGATCAATAGTTGTTATATAAACCTTTCATCTCTTCAAGGTGTAAATAATCTAAGATAGCACAGGGTTGGTTCTGCGTCTATCCTGTACGGTGGAGGGTAACAAGATACAAAACTATGAAGAAATTACCACAATCGTGCACAAAGGTACTTGGAACAAATTTCCCTCTCCATCGCCAATGTCGGAAGTAGCATTTTAATAGGTTTCTTGCAGGTGGAGGTGGGGTATGGGAAATGTCACATAAAATGATTGGACTTTTTTGTCCCACCAATTTATGACTCCGATTGTAGTTTAACACCTTTTAATTGGTGTAAAAGGTCCAGGGCAAAAAATGTCACATGCAACATGCTTTATTGAAAATTCATTTCAAGTTTTTATTAATAGAACATGAATTTGAGAACATTTTTTCACTGAAATGATTCAATAATCTTATCATAATGTATTTTACATGTCACAAAATCTCAAAAAGATGAATACAAATACACAACTAGAATTCTAATTCTCTGAAGAGTGCATACCTCCGCCCCTACAATTTTGTATAGTTTATTCGTTCTTCACGCCCAATACAATCTACCTCAGAAATCCTAGGCCCATAAAGTTTTATCCCCAAAACATCTCTTTCTCACTTTTTATTTTTATTGATCAATTGCATTCTGACCACTTAAGGATTATCTTCAGACTGATTTCTTCCTAAGCCATCCAGAGCTGTCATTGTTTTCAGGTTTATTTATGGTGTAAGCATTCATTGTTTGAGTTCCTTTCAGGCAAGATTCACATTTCAATATTTTCCATACATGGCAGAAAATAATTGTTTAATTTTCTGTGATGCCGTAGACCACTTGATTTCATTTTCCAGATGAGCGATTACTTGGATTTCCTTTCAGGGAACGAATTCATTGTTCAGCACATTCCATTGGAAAGTTTCGACTAAGTCTTAACAGACCTCCCACTAAGCTCCCGTCCATTTCTTTTTTCCCTTGTATATTTTGGACATTCTCTCTACAAAACATTACAAATTTAATACATAATTATATTCCATTATTGACAAAATTAAATGACTGACAATATAACAGAATAACGACAACTTGAGAAACTATAACTATAAACTTTGAAGTTGTAAAACTGTGCGCCAAGGCATCTAAAACTCATCCCATTCATTGTGATTCATGTTTTACTTTAATATACTTGTACCATAAATCAATCGTCTCAAAATATTTGTAATCCGCATATTAAAAGCTTAGACTTTTCCATTGAAAATACATAATTTTACAAGAATGACAATCAAATTAAGCATACGATCCACATAACCACCTAGTATAATCATACATATTCCACATTCTGAACATTAAAATAAATACCACAGTTTTTAAACCGTATATGTAACAACTTCAACAGGATATGATCACACGAACAATGAAAGAATAAATGTTGAATCGTCTTAATTGCATTATCACCAAAGTCACAATAATTTGAATCTACAGCTTTAATGATTTAAAGGTAAGAATTGGTGGGAATAATACGATGATTAACTCTGTATTGGAACCGTTAAATCTTAGCATTATTGGAACATTCTTACGTAAGCAGTAAAAAAACATACACTGAATTTAATCCAACCCAATCATCAGTTCTTGAAATATGTTGATGATAGACAAAGAAACGAATGCAGGCAAAAACACAATGCCGTCCAACTTCTTTAGTGGAGGTAATTACGCGGGGAATATAACGCATGTGGCATCATTTTAAATCTGATTTCAATCGTTTCTACGGAAATTTGACTAAATACCTTGTGAATTAACATAGCGAATTATTAAGTCGCCCTGTAACTTTGTAAGCAGTCATAATAACTTATTATCAGATGAGCTTCCTTTGAAAAGTCAACGAAGGCCGTTATTGTAATATAACTTATGAACAGAGGTTTTGTCAGGTTTGCAATATATAAAAAGTAGGAGATGAACACCATTTTCTCTTAATTTTTTCATTCCTTCCTGAAATCTGCTGTAAATTTATTCCAAAATATTTCTTTCAACCCGGAACTAAATCAAAATATTTTATGATAAGTTAGTTCTAAATACTTATTTTTGCAGTTATCACACTTTGTTTTATACGCAATGGAAGCAACACCTTTGTTTCTTTCTCTTTGATTGTTGTTTGTTGTAAGAAGCTCAATCATGTTCCATTTAATTTGTCGTTTATGTTTGTGACAAAGATCAGATGGCCTAGAACACTGTAATAAATTGTACTAGTAATAAGAGGAGCCTATCCAGAAGTCAACCAATCAAGAGCCAGTATTAATATTACGTGGGGACTATTTGCATATTCATAATAATGGCTCCTGATTGGTCGAATTCTAGAAAGGCTTCTCGAATTTTATCATACGACCGTTTCCCTATTTCTTCATTAGTCTGTGGGGAAAATGTTTCATCAAGGGATAAGGTCCCAGGGTTTGTTGGGGGAACACACTGACACAACAAAATACAAACGATAAGAATGTCTTAATGCAATTTTCTCTTTCTTGTGGTGGCTCTTAAAAGAGCCTTTGAGTTCTTTTTTGATCGTTCGATCTACTGTCCTCCTGTGGTCCCCTGATGTTGGCCGTCTCCTTTGTTCTTGTCAGTATCTTGACCTTTTTTTTTATTCTTTACGGGCCTCACCGTATTCACTTGCCATGTCGAAAGCAGCAAGGTAAAACTCCCATATACCGTCCAGAACGGTTGACACGTCTTGACAAGCATCGAAAATGGCTGCTACAATTACCTCGCCTTCTGCAGGATGAAACCCGTCTTCGAAAGGTTGAAACACTTGCATCTGCTTTCTATGTGTTTTATAACTTTAAGACAGGATCAGGACTCCATTATCTCAAGAGTTTAAACATTTGGTCGGCTAAGATTTCCCACTCCATGATGCGTTTGCTCTGAAGTTCTGAATACGAAATGGCAGGAAAGGACAGGTTTGCTAAATTTATATGTTTGTTTCGATCTCTTTGACCAATCAGAAGCCAGAAAGATATGATGTCATCCGTGCTGGTGGCGCTCTTTTGGTATTATACGAGCTACTCTGGCGTTAGCTCTAAACTATATTGTATGTATTAATGCAAATGTCTCTTTCTTATACTTGTGGTGGCTCTTAAAAGAGCATTTGGGTTCTTTATCGATCGACCGTTTGACCTACTGTCCTCCTCTTCCTCCTGTTGTACACCGATGCTGACCTGTTTCTTTGGTCATGTCCCACCTTAGCATTTCTAGATCCTCCAAGTGGGCTCGATACGAGGCGGTTCCTGTTTTCCAAGGTGGCTTAGACATCAATCTTTCCTCTTCTGGGCTTTTACCATGTAGTTGTTGAGAAAGCGATGAAATATCGGAGCTCCCGTAGTGTATGAACTTGTACGGGCGTTGGAGTTGTTTACTTTCCCCCCAGCTGCTCTCTCTAATTGCAAAGTTCCAATAGTAATCTGGTATGTGACTCTGGCTCCTCGGCGGTCTTTTGACGCTAGGTGTTTTTTGTACTCTCTTGTTAAGTTTGCGTGCCAAAAAGAACCGGTAGTAAGCTCTGATGGAGTCTCCCTCATGTGTAAACATCATCTTTCTAAACCTCTTAGGAAAAGTAACCGTGGAGATTCTCGATACTGGTAGGTATTGAGGCATGATGTGTCTTATCTGATGCCCAAAAGTAAAGTGAAGTCGACATGCAAGACATTGTCTTTTAAGCTCTCCTTCGACTAATCAGCGATACTTGTGTTACGTCAGAGTCTCTGTAGCATTTTGATTAGAGGGTCAAAGTACCTGCCCCAACCAGCGCAGTGGTACCGTAGGAGTTGTGCCACTGTTTTGTACTCCTTCCGCCCTCATTGGTTTTCTTTTTTCTTTATTTCATATTTTCAAAAATCAAACACATGCAAATAGAAAAGAAAGTTTTAACATTCCTCTGCAACAATCAAATCCCACAGAAAATCCATCACTTTGCGTTCGAGAGCAAGATGGCTCAATCCATCAGCGTAGCTTCCCAGCGTAGCTTCCCAGCGTAGCTTCCCAGCGTAGCTTCCCAGCGTAGCTTCCCAGCGTTCTGTAGATGACGTATCTCAGTAATTTGATCACCTTCCCTTCTTCGTAGTCTTTGCTAACAGTTTCCTTCATCCTCCTTCCCAGCCTTTCGCGAGTGGATCTGTAATTAGCAAGCTTCGATTTTTTTTCACTTTGCCTTTCCTTTCTCCGACCTTCTTGATCAGGACCTTGACCTTTATGGCTTGTTTCAATTGGGCTTTAGCAAGTCGTGTGTTATCTCCGCCATCGCTTTCAGGAATTTTGATCAGTTATTTGTTCTCTTTAAACAAAAGAAACTCTTCTTCTGTCGGTTTGAATTTGACGGTCGATGCTGTTTCTGTCTGCTGAGAGTTTGTCGTTGTACTCTTCTCCGCTTCCGCACCCATCTGTTTCTTGGCCTCTTGCAACAAATGTTCCAAAACTTCTCTTTCTTCATCCATGCCACATCCTATAGGGGTTATAAGCGCGGCAAGACAACCTAAAGCGTTGTAGAATGGTGGTGTAAAGTCTCCTCCATCGGTATGCTCTCTGTAGATGGCAGGGTTGCAAGAGTCGTAGCGCACCCTACGCTTGACCTCTGCCCTGGTTATTTCCGAAGGAGTCTTTGCTACGACAATACTGGTCCCATGGTGTGGTTTCTTTGATGCCTGTGAATACGCCGGGGCTGCTTTACGTTTTTGCTCGGAACAGTCTCCCGTACTGTAGTTCTTGCGTGTTACATTAGTCTCCATGCTGTTTTTTTTGCTGATTAAGGAATGAATCGGACTTCGTCGATTTTTTCTTTTTATTTTCTTTTTAACCAATCAGAGCAAAGCAACAATGACGTCACAATTTTATTAGTGGCGCTCTTTCTGTATTTAAATGGAAGGTTTAGTGCGGGAACGTATATGACTTAGAGATCTTTATATTCAATACGGACTGTTACATTGTTTCTTTCCAACCAGGCTTGAAAAGGTTCTGGCATGATAGCGTACATTTCTCCATCTCTGTACAATCTACAATTGAAGTTTTGCAAATATTTAGCATTGCCTCTCTGTGTAATCCTCTCTCAGAATCAAGATGAAAACAAGGATTAATGAACGAGATCCAAGTGCTTTTCTCTATATCCAGTTTCAGCACTCGAACAGTACAATTTTCGTACTCTGTGGTTTTCTGACGTAGACTTCTTTGCAAGTATAGGCCGCCATAAGTGATTCCACACAAATGCCTCTTCCTCGTTTAGAATACCCATGGTGTGAACACAAAATAGAGAGATTTTGGATCGACGCGATATCACAGACGAAGAAAAAAGTCAAACTTAACGAAGGCGCATTAAATCTATACACTGTTTAGCGTCGTCCACCACCCGTCCCTGCGTCACCCCACGTCAACGACGTGATCGCCAGCGCGCCAAATGCATTACGCGGTAAAGCAGAGCAATTAGCTAGGACGGTGTTACGTGAGATGAAATGGTCGCCTTGCGGGGAGTTGATCGTCGAGGGTCAAGTCGTACCCGGGAGTCATGTGGTAGATTTGATAAACGATGCGATTCGTTTCTGAAAAAACTTTTAGTCCGATTGGACGTAAAGCGTTTATCGAAGGATTATCACGGATCAACGTTCCACAAGAGTTGGTTGGTAATAGAGAGATGTAGGAACGACTTCGACGTTTTACTCAGACGGAAGACGTTGTGAAAGAAGAAGAAGAAGAAGAAATCCCTATGACTTGTAGGAAGGAATAAAGAAGAAGAAGACGAAGAAGTAGAAGGGAAAAAAGGAGGAGGAAACACCAATGTATATGCCAAGTACTTCTCTGGCAATCGTTTCCGTCACAGAGACCCATACACGAGAGCAGCTCAATGCTTACATTACACATAAAAAGGCATCGTTCGAATTTGACACGTGCAGGACAGACAATGACATGGCAGGTAACCTTGGATAACCTTACGCAATTTATTAAGAAACATTAACTGTGCCAGCGCTTGTTGTGGCGTACGAGTGATTCGAAGTGAATATGTCGCCGACGGTGGAAAAAGCACTTCAAGATATCTACTACGATCCGTCGCATCATGTTGGCTTCTCAGGAGTCGACAGCGTGTACGCCGTGGCCAAGAAACGGTTTCCGGATCTGAAACGAACGGCGGTACGAACATGGCTTGAAAAACAAGACACGTACACTTTGCACAAAGCTTCGAGACATAAGTACGATAGAAACAGAGTCGTCGAAAATGGCATCGACGATCAATGGCAAGCCTATCTCAGTGCTTACGTACGGTTTAACAAAGGAACAAAATGGTTGTCGACATGCATAGACGTATTTTCTAAATTCGCTTGGGCAATACCTCTCAAAACCAAATCAGGAGCATCGCCTTTGTCTGCATTTAGAAAGTTGTTCAAAGATTCAGGTCGTTTACCGCGGAAGCTGCAGACAAACAAAGGAATTGAATTTTATAATCGTCAAGTACAGACCTATTTGAAAGAGCAAGGTGTAAAACTTTTCTCGACGGAAAACGAAACTAAAACCAGCGTATTGGAAAGATTCAACCGTACGCTCAAAACCAGAATGTGACGCTACTTCACCGCAAACAGCACTTACAAATACGTCGACATACTAGCCGAACTTCTTGTTGCCTACAACCGTGCTTGTCATAACAGTATCAGACAGGTTCCGGAAGATGTCCACGAGCACAATGAATTGAAGGTCTAAGAAGCTTTATACGGTAAATTGTCAAAGCAGAAGAAGAAAGATGTCGATAAAACCTTGCAAACAGGAGACGTCGTTTTTTTTAGTATGGTCACACGGCCGTTTTGCAAAGGCTATCTGCCGCGATGGACCGAAGAAGTATTTATCGTGGACAAAGTGATCCGGCGTCAACCCGTCGTGTATTCGGTTAAGGATCTTGAAGGAAAAGAAGTGGCCGGTACCTTTTATCGAGAGGAATTACAAAAGATCAATAAAAAGGAAATAGACGCGGTTTATAAAATCGTTAAGATTTTTTGATCACGAAAGCGTAAAGACGGAACGAAAGAATATCTGGTAAAATGGTACGGTTACCCTTCCAAATTCAACACTTGGGTCGCCGATGTTCTTAAATTGTAGTCGTTTGACAATACCTTCATTCGAGTGTGAGACGTTACCATGGCTAAATCATTTTACGTGACGCTGCTGAGCAATGGCTCCATGAATATGTGTCCCGAAAACACAGTGGCGGAATTTCAAAACATTCTTTCAAGACCCCTACATCTTGATGGGGCATGGGAATTCAGTTTAACGAGTTCCAGCTACTCCTATTAGTGGTACCAAATCTGTAACGAGACAAGTCAATGTTCTTTTTGGGTGGCAGGCAGGCACGGAAGCTGAGGAGATGGTCGACTTGTAGCCCTTGAGAGAAGTGACCTTAACATCGCTTTTCTCAAAACAAAATACTTGTCTGTATCATACTGAGATTTGTATGCTATCGGAAAGACCCCCACTTATAACGGACATGTAAGAATGCGAGCAAAAGGCGGACACGTTGCAATACTCGGAGAAAAAATATGTCAATAGATCGCATTTTTACACAGAATGAGATAACCGCTCAATATCTTTGGAAGGCGGAGAATATCGAACACTTGTTTCTGTACTCCGACATCATCACTCTCAAGCCGAAGGGGACCAAGAAGTGCCAAGAAGAAACAGGTCGACGTATGAAACGAAAAGTCATGACTTGTGCCAAAGCGGCATTGTCCTCACATATAGGAAGAAGACAAAGAGGACGAGGAAAAGGATTATACAGCGCACGACACGTACAAGTACCGTTATTACCACGAAGGATACGAAGAAAGCATCTCGTCCGACATGCGGTCGAAAAGGTCTGAAGATACCGTTCAAAAGAAGAACCCCATAGACAGCTAGCAGTGGTAGTAGTAGTAGTAGTAGTAGTAGTAGTAGTAGTAGTAGTAGTAGTAGTAGTAGTAGTAGTAGTAGTAGTAGTAGTAGTAGTAGTAGTAGTAGTAGTAGTAGTAGTAGTAGTAGTAGCAGCGGCAGTAACAATTATTCTCGTTCACGTATGAACTCACTCGTGCGTCGACAACTCGCTTCGCAATTCTCTCCTATTTCGGCGTACACTTCCCCATCGCATTACTCAGCATAAAGCGATGATTTTCAAACACCTTTTCCACATCAAGGACGGTGATCAATGATAAAAAGAAGAAGAGACCTCGTAAACCACCATCACGTCGTTCGTTAACACCAAGACAACCATTGCCTTTTCTCCCGTCTCCTTGTTATTTTACACTTCTGCGCACACCATCATCATTCAGCACGTCCCCGCATCGGTTTTTCTATACTCCGGGAAGCACGATCTTACCTCCTACAGTCATGCTCAATCCTATTCGTGGATTTTTTTTTTTTTGCCTCTCCGTAACAACAGCAGTAGTGGACACTTCACCGCCAAAAAAGAAACGATCGCGACCCGGACGCCGACCGGCAAAACGAAAAGCCAATCGTGGCATGACCGCCGAAAAATAAACCGTTGAACTGAAAAGCGAAATATGTTTTAGGAACATTGGCCCTATACGCCCAAGAATATCCACCGACACGACCACTTTCAAGCACACCTCGGTTCAGTCCGAGTACCCGTGCCCGAAAGTCGTCCTTGAAAAGAATTCGAATCTTTTACACTATGTGGAACTGCTGTCCATCTTCTTATAGGAATAACGACAGTCCGATTCTAGACTCAATAGCAGCTCGGCTATCGCACCGTGAACATGCTTCTCGTTCACTATCACTCCATGCCTTGCTCCAAATCAGAAATGGAGCTGTTTAGTGATCCTCCGACACAAATGGTGATCGAAGACGTCGAATAGCATCCTTTTGGAGGATTGAACTCCACGGGATTGATAAAATTCACCATTCCCGGAACAGGAAGCAAGTATCTGGATATCAACAACACCCAACTTTATGTCAAAGTGAAACTCACCAAAGCAGACGTAAGTGATTGCGACGCCAGCGACGACGATGAAAAGATGGCTCCTGTCAATCTGTTGTTGCATTCCATGTTTTTGCTACTAGACGTGGCCCTCAATGACAAACTCATTAGTGACTCGACGCCGACATACCCTTACAGAGCGATGATTGAGACTTTGCTCAACTACGACAGAGAAGCCAAAGACACACATCTGCAGTCTCAGTTTTACTTCAAAGACATTGCAGGACATATGGACTCCAACGATTGGCTGCTAATATCATCAGCAATTCCGTATTTGCAACACGCTTCGCAAAAACAAAAAACCTCAAGTGCTTGTGATAATGGGACCCCTTTACTCGACATATTTACTCAAAACAACGTGCTTTTACCGGATGTGGAAGTACGACTCAAACTACATCGAAGTAAGGACTGTTTTTGTTTGCCGTCGAAAGCTACAGCTGCCGACTTTCGTGTATTTATCTTGGACACCATTCTGTACGTGCGCAAACTGACGTGCAGCGACACCCACGTGTTTAACGATCTTGTCACCCTCAACAGAGAATCGGCCAAGTACATGATCCGACGCACCATCATCCAAAATATCACCATACCGGCTAGAACCCAAGATTTACAACGAGACAATGTATTTCTGGGCGAGCTACCAAAGAGGATCATGGTTTGTCTGGTGGACACGACCTCTTTCAACGGCGCTTACAAGAAGAATCCGTTTCGTTTCCAATCTTTCAAACTGTATTATCTCACGCTTCACGTCGATGAGAAGCAGTATCATTCCACGCCGCTCACCTCCAACTTCGAACCACATCGAGCTCTCCGCAGTTACGTTCAACGGTTTTCGGACACGGGTCGTTTGTACGTCGATGGGGGCATGGACATCACTCCGACGGATTTTCTGAATGGTTACACGCTGTTCGCTTTCGACCTGACGCCCGACGGATCCCACGGACAAAGAGTTGCAGTTCGAGGCTACCGTAGAGTTTCAAGGCTACCATCCATAGCAATGTCCTAAAAGAAGGTCAAGGACACGATGTCTGAATACTTGGTCAACGACACACGTGAAGCCACACCAGACAGGCGTAATCCACAAAACCAGACAAGTGTCTGTCTGGGTTGTTGGAAACCAATCAGGACGTGTTTTTACAAACCTGTATTTATGAACAACATCAAGAACCAATCACAACAAGTTGAGAATTACGTGTGGAGAAAGCACGGCGGGTCGTAGACAAAATAAAACCACCAGCTTTGGTAATTTGCAATCATTCGATCAGCTAGATCTTAGATACTTACAATTGTTACGTTGTACAACTATTTTGACATTCTTGAGCATTTTGAGGACCGTGAGGGTTGGCTGCAGAGCGAGGAGGTCTGGGACTTTGATTCGGCAACGGAGAGCGACTGGGACTTGGACGAATAGCCTCTGTTTAAAGTAAAGACGACGGAAAGAGAACAGGAGGAGGAGGAGGAGGAAGAAAAACTAATCCCCAGCCACGGCGAGTGGGTGCATGTCCTCGCTGAAGCCGACGAGGAGTGGTTGGTAAGGGACGAGTGACCTGGAGAGATAGAAAGAGAAGAAGAAAAGACAGAGGGAGAAGAAGAAAAGGAAGTGGGGGAAGAAAAAATATACAGGAAGTAATAGAGGTTGGCTGAAGTGTGGGGACACAAACCTACGATCGGTTGTGCGAATGTCCTTTCTGTCCGATGGAGGTGTAAGGAGAAATAAAAGCCAAAGGCTCTTTTAACAGCCACCACAAGTATAAGAAAGAATAAATTGCATTAAGACATTCCTATCATTTTTATTTTAGTGTGTGACATTGTAGCGTCCATATTTGTTGACATTCTTATCGTTTGTATTTTGTTGTGTCAGTGTGTTCCCCCAACAAACCCTGGAAACTTATCCCTCGATGAAACATTTTTCCCACCGACCAATGGAAAAACAGGGAAGCGGTCGTATATAAACCAATATTCCTCCTAAAATGGGAGAAACGGTCGTATATAAACCAACATCCCTTCCCTCCAAACAGACTGTCATGTAATAAAATTCGAGGAGCCTAGTCAGAAGTCGACCAATCAGGAGCCAGTATTATGAATATGCAAATGAGCTATCACGTGTTAGTAATACTACTTCCTGATTGGTCGACTTCTGGATAGGCTCCTCTTACTACTTGTATTGTATTGTGTTATTACTTTCCCAAAACATTTAATTCACTTCTCATTTGCATTGAACTTAGACGGTTAGAAGTAATATCCTTATGCAATTGTGTTACTGTGGATATGCTTGCCAAAGTGTGGGATTCTGTAATAGGTTTATTAGGAAAATCTTAGGCTGTTATGTTCTAAACTGCTCACGATTTCCAAGAGGTAGACAAATAGTCCTTTTGAATAAAAAAATGACTATTGTGTTTATAGTCATCCCACTTTTTGCCAGACCACTTTGCAGTGATACTAGCCGTTGTCCACTCACTTTTGACCTTAACCGTACAAATTTTCACACGTTGTATGAGAAGCACTAATTTTTTTTTTGCTAGAAGTATCATTTGATCTTTTATGCAAATAGATTTATGTGATAACTGATGGAATTAAGTGTTGTTTCGCTCTCTCCTTACAATTACTCTCATAATATCTGCTGTAAATTTGGCAATCATTAATTCCTTCAAATTGTATCAGCTTAATGTTTCCTCGTCCACTCGCAAAAAATACGCTGCGTACGATAATAAAATGCTTTTTTTCTTTCTAATTGTTTAATTGTCCATGAAAGTAGGTCGAGCATTTCAAGCACTACGGTTTGAACAAACACATCTATTTTGACTTAATGGAAAGAAATAATTTTGCAAGATATTTCAAGAAGAATATAATGTTTGGTTTTATCAAATCGAGATCAAATTGAGATCTCAAATCTCAATCAATCTCAAGTTTGCTTTTAATTCACAATTTCAGATTAGATTTGAGTTTTAACATTCTCTTTGAGAAGAGCCTAAGTTATGGATTATTGTTCTCCTGTTATGCAATTTATCGCATACCAGGATAACAATTTACCCTAGGAGGTGTCTATTAAGCATAATGGGGCACTGATTCACTTTCAGGTGGCAGTTGACGATAAAGTACATATTATTGAAGAAGAAAAAAAGAAGGCAAATTTGTTGTAAAGTAGGTTGTCCATTATGCAGTTGTGGTTAAATGGTAGTGTGGGCCGGGGCAGTGCTCCAGAACTCCCTGCGCTTCTAGTCTCCATCCCACCTGCCCACTGGCGTGTTTAGGGACCTGCGGCGGCCATTAACTCAAAGATAGAACTCTTAAGGGCCGTTTCTATCTATTATAAATCCTTTCACACTCAAATAACCTAGCTCAACTTCATTTTTGGGTTTAGCGCTTCGCCCATGCTATGGTAACTCCACCTCCATCCCCAAACACGTCCCCCACCAAAAAAGTAAATACAAAATTACGGTACTATATAGTAAACGTAGCGTTATTTTTTTTCTTTAAATGTGTTTTCAGACTCTCCTATCCTGGTTACCATCATAATAACCGTCTCAATCATGTGCATCATTTCGGCGATCATGGTTGGAGTAATCTACAGGTTGGTATACATAATACTCTTTTAATGGTGAAGAATGATAAGCAATACAAAAAAGCAATAACGAGTTTTACTGTTGTAAAAAACAGTTAAAGACAATTTGCTACGATTATGTATAAATTCAGTAAACTTCAGAAAAATCTGATATTTAAAACGTTAAAAATAGGAATATAAATGTTCCAATAGATGTGTATAAACCCTTCCACCCATCTGCAGTTTTCTCTTGTGCATCGACCGACAAGTAAATGTATGCTACAGTGGAATATCATGTACCTTCGAGTTTTATCATGATTTACATAAATGTTGTGTCACAGTTTTTTCTAATGTATTTCCAACATTTCCAACATTTTTTATCTGCAGAGATATTGTTTATTATACAGTAGCATTTTTCTGTCACATACTTTCAAATACAAATAAATCAAAATAATATTATCATCCTGTAAAACATGCTATTCATTTTATTGTGCAGAAAACTTAATAATAATGTCGAGCTGATGAAAATGACGTGGTTGATCAACTGGAACGACTTGGTTTTTGAAAAAATAAAGAAATCTGGCGCTTCTTTGAGTGTATCTCAGGTATGAATCATTCTTCTGCATACTAGTTTATCTCTTCGGGTGCGGCCATTGGGACATCATTTTTACTTTTCTATTTCCTCTTATTCTATACTCACACATATATCAAACAATTTGATTCAATGTAAACTGATAAACTAAGCAATGTTTTCTACATATTTTGAATACTGTTCTTTTAAATATTTAATGTTCGTTATAATAAGTGATGACACATAAAGAGCAGCTTCATCACTAATTACATGTATATTTTTATTCAATGAAATTAATTATTTGATATCTACTCGTTTAGTCTTAGATATTCCATGGAACTCTGTTTTCACTGCTTTCCACTCTCTATAATCTTTTTTTACGTATTTGAAATAACCGTGTAATAAACATTATATTTCCTCTAGAGAAACATGTCAATTGCACGTGGCGCGGAAGAGCAGGAAGTTCAACATGCGCGAATATTTGCTAACGTCGCATATTATCAGGTACTATATCAATTTTCTTTTTTTTTCTTTTACAATATAAGATCGTCAGAATTAGTATTAAAGTGCAAATCCTTTCACCTTTCACTACTGGAAGATATTTCTTTAAAGCATTAGTTCAGCATTCAAGTACGTATGTTTTATTCACTTGGTCGGTGCACGTCACATCCGAGAGATGACGTCATTTGCTGGAGTGAAAACCAAATCTATGCGTAATACACGTGGGCAAGTCCGTATGCGTTTACTGTGTGCCGTATGTATGGCATGTAAACAATTACAGCTGATCGCTTTGTTTTCACTCGGATGCGGGGTGAATGCACGCGGTTGCTATTCGGTCTGATGACCTCAAGTCACATTTCCGACCAAGTGAATATGAAAGAAGATTTTTAAAAAAACAAAATGATTACATTATTCCGTAAAAGTGATATTCACGTTTAAATTTCTCATTTACCAATTGCGTTTTTCTTACAACTATCTTTAATTAGTAGATTTATAATTACCTTCCTAAATTGCTGACTTGTCCAATGGTCTTTTAATGAGCACTAAGTTAAAAAGTGAAGGCGTATTTTCAGGGGTTCCCCACTTTTTCTTCTGAAGTCGTCTTTTATATAAGACTGAAGCAGAATTGTGAACTGGGATCACACGCTATAGTTGAATGATCACAAACATCCGGAAAGTTAATTGTTAACGAGGGCCTGCCATAGAAAATCAAAAATTGCTGAAATTCCAGTATAAGGTGTTCGATATTCCCAATTTCAAATATCCCACTTAAAAATTACGAAAAATAGCCATTTAGACTCGAAAAGTAAGGCTTAAAATGCCACTTTTTCGAAGCGCTTAAACAATAAATAATGTGTTTAATGACGTCACACTATTGTTGATGACGTAGGTATAGTGGGTCTATTCAATGTTTACGTTAGGCACAATGTACATCGCCATGTGCGATGGTAGTTCAAGTAGCGACAGCTATGATGACATTTTCGAACTCGATTTGTTGTATTCTTGCTCAAATTTTGACGAAAATCAAAACGAGAGGGATGATGACAGTGATGATGAAGAAATGGAAACCTACCAATATGAGCCCTTAGCAGAGAGGTATTAGAAGCCAACGAACCACCGCCGGCAGAGCCTGAAGAAGATGAAGGCCTACACAGGCCGGGCACTGCGGTAGGCATTTACAAAACGTTGATTGGTGAGTAGGCCTACTGTAGCCTAGTTATTATACACATCCCTCAGTACGGATTGACATTGGATTGCCTCAGACGGCCAGCCATCACCAACGGCACCCATAATAACACGGCTGGCATCAGTCCGACGGTACTACGGGGAGTACTAACTGTAGCCTAACGTATATCCCTATGTTTGTAGCCTATGTTGTTTGCCGACATCAAGTTGAAAAAAAAGATAAAATAGGCCTAGGCCATATTGATAGGCCTACTCTGTTCTGTGTATGGTAGTGTACCCTAACGTTATCTCACATTAGAACTTGGTTGGGATTGGTTATGGATGACAATGTCTTGAAGCACAATCAATTTTTGAAAGGCAAAAAATAAAAGTGGGTCTTGTAAGAATTTTGTCAAAATTAAAGGCACGGCTCCGTGCCATGCCTATAAGAACTTAGTAAAAATTTCATATTATGAGTATTGATGTAACTTTGGTCAATAAATGATTATAAAGCCAAGTATGGTGAATTCTCCACGGCGTTAGCCCGTGGGGTCTAAAGGGCTCATTGAGAGGGTCCATGGGTTTATGGGCAAAGCCACGAAAAATAAAAAATTGCATGCACATTTGTGGTACAGTATATCGTATAAGAATATTATGATATATTTTTTTTATTGGACCAATCATGGATTGCCACAAGTTGACTTAAATATTCAAAATCGAACATTGCGGAAGAATGATATAATTATGCAAATCGGTGAAAGAATCAAATTCTGTTTTCTTCATTCTGCCTATCCGCCATGGCATACCGCGCCGAAGGACTGACGGTGTTTACAGATAACGACTTCAAGTAGAGCGGAAACCTGGGAACGTTGCTGATTGGTCGATCATATCTGTGTCTATAAGATATTTTACACGACAATAAGCACGGCGGCCGTGTCTATAATGACTTCGAATTTTTTTTTTTTTTATAGTAATGGATAATTCGATTTGTTTTTCTACTCTTGTGTAGAAAGGTGGGGAGGTAGAGGGAGATTTCTTCTGAGATGGATTTTTATAACATTCCAATCATGATTTAAAATGTAGAAATTAGTTTACAAAAATACAAATTAAAGTATCTAATTATTCTGATAAATCGTAAGTTCTTAAAAAAAATGTGGACAATTTTTCACTTAAATGTCCCTTTTTCAGATATATCTGTCAAAGCATTGCTGAAAAATAGAGGAAAATAATCAAATTTGGGGAAAATACACTTATTTTATTATGTCTGAACAAACAAGTTTTTATTTCCAGCAAAATTTCACTTGCATATTATTCAATAATAAAATTTTAAAAAATAACCAAGAAAAATATTTTTATACTGTACCAGCCAAGTGGCCAAGTCATGTTTTAGTTTAGCGTCAATCAATTTATGAGTGGTTGTAAGCAGTGCTTGTCATATATTTCCCTAATGAAATGCATTTTTTCTTTCACAGACACTATCTTTATACTGCCTACAAACAGTTTAGTCGGCGGAGTTGGGGATATCTCGGCAAACATGTAAGGGTACCACTTCTGGCATGCATTATCACCAAGATCAGGGAGGTCTTTTCTTCAGCGGAATATGTAGGAAGCAGGATTCCAGTATCCAGCATTTTATGTTGTCTAATGGTTTTTATTTTTTGTCATGCAAAATTAGGCCCTTATTTACTGTATGACACGAAGTACAAAGTCTTGAAGAGGCTAGTGACGGTAATTGGAAAATCATACCTGTCTTCTATACCGAAATCCAGTTTAGTATTCCAGAATGGACTTACCACCACCTTCACCTTTGACAAGAAAGCTCTGTTATTGCTTTATATGGGGGGAGGGGAGGGAGCTCAGCATCCCAAGAGGCATCCTACAACTTTGTATGCATGATATGAGCTACGGGAAATATATAAATATGGAAAAACATAATGCAGGAGAAATTTTACACCTTATTTCCCCATCACCCATAGTGACAATTAGTCATACCCAACTAGCTCAAATCCTAGGAAACATTTTGCGCCCTCAACCGCACATTTTGCACTGTTTGACATAATTTTCCTGCTACTTTTTGCGTCCATGGCATGAAAGTCTAGTGAAGTCATTGATGGACGGTTAAAGATCTGATGACATGCAACAGATATGTGAAGTTAAATACTGAGCAAAATGTATTTTTGAACAATAGCTTGTCTAGCTTTTGAGAAATGGTCAATCAAAAATTGAAGGTTTTAGATTTTAGGCAAACTTTGTGGTGTCATCTATTTAATGTAACTTAAATTCCATAATTCTGTAATTTATTTCTCAATGTTAACCAGTTGTGAGCTTTAGCTCTTTTTACCCGATTACCCATTGCTTAAAGGTATGTTCAATAAACAAAAACAACATGAAAGCAGACTTTGACATTTAAAGTATAAATTGAAAAGAAATGGAACACAAATGATTTATAGAAACAATTGGAGAGGTATTCAACTATATATGTCAAAAATATCGCATAATAACATCCAAAAATTGAAAACTATGTAAAAACCATTTTTATTGGAGTTTTGTTATATTAATGTTCCATTCTACATTTTAAAGCAATTAAACCCAAGTTGCCTTTAGATGTCATCGTACCTGTAAGTAATATTGATATAATAAGTACTAGTCTTTTTCAAAATACTTATTGCTTCTATTGTATTCTCTGTATTCTTTCCCTGTATTACTTATTACAAATTTGACAAATATAAACAAGTTAATTGAAAAGTTAAAACAAAAATTAATTTGTAGTTAATTTTACTCCTATCTAATTCAAAGCTAAGTGAAGGTTCCATCATGAAGATGGGCAAGTACTCCATTGTAATTTTCATGCTTCCATGTTACCCCTGCCACCACCCCATCCAAAACAGCAATGACTACTAGTTACACACATAAATATTTTAATTTTTTTATTATGGTATTTGATTTATTTTTAGTTTTGCTCCTTAGAATGCTTACTTTTATAAAGAGAGGAAAACATCACTGCCCTGTTACTGATCCCTCTTAACTAGGACTTAATATAGATTAAGGTATCTATTTCCAGATCAAGTGCTTATTGAGAATTTTGGTGTTCTCGTTATGAACGTAATTCCTTAACAATAAGCCCACAACACACCTGGTCTGCAGTGTACAGAAGTAACTTTAAGCCAGCCAAATATATGTATAATTGCTTACACCTCGGGGTCTAATAGATTATCAAAAGAAGTGCTTTCTTGTTACTAAGGCAAGTATTCTGAAACCTTTAATTGCCTGGTGACATGGTAATTATTTTCTCTGGCCCTAATCCAACACTTTTCTTATTCTGAATTAATTATTTTGCAGGTATTTTTGTTTATTTCCCTGGATTGCGTATTGGAAAAATTAATTGTCGCAGGGTCCTTAAAAGAAATTTGTCAAACCTTATTATACTTCCATAAAAGAAATTTCTGGTGGAAGTTTATCAAGTTCCAAATGTATATTAAGCATAAAAACTTGCTAATTTGCCCTCCTCCACCACCCTGGCATTAAATAATATATATATATTTGATTTTCAAGAATCCCTGCACCTCGTAAAATATCCTTTTTACGACCCAAATACTTGATTTGGCTGAAAATGCAGCTTGATCATGCAAAATTAATTGTGTTAATACAAATCGAGAAAATTTGGCCGTGAAATGAATATTTGGCGGTATACTGTCACAACGATCATCAGCCATGATTTTCAACTATTCAATGACCTGTAAAAAATTATACACTTTCCGTCCGCCCCATAAGCTTTTTTCAAAGTGGAGGGCAAACAAACATATTCTTTTAGGCCTTATTTCCAATTATATCCATCCCAACCGTATAGTCCCATAGGGATGTTGCTGTCCCTGTTTCCATGAAGCAAGACTTAACAATTAGCTCCCCAAGAAAGCTGGTACTCATTTTTTGCTAAAAAGGATGATCTAGTGTATGCAACATTAGTGTACCAATTCCTATTCCATTTATAAAATGAAGTTCTTTTACAGATAAATTTCACAAAAGTAGTATAAGTACAGGAAAATATGAGGTTACGTCCAATATAAACATCAAAACCTGATGGAATTAGTTGCTAGTACCATGAGTGTTTCCCTCCATTTGCAGTGTGTCCAAAGCTGTAAAGTGCCATCAACACTTTCTGTTGCATCCACATTTTGTTCAGTTCTGTGGAATCTGAATAGAATCCTCTTAAAGACTTCTTCCAAGATAGGTTTTGTCATGATGCTACTTGATACAGGTTGAGGGGGGCTAGAAATGCGACTTGACTGGTTTCTGACCAACTCATCCAGCTTTGCGAGAGCATACACGTCTTTGAGTAAGATGTCAACATATTTTGAAAGAACATCACACAAATAAACTTTAATATATGGATAGCAATATTTAATTTGTTGTTACTTTTTTTTAATGGAGCAATTTGTAGATTTTAGAAAACATAACTGCCCTCTGACTCCATCAACCCTAAAATCAAGATTTTAGATAAACCTTTACACGTCTTAATAACATATAAAGGTCCAACACAATTCATATTCATTGAATAAGAAAAGTTTTCCTACTTTATAAATACAACAGCTGGAAAAACTTGACCCATGAAAATTAAGCTTTTGTAAGAAAAAAAAATAATAAGTTATTACAAATTTGTATGTGTATCAAATAATTTTATTTCGGGGCTGTTGTGCTTGTAATTTAAGCATGTGAAAAGTTTTCTTCACTATTTAGAGATTGGAAATACGCAAAGTTTGATCATCAATATGGATTGTTATCACACATGGGTGACATCAGCTTGTGACAGGGGACATATCCCCAAAGACATCTAACCCCACTTCACCCCACCCCCTCCCCACTTCGCAATCAGCAAATAATTTACAAGAAATACTGTGTGATATAAGTTTCTTTATGATCTCCAAAGAAAATGATGCCATGAGCTCAGCAAGAGAATTCAATGAAATGTATTTCTTTATGAATAAAAATAAGTAACTTAAATTAGGCCATTCATAGATCATTGTTGGTTTATTGTAAGTTGCAACCCATTTTGTTGAAGAAAAATTTTGGTACGGTAGGTAATGTTTTTTCATACATTTCGTACTAACACTTCAGATAAGATAAAATAAAATAAATTAAATTGAGTAGGCACCAATTTTGATGGACAGGTAGGGTTACGCCAAACAAATGAATATTTTAGGATGGCCTTAGACTGAACTGAAAAGACACAAAATAAGTTGTTCAATTTAATACATTGAAAAACTTTGCACTGAAAATGATATAGGTATACAACACAATGTGCGAATTGTGTAGACAAAATTGGTTGAATAGGTCTAACTTTTAATTTGGAAAAACACACTTTCAAAAGTTTGATGTAAATAAAGTTACTGTGTTAATTATCAGCTATACCATCAAAAAACTTCCAGTAATAAATGCAAACATCAACATCTAAACAAGGAAAAAACTAATGAAACAAACCTCTTCATGAAGTTCTAGAGATTGCACCGCATCTGTGGCTTCCTCAGGTTTTGTCAGCAAATGTCCAACATAATCTGTGGTCATTCTGTCATACTCCTCACAGATTTCTCTAATCATCTACAAAAATGAAATGTTTTTATATCTTAACTATGCGGGCATGTAATTTTGTTACGTAGGACCTACCAGTTACCACACCATTTATTTTTTTGTATTCCAGAATAATATTTTTTTACATGCATGTAGGCATAAGTTTTTCCATTCAATATACGAAATAGTATCATCAAGAGCAAGGTGTCAAGGCCCCTCATAATTTCCATCACTGGCATAACAAATGTGGAAGTTGATTTTGTCAATTTACAGATTCATACTTTTTTAACTAGGAAATTTTCCTCATAATCTCACTCAGACAGCTTGTAAAGGATTTTTTTAAATGGCAATGTTAACTTGTAGAAGTAGAACTTGGCTCATGCCTTTGTTTAAATAAAACATGTAGTTTTTATATAAGAAATAAAAATGCCTTAAAATGTTGGATCACTTTTTTAGAGATGTTGTGCAGCCCAAGTTTTTCTTTGAGAATGTTAATACTCTACATCAACTTTTTACTCAGGTGCTAGTTATGAATTACAATAGGGCATTTCTGCCAACGACACTTTCCGCCATTCTTTACAGTCATGACGGTACGGCCCGAAAGGTATGGCGGAAAGGCTCATGATATATCGGTAATAAGATGTTGCTTAAGTTTTTAAATTCAGTTAATGCGAGCTGAAAAGCATTTATGGGAAAATAGATACAGTGATTGCAAACAACAAGAATTAATAAAGATGTTTATTATTTGACTTTAGGAATGGGAAAATGGGCCAGGAAAAAGGGCCCGAAAAATAAATAAAAAGAATTGGTAATGCTATATGTTAAGTACCAAATGTCATTGATTTGAAGGAATGGAAAAAGGGATACGTTTGAATGGGATCACTGTGACCGTAATGTAGCATAAGCCTATAGGCCTATTTTAAAATTAAAACTTTATATTTTGACGATAATGCCCGGCTGCCTTGTTTATACTTCCACAGCACATCTCTACATTATAATGTAAACCAAATTTTCGTCCTAGCTTGCATACAAAACTTAAATTAATCTGTTTTATGGCACGGATGTTCCCAAGAAAGCCTTAGTTTCTTTGCAGGTCGTTGTTCATCAACGTTAGGTTAGAGCTTGTAGCGGGTTAGATGCTGGTTGTAGTAGGCTAGCACTATTAAACTACTACCTACAGGGAGTACCAGGAACGTCTGCATCGGGCCTAACGCTAACGCTCAGAAAACTCTAACCCTGTTTCTATGTGGAACCCGACCCAGGAACCAAAAAAATACGTTTAGAAAGTCCAAAATCTACTTGCAGAAGTAGGCATGCAGACTGGCAGATAGTCCTCAGTAAAGATTAAAGTGCTTTCCACAAATCACACTGCTTTCCACAGGGCCTGTAATTTGTAAAGTCCAAGTCTAACGTTAGTTAGCTGTACAAATGTCGTCCATAAACGTTTCATTTTCGGATCCTTTGGAAATTTGTATCTCTCATTTTCATTACTACACCCTCCTACGCAGGCGCGTAGCCAGGATTTTTTTAACGGGGGGGCCTAGACCATCAGCCCTTGGTGAAGTTTGCCCTATTGTAACTGCGCTACCTACGCACCACCATGGGTTGGCGTGTAACGTATATGGAGGAAATTTTTGAAAAACGCCCCCTAGACTTGCAGGAACTGCCCTCTCAAAATGGGAGAAAGTGACAATATTTTCTTCAATTTTAGTCAGTTTCCCCTGATGAAGGTTCCTTTACCCTCTCCAATGACGAAATGAACGATTTAAGTCCCCTTGTTCTGGCATTTTTCCTTAGAAATAAAAAACAAAACTCAATAACAAAGGAAGTGACTTGTACACCGGTTTATGTCTCTCAAAATTAGTGGATGGTAAGCATGGTATGCTAAAAATAAAAGTTTGCAATAACAATTTTCAATGAACAAAGAATAACATAACATGCCAAATTATGCCCTCAGCTGGGAATACAATTGTCACCCACAGCGCCCTCTGCTTATTTTACAAGTCAAATTAAACACGTACAAAATGACCATAAAGAGGAAAAACATTGTTTTGTAAGAAATTTGAAAAGTAATAGGTATCTAAAGCCTATTGTTAGAACACATTGTGTGGTAACCTGTATGGTTCTTTGTACCATTCAAATCAATTTTTTTCTTTTAAATGAGCTTATTGTCAGCCATGGGGAATCGTAAAGGTACTAAAATATTGTTTTTAAAACGGGATCTGGATATCCCATATCGCCTATGCATCCTCTATGTGATTTACTGAATGCACTTGACCACAGAGTGAGGACAGTGTACATGGACTGATGGACGGGACAAGTAAATACATAGAAAATACGTCCAAATTAGCATTGTGATTGTTTTGTGAGAAATCACAATTATTAAAGCCAATTAACAGAAAATCCTTTCTATAAAACATCAGGGTCGTTTTAACTAGGCCTACTAAGTGTGGGCCGCGATCCCCAGCGGCCCCACTAAAGTATTTTGACCCCTTAGTAAAGGTCCCTTTTTATTACTATTACAAAGGCACCAAATTACTGTTTCTCCATAATTAGATTTTGGTCAATGTAAAGTTGTTCCCCTCCTTCCCCCTCCCGCTCAACATATTTTTGAGCCGATAACGTTTTTTGTTGCTTTTCTAAAACTTCTACATGAAAGAGATGGAAACTGGAAAGATCCCTTTTGATAAATGGCCCCACTTCAGATTTCTAAAAGGCCCTGAATAAATGCGTTCTTTATACAGAATATTCTTCCTGAGCGTGCGCCAGGTGCGCCCCCCTCTGGATCCGCGCCTGCAGGCCGTCAATAACTACTGGCTCTGGCCTCAAATTTTTATAAGCGTCCGACGCCCCTGAGGAACCAAATTTCACCCACATTGGGAAGGGGTAAGGAAAATACAAAAGATTGCATTGAAAATGCATGCTTTATCGTTGTAATA